>JBAMMX010000018.1:3503013-4073013 GCA_037126225.1 Dillenia turbinata | reverse complement strand
TCCTCTTGTTCCGGGTCGTATGAGTGTATTTTTCTTCAGTTAGTCTTACGGTTAGTCCTAGGACCCGAGTTTATTGGATTCGGGTCAATTTCACGGGGACTTAAATTTGAAAATTTTGCCCACTTTCCTAGCGGTTTTTTTTTGGAAACCACAAGCTTAATTAATTCCAATAAATCATTATTTATTTATTTTATTTAATATACAAAAAATTAATTAGAATAAAATTTATTATAAAATGTAAAATTTTATAAATAAAACTAAATTATCCTATAAAAATTTAAATTATCATTATGTCGAAAGTTTTTTTTATTAAAACATCATATTTAATTTAAATCTAATAAATAACTTTTTTTCAAATAATGCCCCTGGCCTTCGGTTGGTGCAATAAATTTCAATTTTGGATGAGTGTAAAAATTCAATTAGACTCGTGGTTTTAATGGTAATTACGAGTTATCTTATGACCATTTGTAAGCCGTAGTATTTAAAAAAAAATTACATTTTTTAGATATAAAATTTTAATTGAAATTTATATATAAATAATGCATGTAATCAAATTTAAAATTTAAGAATACTAACATGAAAAAGACATTTTTAAAAAATTTGATGAGAGTGAAAGGCCTGAAAAATTTGTCAAAAATCGAAGGCATTTTTATAGTATTTTAGAATCTCATAATTTGTAAAAGTTTAGCGGATCTTACGGAATTTTAAAATCTCATAATTCAAAAGCAAATCTTGAGATTTTTGAAAACTTTTCACAAAATGTTATGAAAAAAAATACAACCTTATCAAACGGTTGTGTTTTATTACCGAAATAGAAAATAGCAAAGTCTAGTTGATGAAAAGCATTAATTGTTTGAGTATTAAATCCAAAAGTTAATCCTCAAGAAAAATCCATAAGAGAGGATGTAGGCTAATTGTTCCTTTTTTTAAAATTTTTTATTAATAAAAAATATATGATTGATCATTGTATTTGCTTGTTAATTAATTTCTCGAGTTAGTTAAAAAAAAAAAATCCTAAGGTGAATTTGATCTAGAACAAAGTTCTAGGTCAATGACATTTGACGGGAGAGGGAAGAATTGAAGAAATCATCACTTTTCTATTGCGGTATGATTTTAATAAAGTTTATAAGAGAATAGTTTAATTATCACAACCCCTTAATCCGATGATTCTAAATTTAAATTTCAATATAACTAAAAAAGGAGTATGATTTTAATAGTAGAAAAATTTATACTTTCGATTCTTGTTTTTTCTTAGAACAGAGGAAAGCGAAATTTATAGGAAGGATGTCCAGAGTCAAAATTGAAATGTTAGATAGAACCAAAAAGTCTATTTTCCTACTGGCAATTTCATATTTTGTTGCTTTTATTTTAATGATGATTTCAATCATTAAATAAAACTGCCAAAAAGATCGTAAATGGTTGCAAAAAAACTAGGGTTTGACTAAAACTCGATAGTGAGTAAATGAAGAGTTGAAGTCATATTCAAGATTTCAAAACTTTAATTTAATTTTATTGGTAACTAAATTAGTTTAGTTTCTGAATTGATTTTTACAAAGTATGCAAATTTATAGATTTTATAAATTTGTTAATAACTCTAATTATGAAGTAAAAGAAACTAGCAGGTTGATAAAATAGTTCGTGCTCAAGCTTAATTTCGATAAATAAAATTTGAAAAAAATGATATATCTAGTATCGAATCTCCCATATTATGGATTATGGGAAAAGAAATACCTAGACAATCTTCATCTTACTTTTTTTCAAAGAGATTGATTCGAATCCTGAATCTCCAAAACATAATAAAAAGATTCTATCATTATATCAGACCCGCCCTTCGTAAACAAAACTTGAAAGTCTTAAAAATACTTGGTGTAACCCCATTTAAAATTTTTGTCATTGTTCGGTAACAAAAAATATTTTTTATTTTCTGACTCTAATTTTCTAGCCCATTTTCAATTTTTACTTTTTAATAAAAAGTTGAATATTAAGTTCATTTCACAAAATTTAGTGACATTTTTCTAAGTTGAATATAACTATAATTGAATAAAACAGGTTAATGTTATGAATATTGAATAATTTGATTAATATGTATCAAAATATATAATTTTATTATTGTTTTGTTATGCTAAGATATTTGTTAAAATATGAACTCTTGATAATTCACTAGCTTATGGAACACATGTAATCATCCGGCTTAAATTTTTGATAACTCTGTAGGTTATAGGACACGTTGTATCATCTGATCCAAATTTCAGCTAACTTATCAACTCATGTAACACGTGTCGTTGTCTGGTCCAAATTCCTTTTGACTCATCATAAGCACTTGTCAAGTATTAGCACCTCACCACTTGTAGTGTTTACTATCATTCTCTTCTATAACTATAAATACATTCTCCCTACTTCATCTGAATATCCATTATCTGAAAAAATAAAATAAGAAGTTTTTTTTTCCTCTATACCTTATTCTTATTTCTTTTTAATATAGATTTTTATTTTTATTTTAATTTATTTTTATAACACGTTATCAGTATGAAATTCTATCAAATCATGAAGTTAAAATCAACCAAACACAAATCTATCTTCGTGAATATAGTAGAAAAGGAGATCTCACTGTTCAAGAAATCTGAAATAGTTTTTATTGATTTTTTTTAATGGCGAATTTTACTAAATTTGAATTTCTGTTTCTTGATATTTTTGAAAATAATTATTTATTATGATCTCTTGATATTGAAATGTATTTGAATACGGTGGGTCTTTGAGATACCATCAAAATAAATGATGTTACTATACAAAATTGTGCAAAAACAATAATTTTTATTCGTCATAATCTTGATGAAAATTTGAAAATAGAATATTTTACTGGTAAAAATTCTCTTGAGTTGTGAAAAAATTTAAAGGAAATATATAACCACCTGAAAATGATTATTTTTCTTAAAATATGATATAATTGGATATATCTTAAATCGTAAGATTTCAAGTCCATTTGTGACTACAATTCTATAATTTTTAAAATCATATCCCAATTGAAAATTATGTGAAGAAAATATAATCGAAGAAAATATGTTAGAAAAAACTTTTTCTAGTTTTCATGCCTCAAATTTGTTCCTGCAACAGTAATATCGAGAAAAGAGATTCAAGAAATATTCTGATTTGATTTCATACCTCCTTGTAACCAAACAAAACAATGAATTATTGATTAAAAATTATGAAACTCAACTAACTAGTAGTAATCCATTCTCTAAAAAGAATGCGACTAGATATGAATATGAAAAAGGTCAAAGTTGAGGTCATGATTGTAGTCGTGGTCGTAGACACGGAGATAGTCAAGGACAATGCTGCATGCATTGCTTAACTAAAGGGATGATATATTAAGACAGAGAGAGCTAAATATTTTTTATCAGAGTTTTTATTCACACATGATCTTCAAAAGAATGGTAAAATTGATGTACTACAAGTCCGATCAAATGAAAACTTAACAAATTTATTTATCAAGACATTATCGACTGTTATTCGAAAGATTGATAATAAGAATTAAAATGTATCGGTTTAAAGATCTCAAGATATATTCTCAATAGAGAGAGTAAATATTCTTTGAATGGTGTATTCTTTTTTCTTCACTAGGTTTTTTTTTTCTCACTAGGTTTTTCCTTATTAAGATTTTAACGAAACATATTATTGACATCCAAGGAGGAGTATTATGAATATTGAATAATTTGGTAAATATCTATAGAAATATATAACTTTATCGTTGTTTTGTTATAGTGAGATATTTGTTAAGATACGAGTTCCTGAAAACTCACCAGCTTGCAGGACATATGTAGTCAATCGGTTCAAATTTTTGATGACTTACAAATTTATAGGACACGTGTCATCGTCTGATCTAAACTCCTGTTAACTCATATATTCCCGTGACACGTGTCATTATTTAGTTTAAACTCCTGCTAACTCATAAAAAATACATGCCTAGTGTTAGCACCTCACCACTCTTGATGCTGACTAATCACTCTTTTCTATAATTATAAATACCTTTCCTATCTCATTTATATATCCATTTTATAAAAAAATGAAATGAGAAGATACACTATTTGAATTTCTGTTTGATATAATTTTTTTTTTATTAATTTCTTTTTTATAACTGTTAGTATATATTTTTTTATAAATTACATATAATTGTTATTAAATGGAAATCATAAGGACATTTTTGTCTAAACAGGTCATAAATTTGAAAATTTTGCAGAAGCGTGTTTTCCAAAATGCGAAGAAATGTAGGCAATTTCTACGAAACCTCAACAACTTGCGGTTTAATTTGAATAATAATAAAAAAAATTCTTTTGTTATATATTAAAAAATGTCATATTTGAACTCAAAAACTCCTTATTTATTTTTTCCATGATCCTTTTTTCAATTTTTCAAAATTATTTTTAAATGGCCGTTTTGTAATTTTGACAATATTAATTTTCAACAAAATTAATTTTATTTTACAAAAAAAAAAAGAAAAAAATGCACCGAAATATGAAAATGAGATGTGAGGGTGAGTGATGGGTTAATTGGAGAGAGGTGTGAAGGATTTTCTATAACAGTATGTTTGAAAATTTTGGAGAGAAAAGAAAAGATTAATTATGAGGAAAAAAAATATAATTTTTTCTCCATTTTATTTGGGAGTTTTATGAAAAAAATAAAAGAAAAAAATGGGATTCATTGATAATAATTTTTTTTTCAACTTTTAAAGGGTATTTTTAGAATATAAAAATATTTTAACTCTAATATTTTTTCTTTTTTTTCATTTCTTTCCACTTATGAGAGAGAAAAAATTTTAAATTGAAATCTCTTATTTTTTTTCATACTAAAACTTTCAAAAGAAAGAAAATCATAATTTTTTCTCTTAATCTTTTATTTTATCTCTAAATTTTTCTATCAAAATAACCCGCAAAAGTTGGAATGGGATTGGACTTTGGAGTGCTCTATAGAACACAATGCATGACCATGTGGAGTTTTAGTCCCATAAGCATTAAACAATTCGGATGAAAAGTAATTTTCTTTATACAGATCCCATGTGGAGTGACGAGAATGTTAAAATTCAAACATTTTACCTTATTTATGAAGATGTCTGTCTTGGCTTGGCCTGCCTATATAAATAATCTCAAATTTCGTATCATTTTTAAACTATCTTTTGTTAAAAGGATTTCGCCAACTACGTTGATCAATGGGGCATTAGCGCCACGTCAATTTGTTTTATTAATTTTTTGTTCTTCAAGAGTATTGAATTCTCTTAATCAAAATTTTAAATTTAAGTTTCAAAATTTTTTTAATAGATCTGATAATTAGTTCGAATCGAATTAATTAAAACTAATAAATTAATTATTAGTTATCAATCAATCAAATAAAAAAAAATCAATTTAATTTCAGTATGAGATCAATCATTTTTAACCAATAATAACTTGAGAGGTGATGTTAGAATATGTATTATTTATATTTTTTATATGTTGTAAATTTAATTGAGAAAAACTTAAAATAAAATATGTCTAATTTTAAACTACTTATTAATGAAGAATATTGACTCTCTGGGGTATTGGTAATAATTAAATTATACATATGGGACTTGCATTTTGACTATGGGCCAAAAAAGCAGTGTCTTGAATCCAGACTAGATTGATTGGTTTGACCTATTCGACTAGGAATTGGACCAGCAGTCAGTCCAGGTTTCTTTATAAAAATAGTTTTTGAAAAAATCGATCAAAACCATCAAAACCTGGCTTGGATAAATGGAACCAGATTGAACCAGTCCAGTCTAACTTGAGTTTTTCTTAGTATAAAATATGTCCGATAAAATTGTAACTATTTGTGTTTGAAAGAATAGAATGAAAACATACTTAACCTTTACCATTAGGGCACAACTTGTTATGATTGAAGTATATTAAATTTTATATTTATTTATAATTCTATGATGAGTTTGATCCAACCTGTTTGTTTCCGTGACACATTAACTTCTTGGCATTACCGATTTAAATTTTAGTTTTGGGTTTCAAAACACCACAAAAAAGGAGAAACTTTACAAGAAATTTTACTTTCCTTACTGCAATGGCAAAAAAAGGTTTTGTTTTTCTTTTTTTTTTCCCTCTCCCCATTTGGTGGATTGGTTTGCATAAAATTATGGCCTAGATATGTCAAGGAATAGTAACCCCTCGACTAGTCCATGGCCGGCCTCTACCAATCTAGTTTGATTATGGCCTGTCCGTTTTTGCTAATTTACCTTACGTTATGTCACTACAAGTAATATATTACAATATTTTTCCTTGGTTCCTCCTCCCGGGCCTATTTCTCTTCTTCTTCTTGGGGTTTTTTGCTTCTGTCTATTTTCTTTCCTAAAAAAAAAAAATAAATAAGAGGTGAGATGGAAATAGTGATACAACTATTCCCTCGAAGTGTTGTGTCATTACAAGAGCAAACTAAATACTTTTGATATTTATCTTTGTAATTATATTCAAATTTTTTATTATTTTTATTTTTTTTTTGGCTTTCATTGGTTATGAAAAAGTAAGGCCATTTGGGAATCTCGAATTATCTTAAGTTATTTTATTATCTTTATCTTATTTTATTTGTTTACAATATTTTTGAGTTAAAACAGAAATCTATTTGTATGAACGATGAAGTGTCATAAGAAAAAAAACCAATGCCAAGTTCTCAGGTTCGACTTTTGAGAGTGGAAACACAGATGTTGGAAAATCAATCCTTAAATTAGAACTCATAATATTTCAACTGAATTAATCGAGTAATCGGATATCGAATTGATTAAAAAAAAGTCAATTTTTTAATAAGGAAAAAATTAAAATTATTATTGTACGAAAAATCTTATTTAATTTCAATTGAATTTGATCTCTCGAATTTTCCGATCAATACATAAGATTGAGTGACAAAATTTTTATGGTGGGTGCATTATAGTTTCTTAACTTATAAACCAAGCATGCTTCTCCACTTCTTCTAGTAAATTTGTTACATTCTTCCCACATAAGTTTCTACCACGTCTCAGATCCCTTTCCATTGTTGCTCTTTTTTATCTGATTATTTCTCGCATTCTTTAAGAATCATGTAACAATCCCTTCAGATCCCTTCATTTCTAAGTTTCTTATAGGCATAAAAATGAAGTGATAATAGATAAGAGATGTAAGTGACACACATGTCATTTTAATCAAGTCTTGAATTTAAAACTTGAAAATAAAAAAAAAATTATATTAAAAAAGTCATTCCCTAAATACTCTCACAGACACTTGAATTGGATCAATCGGAGTATGACTCTAAACACCAATAGGTACCCAAAAAAAAGTGACACCCCCAATAAGCCCCGTGAAAAGTCAAGATTAGTCTCTACAGAATTTTCTAATACATATTGTTATTAATATAAAAATATTTTTCTTTTTATAACAAGTTTGATATTTATTTGTAAAATTTTATATTTCTTATAAAAATTTGTTGTTTTAGTTATTAAAGCCATAAATATAATAAAATATATTACAGACAATTAAAAACAAGTTGAGTTAGACTGTAATTTTACAAAATATATACATAAACTTTTGGGCATGGTTTAAAAAACCTCAAATTAATCTAATTCGAAAAAAACTTTTATCTCCCTCGTTTATCCTATTTGGTAGAATAACTTTATTTGTAGTATCGATTCAAATATATATATATTTCTAATGAACTAACTCCCAGATATTCAAATGGGTAAGAGTAGGTCGAACCCGTTTTTAAAAAAATAGTCTAATAATTATAATTTTTTTTTTTTTAATTTTAAAAATCTCATTCCAAATTTTCATGTCATCAAAAATAAAAAAAACGAGTAGGTCCGGCCCAAGTTCTAACTTCTGTACCCTTTCTCTGTAAAACTCGATTCTATATGGACTGGATATCACTTATAACCCTAAGAAACCTTGGTGAAATTCCAGTTATTAAAAATAGTTTTACTCAGACCACGGGCCCCACCAAAAGTGAAGCCAGCAGAGTCGTGCAGGAAAGTTTGAACATAAGAACCGCCCACGACCCATCATGTCCAGCTCGGCCCAGGTCTACATCAATGCAACCGTTACAGTCGGAGTGATTCGCAGCCGGCTTCTTCCTTCCCAAATTCCTAATAGAATTTTCCCCAAACCAAAACCCTAATTTTGTCTCCTTGTGAAAATCTCCAACTAGATCTATCTCGGCATTTCTGTTTCTCCGGTAATCTCTCTCTCTCTCTCTCTCTACACAATCTGTTGATTTTGAAAATTAAATTGTTCAAACTTCAAGTCAGATTATGTGGTAATCTTGTGAAAATATAACTTGACCAATTCAATTCCTTTATTATACATGATTTAATTTGCGTTTTCTTGACCTATATAAAGCCAATTGGTGTTAATTTAGGCATAATATATTGATTTATACGCATTTGTGGACCTTGATTTATTATTTTTAAAATTTTGAAAATTTTCATTGTGGCACACCCTGAATGGAATTAAGGGTTGACCGCATACCATTAAATTGAATTATAATAAAAAAATTGCGATGAAGAGTATAATGGAATTGACTTAAAGTTGGGTTCAATAGGTATTGCGTAAAATGACATTTGTGGGTGTGTGTATGTGTGTGGAAATCTCTTTGGTGGGGCTAAGAAGAATTGGGATATACCAAAACATAGATGGCAAAAGATAAGGATGATGAAAGAGTCATGGAAAACATGTTAGTGTACGACTAAACCAAACTTGGCAAGGAAATTGTGGAGTTATTTGAAGAATACAGAGGCATAAATGGTCTGAGCTTGACAGAGTCAAATTCAAAAGCAGCATCAGAATACGGCTTAAATATGTCATGGGGAATTGTATGCAGCAAAGTGGCCTTGTTGTGGTGATCCATAGAGGTTATTAGGCAAAACAAAGCAGCATCAGATTATGACTTAAGTGCTACATGTTGAAACTGAATTTGATAGTAACAAACATTAGGCGTCAATTGACATGAAAAAGAACCCATTCATTTAGTTCTTGCTTATAATTTTTGTTTGGCTGGGCATTAATTACTTGACATGATCTTTGAGTTCATAAGCTGCAACTGCACCAAGCATATGATATCTTGAAGCAGGCTAATGGCTAATTTCATGCACTCGGCATTATCCATTGAACACCAAAGCTCGGTTGTTGCCCTTGGCCTTAGGAAGGAATTGAAAAATCCCAAGACCTCTTTGTCCACAGTTTGAGTAATGGTACCAAATGCGAAAACCCATTTTACTTTTCCAAAGAAAATTATCCATTAAGCAAGATTCATGAATTTTCGTGATCACAAGAAAAGAACAAGCAAAAACTCCTGACTGGCTCATTTATAAACTAAGAAAATATGTTTTCAAAGCTTTGTAACAAATCTGGTAAAAGGCTTACTCATACGAAAGTTATAGGTTGTTGTTGTTGACAGGAAGGAAAGAAACAAGAAGTTAAAATTAAACAAATCTGCAATGTTGTGCACAACAACACTTTTGATTTGTTGAACTGCAACTCTGGTTGTCTTCTAGTAGAACCTTCCCAACCCCACTCCTCCATCACTGCAATTAGATTTGCAGTTTAGATGTTCCTGTTATATTTCATCTTCAAGGACTCTGAATGATGTCTCTTGCCCCTCTCTTGTTTCTTGTTTAGACCAAACAGTTTAATAGTTGGCAGATCTTGTCTCTTATCTTGATTAGGCTGCTTTTTTATTCTGTCATAAAACTGTTTGACCTGTTATCAACTTAATCATTTCATACAAAGAGAAATCATAGACTAGATTGGTGGCACCGGAAGCATATGCTAGAGCTGATATGCTTGTTGCATTTCTATCCATTTCTATTTGTACTAAATAGAAGCACAATTTTGATATTTGCAACTTGAAGCAGACTGAGCATCCGAAATCTTTTCGTTATTTTGTTATGAACTAAAAGGTTGATATCCATGACAATAAGTTCTGCATAGATCAAACAAATTCTAGTAAAAGCACAACTATTTCATCCAGACTTTGAGTTGAACTTCAAATAGAGTCTCTCTAGTGGGTTTGTAGTAGCTGAAACTTGCAAATTCATCCCACAAATGGCAATGATGTAAAAGCAGAAGTCTGAACAACAATGTGGTGATTACTAATTGGACAGTGTTCTGCAGGTTCACAAAGGTTTGTTTTTTATCTCCCTGAGAATTTTGAAATATTGTTTATTCCATATGCGAATGTGATCAAGTCCAGGTCTTTAGGGGGCATGAAGGAGATTTGTATTGGAAATTTGATAGCACACTGGAGTGCTGATTATAAGATTAGGCTTTGGTGATACCGTGGACTCCACTTACAATTTATTAAGTTAATGTTAGGATTGAAGCCACAAGAGGCCAGCTGGATGAGGATGTGGCAGAAGCTGGACATGTGGATGATGAGTTGGTACCTAAGGGGCTTTTGGTCTATCAATGCAAGAAGAAGTTGCACCAGAATGCTGGTTTGGAATAACTAACTTGCAGCAGGGAATCAAGGGTAGTTATGGGGTAGAAAACATGTTAAAAAAGGGGATCAGGGGATAGTGAGAGGCATGGTGTATGAATTTGTGTTTTCAGTCTATAGACTGAAGGGGAGGGAGATTAAGTGGCTCTCTAGTGGGGAGTTACTTCTCTTGTATCAGAGAAGTCTTTTTCTTTTAAGGGAATGAAAGCAAGTTTTTCTTACTCTGAATTGCACCAGTATGCTGGGGTGTTTGCTGAGAATACTCAATTACCATCTAGGCAACCTACTGACCACCAAATTCCATTATGGCCTGGGCATGGTCCAGTTAGTGGTCAACCCTATCGGTACAGTCATGAGCAAAAAAATAAAATAAAGAAGCTGGTGGCTGAAATGCTCACGGCGGGAATCATTCGCCCTAGTTCAAGTCCTTTCTCCAGCCCGGTATTACTTGTTCGGAAAAAGGATGTGAGTTGGCGTTTTTGTGTAGACTATAGAGAATTGAACAAAGCCACTGTCCTAGACAAGTATCCAATTCCAATAGTTTATGAGTTGCTGGACGAATTGTATGGAGTTCACTTTTTCTCTAAGTTGGATTTGCGATCTGGCTACCGCCCAATCAGGGTCAAGGATTCTGACATAACTAAAACAGCCTTCCGAACACGTTCTGGACATTATGAGTTCATCGTAATGCCATTTGGACTCATGAATGCACCTGTCACATTTCAAGCCACGATGAATGATATCTTCCGTCCTTACCTTCGAAAATTCATCTTGGTATTCTTCGATGACATCCTTATTTACAACCAAACTTGGAAGGATCACTTGACTCATTTGGAAATAGTTTTGCAGATTTTGTCATCAAACTCTTTACTGGCCAATAAAAAGAAATGTCAATTTGGACGGCAGAACATCGAATACTTGGGCCACATGATCTTAGCAGACGGGATAAAAATGGACCCAACAAAAGTAGCTTGCATTCTTAATTGGCCCACTCCTCGTTCTCCAAGGGATGTTAGGGGATTCTTGGGGTTAACAGGCTATTATAGGTGATTTATATGTGGTTATGGGAAGATGGCTAGACCTCTTACAGAGCTACTTAAAAAAGAGGGTTAACACAAGTTTGTACAGATGGAGGAACCAAATAGAGCCTTTGAGTCATTGCAGTCAGCAATGGTTCATGCTCCGGTGTTGGCAATGCCGGACTTCACTCAACCATTCTTAATTGAGTTTGACGCATTGGGACGTGGAGTAGGGGCTGTCCTCTTACAGCATAGGAGGCCAATTGAGTTTTTCAGCAAGTCTCTCTCTGAAAAATCTCTATCCAAGTCAGCCTATGAAAAAGAATTGATGGCACTCGTGCTAGCAATTCAGCATTGGCATCCGTATCTAATAGGAAGGCTATTTGTGGTGAAAACTGATAAAAAAAGCTTGAAATTCTTGCTGAAACAGAAAATTTCCACCCCCGCACAGCAAAATTGGGTTCCCAAATTACTTGGCTATGATTTTAAGGTGGAGTACAAACCTGGTCACACAAATAGGGTAGCGGATAGTTTATCAAGGCTGTAGGATGACTCTGATTGTGCTATGGTGTTTTCGCAAATATGGAAGCAAATAGAGAGGGAAGTCGATAAGGATCCAAAGCTGGCCGCATTGAAACAAAGGCTAAGAAAAGATCCTGACTGTAGTCCTCCATACGCCTTGGTAAATGAGACGTTGCTACACAACAATCGGGTGGTGTTCTCGGAAAACTCTAAGTAGATTCTCACTTTATTGGCTGAGTTTCACGAAATCCCTGGGGCAGGACACGCGAACGCTTTGAAGACCTACAAGAGACTGGCAGCCAATTTGTATTGGAGAGGGATGATGAAATCAGTCCTCACCTTTGTCACAGCCTGTTTAGTGTGTCAACATCACAAATATGAAGCCAGGTCACCAGCAGGACTTTTGCAACCTTTACTTATTCCCTCGGTAGTATGGGAAGATATATCAATGGATTTCATCAATGGTCTTCCCCGTTCACAAGGCAAGGACCGCATCTTTGTGGTGGTTGATAGATTGTCTAAATATGGACACTTCATTGGCTTGAAACATCCATACACAACCAAAATGGTTGCTGAAGCTTTTGTTAATGAGGTGGTTAGATTGCATGGAGTTCTAAGGTCCATTGTAAGCGACTGTGATCCAATTTTCTTATGTTGTTTTTGGAAGGAAATCTTTCATTTGCAAGGCACAAAATTGAAGATGAGTAGTGCCTATCATCCGGAAACAGTTGGGCAAACTGAAATTCTAAATAAAGGGTTGAAAACCTATCTTTGATGCTTTGCATCGGACTAGCCAAAGGGATGGTATACTTGGCTGCCATGGGCAGAATTTAGCTACAATACAAATTACTATTCATCCGCCGGAATGACTCCTTTCAAGCTGTATATGGACGTCCTCCTCCCATAGTTCTTCGGTTCCTTCTGGGTGAACCACAAGTGGAAGCCGTGTCAAAAGAGCTCATGGACAGAGATAGAGTTTTGAGACAACTTCAGAATAACCTTCAAAAAGCACAGCAGCAGATGGTTAAGTTTGCCGATGCTCATAGGAGGGAAGTTCAGTACAACGTGGGCGAAATGGTTTTCCTTAAGTTGCGTTCCTACAAACAGCTCTCACTCCGCAGTAAGAGCAATGCTAAGCTGGCTGCCAAGTATTTTGGACCATTCCCTATTGTACAAAAGATTGGAGCAGTAGCCTATAAAATTCAGCTGCCTGAAGGTTCACGAATACACCCCATTTTTCATGTATCCCAACTGAAGAAGATGACAGGAAATCATTTTCCTGAACCAACATTGCCCCACACTCTTGAGGCAGACAACACTTTATATGAGCCTGCTGAAATATTAAAAGAAAAAGTGATCAAACAAGGGGAACAAATCACTAAGAAATTGCTGGTTCGTTGGAAAGGAGGCACAAAAGATGATGCTACATGGTTGAATCTCTCAGATTTTAAAGGACAATTTCCTTATTACAATCTTGAGGACAAGGCTGCAGTTTCAGTAGGAGGCAATGTTAGGATTGAAGCCACAAGAGGCCAGCTGGATGAGGATGTGGCAGAAGCTGGACATATGGATGATGAGTTGGTACCTAAGGGGATTTTGGTCTATCAACGCAAGAAGAAGTTGCACCAGAATACTGGCTTGGAATAACTAACTTGCAGCAGGGAATCAAGGGTAGTTATGGGGTAGAAAACATGTTAAATAAGGGGATCAGGGGATAGTGAGAGGCATGGTGTATGAATTTGTGATTTCGGTCTATAGACTCAAGGGGAGGGAGATTAAGTGGCTCTCTAGTGGGGAGTTACTTCTTTTGTATCAGAGGAGTCTTTTTCTTTTAAGGGAATGAAAGTGAATTTTTCTTGTATCAGAGGAGTCTTTTTCTTTTAAGGGAATGAAAGTGAATTTTTCTTACTCTGAATTGTGCAATTCTTCTTGGCTGATCTTCCATTGCATTATTTCCCACATAACAGTTTCACATTGTTACTTATGGAAGAGATGGGAATGACACTACAAGGTTACCTGATTGACTGGGATAGAAAACTTTTAAATAAGTTTTGGCTTGGGAAATCATGTGGATCCAGGCAAGGTCTAGTTGAATAATGGATAAGTTGGAGGGGGGAGGATGGAGCAGGGGTATGGATCTTTTGCTACTACAGTGAATTTGATCTGAATATTTTTATGGCATTGGAAAATGGCAAGGATGGTATTGCTTACAAATTTTGGAAGTTACCTACATGTTTGCATGGAGAGAACATTGAGTAATGAAAGAGAATGTCAGTTTGTTAGTTGTGACTGTTCCACCATTTAAGGTTTTGACATGATGATTATGATCCAATAGCTATATTAATGGATTCCTTGATCTGAAAAAGCTTCAGATATTGTGTGAATTATTAGGGTGAAGGTGGCAGGCTATTCTTTTAGGAAGAAACAACTTGCAAAGAAAAGCTGCAGAATAAGTGCATGGAAGAGGTATGACTTGTAGTTTTTGTATTTGTAAAGTTGAAATACATGAACGTTTATGTAAACAACTAGTAAAGAGAGTAACGATTTCTTTTAGCAACTAGGGCAGAAAAGTGGAGAAAAAGAGTATTGGGTGGAACTGATACTGAGTTTGTTCATGTTATGTTCTCAGGAAGTAGCAAGCCACTACAGGCTGTGACCAAGTTGATTTTGTCTTATAAGTCTTAGTTGGAGCCTGTTTCTGCTGATAGTCATCCCTGTTACGTATGGCTAAAAAGGCCAACTTCCCCATTATATGCATTGTCGTTTCTGTGCTGCATGCAATCAGCTACCTAAATTTCAGATGTTAGAATGTTCTTTTGATGGTTGAGATTATTATGTACAAAAATCAGTAATATCTCATCACCTTAATAAGGCAGGACCAAACTTGATGGAAATTCAGAAAATCCAATGCAAAAGGCCATACATGTTTAATGGTTCTTGGAAGTTCACAGTTAAAGGCAATTTCTTGAAATTATGTATTTGCTTAGTACTTTTTTCTTTTAAATGTTTCATGGGTGTTGGGCATCTGATTATTTTGTGAACTTACCCTTTTGTTTATTTTATTCATCAGGAAAGACGTTGCTTTGGCTTCTTGTTCTTTGTTTTGCTCTGGTTATGTTTTGTTTACTTTGTGTTTTTTTTTTTTTTTTTTTTTTTTTTTTTTGGGGGGGGGGGGAGGTGGGGTATTCAATATGATTCCACAAGATCTTGTTTTGTTCACATGTTTTTTTTCCTTGAACTCCAAAATTGTAATTTTCCCAGGTTGTTCCGCTTTTCCTGTGTAATGTAGTGAACATGCACTGTGCCCTTTTCTTTTACTGACGTATGACTTTGTGGCCAGCATTTCAGCAGGCACAACAATGAAAAGACTTTAACTTCCTGGAAATAAAAATCTCAGCTGCAGCAGGTTAGTGCAAGTAGTCGGTGCACACTCACACGTATCCCACGAGTACGATGATACAAAATCCCCCTTTTGGTCTTTTTTCAAGTGATTTGAAAGTGTGTGGTGCTTGCCCTCTCAGCATCCATTTATTCTTTTTTTTTTTCCTGGTGATTTCTTCACTTTTCCCGATTTTACTATTTTATTATGGTTGGTTGTGAATAGAAGAAATAACCCTGGCCACCCCCCGGGTGGTTTGGGTGTGGATAGCCATAGCCCGCCAATCAAGTACTTTCTCAGTCCATAGTGCACACTAACAGAGTTAATATCATATGAAATATGTCCATCTAAATCTAGGTTAAATTAGGTTTTCACGACTCTGCAATTGACCAGAGTGAAAATCTAGTAAGAACCCCAATATGCCCTTATTTTCTATTAAACATGAAAGACCAATTTTATAGGTTGTTCATTGCACCCTTCCCACTATATTTCTTATATTGCTAACATATCACTTTTAGTAATGTCATGCCCCTCCACAATCTAATTGTAATTGATAAATGGAGGTTTGGTGACAAATACATAATGTGCATAGATACATAGACATTTAAGTATTAATCTATGCATTTTAGATGATTATTAGCTTACATTCTCTCAACACTTTCTAGTTTGTGAGGATATACCTTTTGAGTTTGTAAGCTTCTTAATTTGTGGACTCTGCAAGAATTCGTTTGAATTCCTACATGTTCTTAGAATTCTTTGGTGAAATTAATTCTGTTTTTGTTGTATGTTTTGAACTTTAATACTTCGTGACCTAAGGTTTTTATTTTTTATTTTTGGGTTGTTTGGACAAACTTCCAAAATCAGCTAATTTTTCCGATTTTCATGGAGAAAAGCATATCTATAATCTATTTTTTTTTTTTTTAAAGAATATAAACAAGCTTTTGTACAATTTACAGTTCCCAAACTACATTGCCACAGAAGGCTGGGTGTTGACCTGTTACCTCGAGGCTTTACAACTCACCTTCAGAGACACAGGGCTCTATCTAAAGTGTAATTAGTCAATCAGTGGTAGTTGTGCAACGTACCTTCAGGTTCTAGTGGTACAATTCTTATAATGGTTTCCTGTGATGTTGGTGGCGGCTCTGATGTGCTTGCCTGTCCACTTCCAACAATCTTCTGGCATGTCCCAATAAGGCAGTGCCTGCAGGTTGGGCATGATGAGTGTGAATTCAGCCACTTATCTATGCACTTGACATGGAAACCATGGTTGCAATTGGGCAGCAAACGGACTTTATCACCTGTTGTGAACTCAGATAGGCATATCACACACTCAGCATCCATGCCTGGTAGATTCAAACCCGGAGAGTAATTTATTGTTGGAAAAGTTTTTAGGGCCTTCTTCTTGACCCCTGTGTTTGCTGATCGAGCTGAGTGGTTGTCACTGTTCTCAGAAACTACTAAGCTTGAGTACCTCAATATGCACCTAATTATGGAATTCAACACTAAAGAGCAAATTAGGGCACACAAGAGGACCGAGAGGGCCATTACCACGTTTGTGTCAAAGCTGCTGTCAGGGGATAGGGTCTCACCCAAGTCATTTGTGGGGGCCGGAGGAGCTGCCACAACTGGTGCCTGGTAGATAGGGTTGTGTAGTAACAGTCTTCTGGAGTAAACATTGACTTGTAAGTGTTGAAAAAGCTGAGCAGATGAGGAAGTAGTAGGAAGAAGCATCTTTCAGAATAATAATACAAGTCTTGAGCAGATAGAATTCCTTTGGGGCGGTCACAGGGGAGAATATATAGAGGAAGCTTTGGATAGTATTTAGCTTTTTGTGACTTAGAATTCCTTTGAGGTGGTCACAGGGGAGAATTTATAGAGGAAATTTTAGAGCGTATCTAGCTTTTTGAGACGTATCAACTGATTATCTTATATCTGCTGTAATTAGGCATAATAATTGAGCATACTCTTGAGGTTTTAGGGTTTTTTCTTTGTTATACTAATAATTTCTCTCAATTTGGGTGCTCCACTACACTTTAGTAGTTTAATGGGATTTCCAATCAAAATGGGCCCAACCCACTTTGTACACAGCAAAGTCTGCCACGTGGCACTTGTCTTCGTGAACCATATCTCCAAAATGCCACCAGGAACCTTCCTCATCTAGATGACATGGAAATTGTAGTTTTGGAGTTCATCCTGGTTGGCTTTTGCCTAGTTGTCAACAGAAGTTGCGTAGCCCTTTTGTTCATAATATTGCTTTGGGGAGTAGTGATGTACACATCAAAAGTTGAGACTAATTAACCTCAAGGAAGAAGTAATCGGAAGAGAACATACTACACTCACTGGTTATGTGCATATCTAGGCCATGAATAAGGTCTCTTAAGTGGAATAAGCTAACTGTTAGTATGTTCTTTTACTTGTAAACCTCCTTAATATTAATTGTTTTTTATTGTAATTTCATTAAATAATAAAACTTACATAAATTATTTTACTAAACAATCTATTTTAAGAAAGAATATTTTAAGTGAAAATCAAATATTGTCTCAATTAAATTTTAAAACCTTTATTTCTCACTTTAACTTAAAAGCCAAAAATAAGATTTTTTTTTTTTTTTTTTTTTTTTTTTTTTTTTTTTTTTTTTTTAAGTTAAGTCAAACATGCTATAGGTACCATTTACTTTGGTATTTTTTATGTTCAAAGCTTCCACTTATTATTTATAATTATGATAAGCAATAATTAAACACATTTATTTTGCTACTCTTAGAAATTGTTTGCGGACAGGTTAAACATTTGGTAGTTGCCCTTGCCCCCTCCTTATGGAAATCTGATTGTGCAAGATTCGCAAATTGACCCCTCAAAATCCCCCTTTTGATTTTCCATTAAAATGGGCACCTCTCCTTTCAAGTCCCTCAATTGCAACCTGTGCTGTTGTGCTCTTGTTTAATTTCCCCATGTGGTTCCTTGTCGAAGCAACAAATATCTCGGAAACTGCTTAAAAAATCCCTGCTAATGGAGGCATAAAAGCTGAATAAAGGTTGATTTGATTCTATCTGCAACATTTCTAGCTCCAACCATTTTTATAAACATGTAAAGCACACTCCACGAGAAAGATATGATAGAATTCTTTATTAAAAGTTTCCAAAGTGGAAATATATTAAGATCTTTTTTTCTTTTTATGGTTTTCTTTATGCTTCTGTTATGATAATATGAGTTGGTGATAGGCTAAAGTTAAAGTTATTTTTCTGTTTTGTTTCTAATAGACGTGTAAACACTTGGTCTTGCACAGCCATATCTTCTTTCGGGCTGGACTTCACTAACTCTTTGCACTCCGGGGTCCTCTATGTATCACATGCTATTCCTCCATTTTATAGGAGGACATCTTCCAAATGGAGTCTTATTACAGCTCCCATAGGGTCGGGTGCCTTATGAGTACAGGTAGAGATAGGAATTCCCTCTTCTTGGGTTCATAACTAGTTCATCTTGAAACAAGGTCAAGCAACTTGCAAGTACATAACCCTCACAAAACCGTATATTGCATCAATGGCATTAGAAATGAGTCATGCCTGTGCTGTGTCTATGTGGGACATGTCCTTGGACACAACGTAATTTTTTACACTTGACCACCGGTATCCGACAATCCGACTAATCCGGTTCGTATGTTAGATTGTATATTTCAACTAAAAATATTATATATTTTCTTTTATTTTTATAACTTTTTTGTGTGGTTGTCTGTGTCATCATGTTCTCTCTCCTTTCATGCTGCAAGATCTCTTTATCATTAACCTGGAGGTGGTAGATTCAGCTGTCAGCCACCATGGAACTGACATACTGTTTGGGGTGCATGTGGTGGAGGCAATGCAATGTGTATGGACGTGCCCAAAAAATGCGCCCAGGTCCTTCCTATGTTGCTGTGGGCAGTAATAGGAACTGCAAGGAAAAGGACCAAGGCCTTTGAACAATTGGTATAAATTGCTCCATTTAGCCCACCTATTACCAGGGAATTACAAACTTTTAGATCACTGTACTAGTGGCTTACGGATCCCACACTGCATGTGCTTGAAAGTGCTTCTTTTCTTGGTGATAGTTCAGTTATGTCCATGCCTTTCTTCAGCGCGTGGACAATTAGCATGCATAGTATTCCAATCCTTTCAGAAAATGGATCAAACAAACTATGCAGTCTTCCTTAATATGCCTTTGAGCCATCTTCAGATTTTTAATTTTGCACTTATATAAAAAGCTACTGCACTAGCTCAAACCTGACTGGAATTGGAGCAGACTTGGATTTCCAAATCCCTTTCCTTTTGGTTCCTATCTGGATTTACAATTCCTAACCATCTTTGGATTTTGCAGGGATTTCAAAGAGAATCTATAAGAAAGCAGTGAAAGAAAGAATCCCAACTCCTGCGGGTGAGTGTGCATCTTATGCGTGTATGTATAGAATCCCCTTTTTCCCATTGCTTTAGTTGCCTTTATAAGTTTGCTGAGAACTTGGAAATGCAATTGGGTTGTTCAGTAAGACAACTTGGGAGACTTGTGTTTGAATACATTTAGCCGTTTTCCTAATGAGAAAGCAATTATTTAAGTTTCTATTATATGATTTTGTATTGTGTATCGGGTGGTGAGTTCTTTTTTTTTTTTTATTAAATGATTTTGCTTTGTAAATTCCGGTGACATTTTCAAAACAAGGTGGCCAAGGTAGACACGGAAAGTGTTATTATGACGATATCTCTGTTTTGTGTAATGTATGTATGTGTGTGTATCAAGATTATTACTTGTCACGTGCATGGCACGATTCCTGTTTGGAGAAAGGATGCAGGAAGGAGAACCAAAGCAGAATTGAAATTATAATAATGAACCAATTTTGGTGGAAATTATTTTATGGCTAAAATTAGGTAGAGGGTTGGAAATTTCTTAATGTGGTTCAATTATTTCTATTCTGTAATATTATATATAATATTTTTTAATTAAAGTGATAGAATTTCGTAAGTAAAAGTTAAAATTTTTTGTAAAATGGATTAAAATTATAATTATATAAGCAATTTATGAATTTGTAAGTCTCAATCAAATTCATATGGACTAACTTTAATTTTCTTAAAGGGGTACATTTTCTTTTTCTTGTTTCAAAATCTTATCACCACTTTAGCTTTAGAATATGTTATCTAGTTTGCTTTGTTCCATCTGTTGATTAGATGTGATATTCATGGAATTTAGCCCCTTCGTGTTTTGTCTTTTAACACTCTTTTTATTACTTTTTTATTTTCAAAATCTGTTCCATTGCCACTTTGTGATTGATTGGGCGATGCATGCTAGAAAGGGGAACACTGATGAACAACTTGGTCATTACCAAAACAAACATTATCACAATGGTTGTCACAAAAAAAAGGGTTGCACCGTTAGTATATACATCAAAAGGTTTGGTTTTTTTTTTTTTTTTTTTTTTTTTTTTTACTTATTATCGTTATTCAGAATCATATTTCGATTGATTCGGTTTGAGTGTCTACTGAGTTCTTATTTAGGGGTGACTCTTCTAGTATATATATATTTTTTATTTTCAAGTTTTGGAATCATATTCTGAGTAATCTGATTCGAGTATCTGTGGGGACTCTATTTATGGGATAACTCTTTTAATATAGTTTTTTTTTTTCATTTTTTATTTTTGAATTCGAGATTTGATTAAGCAATGTATCTCCTCATCTCACTAGACCGAATCTCTATCAGTGAAAAGTTTGAATTTTAATTCCTTTCTATTAAACATAGTCAAGATTAATTTCACAATTTGATCTTCAATAACCAATATTGTATATTAATGATAGTCGGTTTAGTAAAATATGATTTTAAATCCCTTAATTAAGGTTTCGGATTTGAGTTTTGGGAATAAAAAAGATTATATTGGGAGGATAGTTATAATTAAAATATAATTTTGAATACTAATGATATATAAAAAAAAAAAAGGGGAAAAAGAAACCAACATTATATCTATTTACAGTACAGCTGGAAGTGGAAATGAAGGGTGTAATCCTTTACTGGACATCAACGTTCATATGGAAACAAGAAAAGCCTTGGGCCCATATCGAATTGAAGTTGCCTTATGTTTGAAATCTAGGTTTGAAAAGCCTTGGGCCCATACTAATGATGAGAAATTTTAATCTCAATTTGATAGATAATCGTTTCTGATTAATTCTGTGTTAAAAGTACCCATCTTCCATGCCAAATTTGCCTAAACATTAAATGCTACGGAACCACCATTGCATCGAGCATAAGGTGTACAGTGGAAGTTTACAATCTCATATGAGATTTAAGACTGCTTAACGTTCATTGACCTTTTGTTTTTCTTTCTTTTTTCGTGTTTATCAAACTCCAATTCAAAAATTGAATACCATGATATTTGTAAAATTTTACAAATTTAATAAAATTATTTAGTATATAAAAGGTAAAGAATTTTTTTAAATGTAATGTTAACAAGAAAGTGATTATTTCAAAATTGAGAGAGAGAGAGAGAGAGAGAGAGAGAGAGAGAGAGAGAGAGAGAGAGAGAGAGAGGTTTCCTAATGGGCTGGTTTATTTTCGATGGAGAAGCCAAACAGGCCCAAAAGAGAACGAGACGGTCAATTTTAGCTTCAGAAGTTCAAGAGATGGTAAAAACCGAGTCGTGTTTGGTTGCGTTGACGAAGACGACCCGGTCATTGTACGGATAAGCAACACGCACAGAGCCACCCTACCCCCCCCCCCGCCCCACACACACAAACACGTACCCGCGCCTACACGGATTCGATACATTCCCTCACATCAACTCACAAAAAGTTCAAAAATGGTTTCGACTCGTAATCATCAAAGTCTCCTGCCCTTCTGTTAAACTACCAGGTCCCCTCCTGCCTACTCGTACTCTCTCTCTCTCTCTCCCCAATTGATCTTTCCCAGAAGTTTCGGTTGTCGCTTAACATTCATCGGCTTTAGGGTTCTTCACTCTTCATAGAAAAGCGAAACCCGGAAAACGATTTGATTATTTAAGGACTTCTGTCTCAAACCAAGTACCGAGTATCACCAAAAGTTAGTTGCTCCTTTACCCTTTTCATTGCTCTCTCTCTCTCTATCTCACTGTTGTGGGCTCCAGAATTTCTGAATTTGCATAGGTTACTATTATCTGCAATTATTTTTTCATCCCTTGTTGATTTGAGTTTAAAATCTGTTAACACCCAGTTATGGAATTTTAATTAATTTTATTCTTTTATTTCCTTTTCGGGTAAAAGTGAGTTTTTGCTTGACCTTTTTTTATTGGTTTATTTTTCTCTCTTTTGCTGGTACATATTGTTGGTGGGTTCAGAATTTTCGTATTTGCGTAAGTTATTCTGATCCGCAATTAATTTTCCATAATGTTGTTAATTACGTTCATGGATGATTTTCTGGGTCTTAGCTTAAATTTTCTTAATGCCCAATTATGGAATTTGAATTTATTTTTTCTTTCTTGGGTTTTTTTAAGGGTTGCAGTGGACTAATCTGAAGTTGCATTCTAGGGTTTTGAGTGGTATTCTACAAGGAGTTTAGGTCAAATTAGTTGAAAGTTGAGAACATTGAACACGGGGTATTTGTGCCAAAATTTGAGAATTATGGCATCTTCTCATGGCAATACGCACTCAGAACCAGCAAAAATGGAACAGATTATTACAGAATTTTTTGCTAAAAGTCTTCATATAATACTAGAATCGAGGTCTTCTTATGTGTCCTCACGAAATTATAGTGGGGAGCAGACGGTATCATCTCCGTCTTCGTCATCCTCTTCATCTTCAAGCATTAGGCCAAGGGATAGATGGTTCAATTTGGCACTTCGAGATAGTGTTGCAGCACTCGAGAATATCGACCTCTGGCGCCAGAGCAATTTGGAACCCATGTTTATTGATGTGATTCTATTGAAAAAGCCAATTGGTTGGGACCCAGTGCAGTGCTCTCCAAGAAGGGACATCGTTAGGAATTTGTCACAGAAAGAGCCATATCCATCTCGGAATCCTGATCAGGAAGAATTTTCTTATGAAGCCAAGACTGAAAAGATTATAGAGAGATGGGTTGTGCAATATGAGAGTCGAAAGAGTAGGGAAAGCAGTTCGGGGAGCAAAAGACCTACTAGTAATAGCTCACACATATTGTACAAGAAAGCAATCTTGCTATTCAGGTCTTTGTATGCCATGGTCAGGCTTTTACCTGCATATAAACTATTTCGTGAACTTAATTCATCTGGACAAATTCTCACATTTACACTTGCCCATCGGGTTTCTTCATTTGTTGAGCCCTTTACACGTAGAGAAGAGGCTGAAATGCAGCGATTTGGTTTCACCCCTTTGGATACTTCATGTGGTAGGCTTTGCCTCTCTGTGATATATTGCTCTTCACTGACTGATGTGAGCTCTGAACCATCAACACCCATTCCCCCTCAATTTATTCCAGACTATGTTGGAAGCCCAATGGCGGACCCACTTAGACGGTTCCCATCTCTTCCAGTGTCACAAAGCTCCCCCTCTTGCTCTCCATTTGGAAGGCGGCATAGCTGGAGCTATGACCAATATAGAGCTTCACCTCCTCTGGTTTCTTTCTCTCCTTCACCCACATATTCAGAATCTCGTGCTTCAAATCCTAATTCTAGTACCAGACGTCTCCCACCAATGAGCCTACCTCCTCATCCACCTGAAGCAAACCTATTCCATAAGAAGAATGCGAGTTTTGAGGAGTTCTGCTTCTCACCACCATTTTCTACATCCCCTTCTGCGTCACCACCGGCCCATATTTCTGGGATCCATCCCTCCAAGGCTTTTCCACGAGCAGATAGTGCCCCAGTTACCATACCTGGATCTAAGTTTGCTTATGGCTCTGGAAGGTCAAATAAGCAAATTTTACCTCCCTCTCCTCCCCTCAGGGGAACAAGGCTCAGTGTTTTGAAGACAGAGAAAGATACCGGTTTAGAGCATACCAGTGCAAAAATGGAGAAGGTACTTTGAATTTGTTATTTGTTTTTATTCAGGAATCCATCCAACCATTAATGTAAGAGTGCTTTTTTCTTGCTGTAGTTGTTATCTCTGGGGAAAGATGAAAGTGGAAGGTATGGGGTAAAGATACCTTCTAACAACTCGCCACGAATTTCAGTTTCCAGAAGCTCCAGCAGGCAGTCCATTCCAGATGATTTTGATGATTCCGATTTCGCAGCTCCATTTTTTGTGGATGATGATGATATGATGGAGCCACCAAGCAGGTAATTTGAAGTTGATGTTCCTAGCTTTACATATTAAACCTGGCAGCTTGTTCTAATCTTACTGTTTTATTAGCTAATTGCTTCTCTGTTGAAATTTTATTATTATTATTATTTTTTATTTTATTTTTTTATTTTTTTTACATTTTAAGTTTGCCAACTCTATCTTTCAAGACTGCATGCTTAATTTCCTACAACATTAAGTTAAAAAAAAATAGGCTATTCAAAGTCCTTGATAATTTTCACATGAATTTTATCATGCTAACATGTGCACAGAACCCCAAAGAGTTGCGGTTGTGCCCTCGTACGTCCTCCTGTCATGCTCCTGTTTGGACTAATGAAATGCTTGCAAAAGGAGTCAGTCTTTACAATTTTCCTTAATTATACAACTCAATTATCCTTTCTTGCCCAGATCTTAACTTCCCACTGATGTAAAGAAAGGGACAAGTAAGCTTTGAGAAGGTGTGTGCCAAGGAGCATTGGAGCAACTAATGTTCCCCATCTCAAGCTCCAACTCGCAAGCGACATGTATTGATCAACACTGCCCCTGTCCTTTGAGATTTTCATGGGTTGACATTTTGCCCCACAGAGCTTCTTAATGAAGAAGGCATATGTTGAAGACTTAAACATGCCATTCCGTGAAAAGGCCTGTCCTTATTAATATGCTCTCCAGATTGCCCTGTAGAACCCTTAATATCAAAAATGCCTTAAGCATATCGCTTGTCATGCTGAGGCCTTAACATGGAAGGAAGTAGCTGCAAAGATCATTGCCTACACATAATTTAGCATAAACTCATTCATTTTATTATTTCTAATAGCTTATGGTAGTTGTTTTAAAGTTGAGGAAGAAGGGACGACAACAGTAGCAGAAAGAGTAAAGTAGGATGCAACCATGAGAAGAGAGGGACAAAACAAAAACATGAATGTTGAAAAGATCAGTCAACTAACTCCTTTCATCTTTAATGATGGCCCGATTTTCCTGTAAGGCTAAGTAGATGAAGATTGGCACCAACTTGATTCTATGCATGTTGAACATGGGACTTTATCTTTATGTTAAAAGAGCTTAGCATATGCAGAGAAGGTGCCAAATTGGCTAGATCCTGAAATTGATTGGTGCTTGATTGGGAAGTCCTTGAGTTTTACAGCTCAGGATTTGAATGGCTTAGCTAAGGTGAATTTTGTATTAAAAGGAGGAAAATTATGATTCTTGAGCTTTTGGAAATTATGAAAGACAAAAGATGCTAAGTTTAAAGTTCATTTGGCAAATATTAGTCCTTCAACATGGGAAAGAGCAACGGACTTGTGGTCAAATATTCGTGGACTTTCCTGCCTGGTTAATAAATTGTCCATGTCTTTTGCATCTTCTCATTAAGTATTAGTGTAGGTTTACATCTGTGGAAAAACATTTGAATATAAGAGCATGTTTGGCCCAGGTATTTTTTTTTTTTTTTTTTTTTTTTTTTTTTTTTTTTGACTATAAGTGCATGTGAAAAAACAGAGCAATAGCAAGTACATATAGGGCATTTCTGGAAATAAACTTGCTAAAAATGAGCCCATGGTGGCAACGAGAAATAAAGTAGCTCTTTCATGAAAAATGGAACGAAAGTGAATTTCTTCTACCCATGGTAACCATGTTACCAGGAAGATGCTCTAGTTTTGGCTGGCCCTGGAAAGGGGAGGGGGGTGTTTCAGGAACTGTCTAGCATGGTTCAGTAGGTTAGTTTTGCTGCACAACCATAGGTTATGTACATTTGTTTTTTGGATCATCTCAGCAGTTGTCAGTCCAGTTATACTTCCCTGCAGTTTTTGGGAGAAAAAGATTGTGAAAGTTTTGGGTGGACACCATGTCTCTATCCAGAAGTATACCGGGGACCTTTGGCTTACAATGAGAAAAGTTATCAGGAATTTGCCTTGAGAATTTGTGGGCGGACATGGCTGAGCAATCTGAGGATAATGCTTTTGTCCTCCTTTGATAACATTAATTTCTACAACTGTTTTCTGCCCAAGTGCATTGTTGTAGCTGACCTGATTTTTGATCTCTCTGCAGACCTGAATCCTTTAATCAGAAAGGGCATATGAATGAGCCTTTTGAACCTGGAGGGCCATTTCCAGTAAAATCTCAAGATGCTGCTGTTGGTGCCCTTGTACAAATGCTGAAGGCTGCCCCACCGCTCTGTCGAGACAGCACAAATTCAATAAATTTGCCACAATCCTCTAAACCTGAAATCTGGAACACCAGGGGAGAATCCAACCAGATCTCCAGCGCACCGGAGCTTCAGCAAACTGCTTTATCTGCTGTTGTTTCTTCTGGGCTAGCTATGTCTAGGACAACTGCTGATGCCTTTGAAGAGCTCAAGAGCTACCGGGAAATGAAAGAGCTGTTACTCAAGCAAGGAGTTGTCTCACAGACTCTCTCGGATTCTTCTGCAGCAGAATCTTCTAGCAGAGGCACAGCTGGCTTTTGAAGCTGGTGTTTCTGCCAATATGTATAGCATTTTGGTTTGAGCCTTGCACCTTCGTGTTAGCTGCAAGTCTACAAGCAAAAAGTTCGTTCATGTTGCGTCCATTTTTATCTCGTATATGTAAAATTGAAGAAATATAAATATAAGGGAAGGATCTATACAACTAACACTGGGGCATTGCTTTTCTGACTATAACTTCCTTGTATATTGCACCACCTCTACGTTGAATGTTCATAATAGCATAGAATTTTTAGAGGATAACTTCCAATGCACATTTGGGAGATGCTGTGTGTGTATATTATTCTAATATTGTATTGGCTGTGGCAGTAAATTGGGTTAGTCTCATTATCTGCTTGAGAAAGCAAAACAATGTAAATACCCAAAGTGTTACACCCATCCACAGCTTATTATGGAAATGGATTTGATGTGTTTGCTTGTTTTTCAAACTCCTATGTTATTAGAGGTTTTCTATAATTCTCATAGGTATTGAAACTCTAGAAATTTTGACTATTAATTCATTATCCGATGACAATTATTAATTTTTATGAAATTAAATGATAAAATGATTGTTGGTCATTCAATTGCGATATTTATGAGATTATTGCGGATCCTATGATATCAAGCTCTGCATTTTCAAATTTGATGTTGTCAACCTTAAATAATTTTTGTCCTTTGCTTTCAAGAACAATAGGAGGGTAAGTTTGAGTTACTTATTTGGTAATCTTGAAATTATAGATTTAAGACATTAAAACAGTTTTTTTATAAAAAATAAAGAAAAAACTGCGTATATATACGTCTATCTTTTCTTTACTCCGCACTAAATAAAAAATCACTTACTCTTCACTAAATCAAAAATCACTTTGTGCATGGTTGAATTTTCAATATCCGTAAGATTGGAGCTTTCCTCCATTCAATGAGTTGCCACGTTGGTAACTTGCCATATCTGCAATGATATTATTCACAGATTTTTTTTCTTTTTAATTTTGTATTTCACAGATACTTATGTGACGTATTATTGCAGATATGGCAAGCTTCGCCTCACGTGCACATGCAAACAGTACATATGAATGTCAACTCATTCAAGTCTAGATACTTCAATCTCAGTATGTACATGGAAATTTCCAATTTGGGCTAAAGCCCCATGTTTAAGAATGGGAAGCGAACAAATTCTTCACAGGGGTACCCAAATGGAAGCACTAGTAAGAGGCTTTGATTTCCAACACAAAGACAGCCTACACTTCTCATGCTGAACCCAATAGCCTCCACTAAACAAACTTGCCAAAAACTTGGCTTGACTAATATTACAAGAACTCATTGGAATCCTCTTGAACTTCTTCAATGAAGTGAAGACCCCATCTGCCCACATTTTCCTTTCTTGCTTCTCACAGGGGAATCTCCTCACACTATCCAAAATCCTAGTACCCAAGAACTCCTTTTCTATTAGTCTCAATCCCATTTGATACCCCCCACAAAAACTACTCGCAAGAGAGTCGGCCACTGCATTGTAATGGTGCAGTGCCTCACAGAAGAACTCTACGAAGGACATTGATGGGATTTTAGGAAAGTTAAACAACTCTTCCTCTACTAGAACAACTGTTTTAGGGGACAATTTGCTTATACCTCCCAAGAATGTCCTCACCATTGAGAAACTCCTATCAAGCATGTGTAGCTGACGGAACATACAATTAGCAATTGGTGGATGACCCACTTGAATTTCTTCAAAATCCTCCTCTTTCACCATAACCACATGATCAAACACGAATGTCAAGTTGATTGAATCTGCGAACTCTTTGAGCCTCCTTCTTGTCTGTTGAACACTATGAGTAGTTTCCTGTCCTGCAAAGACTACAGCAGTTAGTCTAAGCGAAACTTCCTTCCTGGCTGCTAGATCAGCCATCAATGGTGGCCATTGAATCCCTTCCATGATGTCAAAATCTATGACGTGAACCTCGTGATCACCTTGTGTTGCCTCCAAAATTGCTTGGTTTGCGGTGAAGTGAGCGAATTTCACGTAAGGAGAGAGCTCTTGCAGCATCTGAAAGGCTGACATATTGCTTGATTGTCTGAGAACATGCTCTTGCACCAACTCTGGTGCATTGACGCTCTTGTAATGCAGGCCTCTAGTGAAGAACATAGCCAACCTATTAAACGGGTTGTCACCATTTTCTTCATAGAATAGAAGATCATTGAGCTTTGCAATGACTGCAGAAGCTAATGAAAAATTCTCAGCTTCAATAGCTTCAGCTCCAAGTAGTAAAAGATCAGTAATGCTACTCTCCTTCACTGTCTCCTTGAAATTTGAATTGTCTTCTTGTGTTAGAAGATCAACAACTTGCTCCGGACACTGTTGAATGAAATCCAAATCCAAATCCAAATCCAAATCAAATTCTTGGACCTTCTCTGAGTCAATGACAATGTCTTCTTCATTGGAACACAAATCCATGAGTTCTGCCTCAATTTGAAGCAATTTTTCCATGTACCCATTATGAAAATTTTCATCTTGAATAATGTTTGGACAGATTGGACTTTGAATATGGAAAGAAAATACTGTTTCAGAGATGAGAGGGAGGTGAAATTCTTCCCACTCCATTGATTTTATGAATTAGCTCCAAAAACTAAAAGAGGGTTCAATCTCAATGTACGATACATCAAAGCTACAATTTATACCACAAATTTGAACTTTTTAGGACTTTGACAAGTTGGATACAACCTCACCAGTTAAAACCTTTCCACTTTATAAAAAAATAATTACAGTAAGAGAAAACAAAAATCAAACAAAAGTCCCACCTTTTTTCATATAGAATTTGAAATGGGCTTACTGTGTCTGACTCCAAGATTAAGATTTGAGCAACATAAAATTTTTAAGTAACTGAGAAAAACGAATTAGTGAGTTTCAACAAATGGGTGTGAATGATTTTTTTTTTCTTTCTTGTTATTTTCCTCGTAACAGCATTTTCAAAAAGAGAAAAATTCTTTTTTATTTGTTAGCAGTTGACCAAAAGGTAATCAATGAAATCAACCCGGAAAAAAGGAAAGAAAAGGAATCTAAATACTTTTCCCAAAATTGTAGGACCAATTTGAATTTTTGACTTTGTCTTCTACAATTGTTATTTTTTACGAACTTTATATATATATATATATATATATTTTATTTAATAATGGTCTCACATTGGCTAATCAACCTCCGATAACTCTCCTCTTTTATCTAAGTTTGGTATCGACAATATTAAAAAAATACAGATGGAGTTAAAAAAATTTCATGAATTACCTTTGTTTAGTAATGAAGTGACAACCTTTGTGAAGGCGTTTCAATCATGGCATGACATTTTTTTTCCTTCAAGATTTCATGAAAGCTTGCTGCTAACATGTATAAAAGGAATGTTTACTGTCTTGGGTGGGTGGTGGGTGGTTTGTGTTCAATTTGGAACTGTATTTTATTTATTTTTTTTCAAATTTATGTTCAGTTTGAGTCTTATTTGGTCAATTTTGTGCCTATTAATTAGTATTTTATTGGTTTTTTTTTTTTTTTTTTTTTGGGTCAATTGCTTTGTCTTCCCCATAAAATCAAGAAAAAGGGTGATGAGTAGAGAAGAGAGCAATGCATAGAGCAGAGACATCCTTACATAAGTTTCGTTATTTATTTAATTTATTTAATAAATATATTTGAATTTTACTGATTATAAGTCATTTAAGATATTAGTGCATTATTATATATTTTAATTAAAAAATGATCGAATTACACAATAATATATATTATTAATATATAATGGGCAAATAGAGTTAACTTTAAAATCTATTAATACCACCTCAAATACACTAATTAAATCAAATAAAATCATTAATATATCCATTTGTTTATTTCTCCTTACCAAAGATATCTTCAAAATCCAACCTACTAAATCTCGGAAAGAGAACAAACCGTATATTTGTACGTAGGAATCACAACTCACAACCTCAATCATCGTAGGAATTATGAATTAAGCAACCAAAACCTCACTTTTTTTTTATTAATTTAATCGAGAATATACTGAATATAAGTAATTCGCCAAAAATTAAAAACAAAATTTTAATGACATAATTGGAAAGAAAGCAGTGGAATGGAGGACCCAAATACTTGTACTTACTTGATCTGTCTTGTGAATGTCTGAACCCCTTTATAAGAAAATCATGTGTGTTGAGAATATTCCTTTCTCCCCAAAAATTTTGGTTTTTTTTTTTTAGAATGTGGGATTGTGTCACTAATAGGGTCCATTTCTTGTTTGTTTTAGGACTATTAGATAATAAAATTTAGCCTATACCCAGTCCTTAATTTACATTCGATTTGTTCTTATTCAATTTGATTTGTTTGCATTCAATTTGAGATATTCTCATTTCACGGCCCATAATTTTTCTTGGTGGCCTCTTGGCTGTTAAATAAATGTTACGTATACAAAATTTAAACATATATAATTTTTAGGATATAATGATACCTTATATTATTTTAATCATTATCTTAATAACTGATACTGATTAGCTAAATAAAAGATAAGAACATGACAGAAACCCCAACCCAATAATTAAGATAGATGTCTTCCTAATCATTTGTTGAAGAGATGTTGGGCCTTGGGGCATAAATCCAATCAAAGAGAAGTCTACAACTTTCTCAAAATGTGAGAATAATTTGAAAGAAAGAGTGACATTTTAGACGATAGACTTTATCAACTGGTAATGCACTCATACTATTATTCTTCAATTTCAAAAAAATTATGGGAGTCTATTTAATTCACTTGTAATTATTATTATTTTTTTTATAAATTTTCAATACCCGATAATCATGTTAGATCTAACTAAATTTAATTCATATCTAATTTGATTTTTAAAAGATAAAACTTTTCTTACATCTGTTTTCTTTAGATAAAAAATCGAATATAACGTCTTATTCAGTATATTTATTTTTAATCATTAATAAATAATTAGATATAGGAGAAGACAAACTTATGCACATACATTATTGTGGTTGATAAGACCCTTCTAATTAAAAATTTTAACTCAAAGAAATGTACTTGCAATGTGTTGATCTTCATAAAGGTGTAAAAAAATAAAAATAAAAAATTTTAAAAAATTCCCTTGTCATGACATAAAAGGAAAAATAATGGTTGTGAAGTGTTTGACTTTGCATTTCGCTTTGGTGACGTGCGACTTAGGGTTAGGTTTGTGATCAAGTGGATGGATGTATATAAGGAAAGGAATCTTCGTATGTTATGTATAATTCGTCCCAAAATCTTATTATTAACATTAAAATTAATTTGCAATTCTCTATTTGTCTCCCATTTTATATATATTATATATATTTTTTGATACAAAGAGATATAACAAAACATGATCGAATCGGAGAAATGAGGATAAAAGTAGAGAAACTCTATCGTTTGAACTGTCTCCAAATGACTATATATATATATATATTATATCTACTTATGAATAATCTTTGCTGGGGTATATGGTCTTTAAGTATATGCTTCCCTACAATAAAATTTATGTTCATAAATTTATAACCCAATCTTCCAAACTTAACGTTATTTATTATGACCATTGTAAAAAGTTGAGATCAAATATAATTGAAATAAGTTAGATATTTTAATATTAAAAATTATTAATTTATATTATAAGATTTTCGAAATTAGTATTAGAAGCAGCATAAAACAACATAATCACAAATCGAGTAAAATTAGGTTTTCAATTGAGTTTTTTAGGATACATCACTATTCCCATCTTGCCTAGCAACTGCTAAAAGAAACCCTTCTGTGTGTGTGTGTGTGTGTGAGTAGTTCAAGGGGAGTTTCCTAGTAGTTGAGAGATGTCCAAATTTTTGAGTTGGTAGGAGGAAAGCAAATTGTCTTATCCATTGTAGTTAGCCTAGGGACCAAAAACCACCCATGTTTAATTTAGAATAATCCAAAATTTTAGAAACTATTTTTGGGTTTTTTTTAATGAGATTGGAGTCAATGATTGTGGCTTTCTCATTTATAGGAGGAAGCCCATGCAACTCATTTCCTCTACGATTGGGACCTGCATTGTTAATTCACACTCTCACAGTTACATAAACACAGCCTACTAAAACAAAGAAGTTCGTATAATTTAGGCAGTTGGTCTCTATCAAAGTTTTAGTAAAGTTAAGGCACAATTTACCATTTCCTCAATACCCTAGTCAGGTAAATTTCTAGAAGGCATGTCTCCATTATCTCTACTCGTCTCATCGACGATCAAAATTACTTATCAAATTATTTTACAGGTGTCGACCAACGATTCAACTGATAAAAACTTTTGAAATAATATTAATAATTCTGAATCAAATTTGATGTCAATATTAGAAAATTTCCCTTTTAATACATAGCAAGCAAAAAAAGTGATAAACTATTTTATTTATTCAAGAGGGGTCAATAGAATATGTAGAAGATAATGCATGTTGGAGCGCTAACAAAAAATTCAAATTAATTCTTTTAAATGTTTATATATATATATATTATGCTTGTTAACATAAAAAGAAACTATGGTTTTGTACCATTTGCTAACATAAAATATTCAATGCAATATGCAGATCTTATACAAGTACAAATGTATGATCTTTTCTCCACATTGTATAATTTGTATTGATTAAGCATCTCCAGGCATAACTATTTTTCTTGATCAAAATAAGTACTTGCTAGGTTTGGGTATTCTTTTTTTTTTTTAATCATTTTTTACTTGATTAACCGCTATTCGGAGTTATAATTCGATTAATCCGATTTAAGTTTCGGTCAAACTCTCTAGAGAGGAGTTCTCCCAATATAATTTTTTTTATCCCAAAATTCAAACTCAAGCTTTGTTAAGAAATGTATCGTCCTTTCCACTACACCAATTATCTGTTGGTATAGTTGGGCATCCCTACAAGAAGTTAAATTGGTACCATAGTTTGTGATGAGGATCAAGCTTGCGTAGGGTATTATGCGACGAGCTGGAAGAGCCAAAGTCCAAGGACTAAATTGTCATTAAATTTGTCAAGTTTATAAGTGTTTTTTAAATTTGTCAAGTTTATAAGTGTTTTTTTAAATAAACTAGTTTTTATGCCCGCGCTAATGCGTGGGATGTCTAAAAAATATGGCTTATATTTTTTAAGTTGTGTAAATAATTATTAGATTTATAACTATCTCAATATCCACACTTAATTATTTCCTGTACTTTTAATTTATTAATATGATAATATTATAAGCAAATATAGTGATGATTAGACTTGAAAAATGATAATGTTTAATGACAATATTTACAACAAAGGAAATAATGCTGCAATTGTGATGCTGGAGTTTGAAGGTTATAAAAGATAGATTATGCTAATATAGATAGCTTCCGGTCTTAATTCATAGCATAGATGATAACTCAAAACAGTAGTAGTGTTGTTATTAATTTAGATGTTTGAGGATATAGATAATAAGTTTATTTACAGACATAAAAGTTTTAATTTGTAGTAAATACATCAGTTGCAAAATATGTTGTGCGATTGGAGTACTGATGATGTGCGCAAGTTGATATAGAAGTTAATCTAAGAGAGCTTAGATTTCTTGCCTTCATTTTCTATTTTCTACACTAAGCTTCTCTTAGCTCTTGGTTCAGATTCTGTTTGTCCACTTGAATGAGCTGTAATTTTTCCTTGAATTCTTGAAGTTGGTGTGTCTGTTGATGGTTGGCGCAGCATGAGATTTTCAGTTGTTTCAGTTGACAATGTGATTTGAGAGCTTGTTCCACTTGCTTCAGTGTGAGAAATGTTGATTTCTGTCATTTCCGAAGGAGGTAGCATTGTTGAAGTGTTTGCTACTTCAGTCATCATCCCAACAATTGCATAATTGATTCTTGACTGGCCTTGCTGACGAGAAGCAAAAGGTTGTATTTGGAAATAAGACGGTTTGTTATTAATGGTGTTGATAGCTTCAAGAGATATTGGTTCAACCTGTAAGAAGAATGGGAAGATAAAATAGAATCAATGGATTATATTATAGAAGTTTTGCTCATTGAGAAATTGAAAAATACAAAAACCTGCACTTTTTTTTTTTTTTGTAAATTTCTGCAACAGAATTGTGCAATATGTCCTCTGCATACTTGTCCTGAACATAGGCTGTTAAGAAGCCTGAATTATTAACCAATTGGATTGTAAACTTTGCCCTGGGTAACAGTTTGCATCAGTAACGGTAGCTACTTAGTTTGGATGTGTTCATTTTGAGAAGATTAGCACTTACTTTGGGATAGCTTTTACATTTTTGGTAGTGCATTGATGACAATCATACAAAATTTCCATTGGTGCTCCACCGCCCTTTCCACAGCATTCGCAAACAGAATAGTAGAATGTTTGATTGAGGTCAACAATGGTTGGAATAGCTTTGATCCAATATGTTTTTCCCTTGTAACACAAAAATATAGGTTAACATTATGCATGGAAGATCAACCATATGTTATGAAATCATAAGTAATTTAGCTTACAACAAATGTTGGGTTGTAGGGTTGGGTAATCTGTCGAATTTGACAGCGAGCAGGTTTTTTGACTTTCTGTTTTGATTTTTCATACAGTTTTTCATCCAAAACTTTCTGAATATAGTTATTGTTTTCTTCAATCCTGCAATAAAGAAGGAAAAAAATGTTTGGAAAAAGTTTAATGAAAGAGTAAAGATAACTGAGGTTGTTCATTGATCAGAGGTTAACCATTTTCTTAGGGATGCTGCTTCTGGTATTTGAGGATTGAGAATTATGTTGGAATTTGCTCTTGTGGTCAGACAAACTCCTGAACAGAGTGTACAATAAGCATAAGGAATAGAGTGATCGAATAGTGAAATTAAATTGTAAAGCATTGGAAAGATAATTTTTACCATGGAATTCGCCTAGTTTTGCTCGAATAACAAGCAATATTGGGAATGTATGGATACTATTTGTTATTTCAACAGCTTCATATGATTCATAGGGTGGCCACATGGTAAGCATAATTTGTCTACATCTATCAAGATAAAAAAGTACATGTGGTTATTATACAGATGTTTATTTACTTGGAGATACATATTTTAATATAAGGAATTTATAAAATTATAATTTCAACATACTCTTGATTGACAACCACAAATTCGTGGATGTTAATCTCTTTCTTAGTTCCTGGCACAATTCTTGGTGGCAATGATTGGATAACAGTGAGCAACACATCTATTAAGAAATTTTTAAGTTGAGTTAGACAATATTTAATGAGAAATTAAAGTATATGGATATACCAAAAAAAAAAAATTGCTTACTGAATTTTTCATTTGGCTTTTCATAATATTCTTCAAGATTCCGGAATGAGGTCAAGGGAAAAGTAATCTCTGATGGTAGAGCTTTTTCTGGAGAAACTTGTTAAATGAAAGTTTTCAAACCCAAATATATTTGTAAGGGAATTGAACCCATATCAAGTCCAGCTTTAACAGAAGATAAACTTCCATTGCCAATGTAGTAAGTGTGGCATAGATTCAGTATCTGTGCAGCTCTTGAAATTTCTTGATCATATGCAACACCTTGAATTGTTTCTCCCTGCAGTTTATATTATCAAATTTTAGTGATAAGGTTAGCCGAGTTTGGAAGGTTGACATTCTGCTGTAGCTGAGTTCAATGAGAAGAAAATAGGTTTGAAATTCTTAAATTATGATTTATTGGTTCAAGTTCATCAAACAGCTTTGCATGCCTAATCAAGTCAAGTGATTGATTAGTTGGGTTATGTCATAATATATTGTTGTAATGATATATAGTTTATCAATGCCATCAATGGAAATGGCTATGTTAGAGATAAAATTGCGACAAGCAAACGATAACTTCCTTGAATGGAATATCCTTAGGAGGTGGGAAGGTTAGGCCATATGTGAAATAGATTTGAGTATTAAAGTTGTCAAGATAAGATATTTATATTCTTGAAGTTATAAGTAATGGGGATATGAAGTAAAAAGTCTTGGGATACCAAAGATGACTGTATCTATTATTTATGCATTTTGTTAGAAATTAGTGGTAAACAAAAGTTTTTTCTTTGTTTTTTCTTATAACTTTTTGTTCCTTCTGAACAATATTGATAAACAGTGTAGCATTGTTGAGGAAGCATATAACACTTAATTTAATCTTGTCTTTCCAGCTTGTCTTTCTATTTTACTCCCCTTTGGGATTTTGGTTCAAGCCTTTTGTTGGATATAGAAATTTAACAAATTTTCTTTGATCAACCTTTAGAATGGAATTGAGAAATTAATCATTTGATTGGTTGGAAAATGATATATAATATGAAGTGTGAGGGTCTAGATTTTGGGAAACTGGGTTTCCTGAAGCATGTCAAAATGATTTTGGCAATTTTCTTTTGGAAATTGGTTAAGCCATGAGGTTATTAAAAGTGAGTATGGTTTCTATAAGAATAAAAGAGATGGTAGGGGATTTTTTTTGTTGAATATTCTAAGTCTAGATGTTCAAATATTGGTAGATCTGGATACTATGAATTAATTTGTTAAGACCATTACTCAGAAGCTAAATTCCTCCATTGAAATTCTCTTGGAGATAGGAGGTCAAAGAAGAGCTTAGTCCTATACAATTTTGTTTCATGTAGAGAAGGTAATGTCTAATGTTGCAATATAAAATGATAAGAACCTACCTTCTTTGGTATGACGCCCGTATTTTCAAAACCAAACTTTGACTTTTTAGTTAATCCTTTTTCCTTTTTATTTGTGTATTTTTAATCTATAGATGAATATGATGTAACTATAATTTTATCAATCTTTGTCATAGCATTTGTGCTATTATTGTTACCAAGGATTATGTTATTACAATACATCTACCAATCAAAGGAACTTTGAAGCTTGTGTTTTTAACCTAGTTTTTTCCCTTACTATACAGTGGTCCCAGTATCAATTCCAGCAGCAGTTCTAATATTTCATAGTTGATATATGGTTCAAAGAAAAGATAAAATGAAAAGAAACAGACTTTTTATTATGACCTTTTATGTAGACTTTTAAATTCCCTTGGAGCCTAAAATAATGGACTTAAATAATTGTCTAGTATTATTAATAAGGTACCTAATTAAGATACTGCATGTGTATTTAGTCATCAACATTAAAGTATAATTTATTACAAAGATCATAAGCATAAGAAATGGAAGGAAATATATAGTCATGTTTATAACATGTAGTGAGAGTTACCTCAGAATATTGGAAAACATATCGTTGACAAGCACTTGAGTTTTCTGTGGGAGGAAAAACTCTTGTTTTCTTGATAACAAGTAGTTTACTATACCATTCCTTCATACGTACTTTTAAAGCTTTCAAAGGAAGACAATTGTTATCCATCTTTATATAGATTTGCAAAAATAGGCACACAATTATGAATAAAAAAATATTATTGAAATCATGATTATGTAGAAGAAAGAACAACATATGTACTTACAAAAATTATAGAAATAATTATACAGACATATAATATATTTCTCATAGAGTATCAAGTATCTCTTGAAAGACAATATTTCTTGTGCAATCTTCCTGTGAACCATCCAAGACTGGAGGTCTAATCAAGATTTTAACATCATTTCCAGTCTTAGCTCTAGATAAGGCAACATAAAGCTGTCCATGAGAGAAAACAGGCTCTTTTAAATATAGGCCAACAAAATCTAATGTTTGTCCTTGTGCTTTGTTTAAAGTTATTGCAAAACATAATAGTAAAGGAAATTGTTTTCTTCAAAAAGGTATCGGGCAAGACTGGTCACTAGGACATTGTAGAGGTATGCGCGGTATGAATACTTCTTTACCACAATGAGTACCAACTGCTATTCTAACATGTATAAAATTTTGACCAAAATTTAAACATATCAAACGTGTGCCATTACAGAGACCTTCAGCAGGATTCAAGTTCCTCAATAACATGACTGGACAATTCTTCTTTAGTATCAACCTATGAGGGGGTAGACTTGGTGGATGTAGACTATGCAAAAAGTCTTGGATATCTCCTTGTTGTCTCTGATCTATTGCCTCATCAAAACTAAAATACAGTTGCTCAGAACCTGGTAGCCTTTCTATCAAAACATTATTGATCTCATCAACAAAATCATTTTTTGTGGTAAGTATGGTTCTATTCACAAAGAAGAAAGCATCATTTGTAATCTTTTCAATTGAGGGAAAAACTGTTTCTATCAACATGTCTAAGGATGTTTTATCATCTACAAAAGGAATAAGAAAAGATGGTGATAACTTAACTTTACCATCAGCATATGTGATTTCGGTGCCATTTCCTATTCGAAGAAGAAATACATAGAAAGCTGGATCTAAGAATGCACGCATATTCTGTGAAAGTTTTATTTTTTGTAAATGGGTCCAAATGTAAGAGTTAACAAAACTTGCTGATATAATATCAGTTCGTTGTCCTTTTTTAATCACCGGCAAAGTTTGCCTAAAATCTCCTCCAAAAATAACAATCTTACCACCAAATATAAGATCAGAGGACATAATATCTCTTAGCATTCTATCAAAAGATTCAATTGCAGATATTTTTGCCATTGTAACTTCATCTGTCACGCCCCGATCCTCGGATCGACCACGCGACAGCCGCCGCGAAATCTCGGTATACGGGCAGAACCTCCCCATATCCCGGAACTCCGCAAGGCTACAAAGACAGCACCACAGTTCTTTCCATACATCAATCATCAAAAATAGAAAACATCACATAACAAAACACATGCAAGGACACCTCCGGTCCATCCCTGTACACACGAGCACACATCGGGGAGAGGAAACCTGTACATGCGCATTTACACATCAACACACAATCGGGGAGAGGGAACCTGTGCATGCACGGCACACAATATGGCCATCCAAGCCATTTCAAAGTTCACAGTATAAGGAAAGCACTTAACAAACAGGAAGTCCCAAAACATAGTCGTAAGATCTTACTAACACTACTTTGAAGAATCAAGCAAACGTCCGTAAGATCCAAACGATATGAGTTGTCCAAGACTTCGTGAAATCGAAAGAAAATAACCATTCTCAATATTACAAACCAAATGTCCCACTCAAAAATGAGTTTTTACCAAAACTAGGAGAGAAAGAAAGTAAACAACAGCCACGTAGGGATTCCATCAATACTTGTTCCTATACAGGAAACAAGTATCGATTAAATCCGTACCAAAAAGAATTGTACAAGTCTTCCTTTCTTCGGATTTCAATTCAAACCAAAATGACTATACATCACGACGTATACCTACAAAAGCCAGCTGGTAGGCCCTCCCCAAGCTCCAATCTCTGTCACAAGTCTAATCTTCCTCTAAAAAATGTTAAAGAGTGGGGTGAGTATTATAAATACTCAGTGAGTGGAGTGCAATGGCATGATTGTGTAATAAATAAGGGGTGAAAGTGGGGAATGTCAAAGCATACTTCAAACATCATTTTCCATATCCAAACATTTCAGTAATTCAACATCATTTACAAAATATGCATCCATATTAAACATTTTCTCAGAAAATCACAAGGGTCCCATCGAAAACACTTCCGTCTTGCGTTTGGCCGAACCAAGACGAAAGTCCGCCAAGGGGTTTTTCCATTTCAGTTTTTCAAAACTACCCCCTTCCTTGGCGTTGGCTCGAACCTCACCGGGGTGCAACCGAATAGTCCGACGTGGCAGAGCAGAGGCCGCATACCTCTCTCGCATATAACCCCAACCCACGTCACCCCGTCGGGTCGCTCCGTGGGGGGTATGACTATAGTCATCTGCGGCACCTTTCATTTCACAATCATCGATTCACAATATCACAATTTCGCAATCATCCAAATTCCAATCCATGTGCCACATTTTATCAATTCAATCTGAAATTCATGCTACAAGCATTTACCATTCAAGAAGTCAAAACAGACGGCACAAGTTCATGTAAAATCACATAGGATGCATTCATACTTCAAATTCTCATTTTAGACATCCCACAATCACAAATAATTGCATAAAATCATATGAAAATCATTTCAAATCATTTATCAAAGAATTTAAAGATATTTTGCTTATTTACTACACAACGATCCGTCCACTCACCTCTAGGGAGGGTATTCACTCCCTATTTTCGAAATCAACTCAAAAAGACTCCCCTCGAGTCTCCAAAGGTCAACCTAGACCAATCAACACGAATCATCATCAATTAAGGCTCTATAAAAGGGTTTTCTAATTTCCCTTTTATTTAAAATAGCTTAAATTTACACAACCACGTTCTTACACTTTCATTTCATCAATTTAGGATCATTTCAAATCACCAACGACTTTAAATTTACAATATTCCTCAATTTTATCAATTTTCTCCCAAATTACATAATCTTAATTTAGTTCACGCCAATTTCAATTCAATTCCCAAATAAAACTACGCAAATCAATCAACTAAAATTCTAATACTATCAACGACATTTTAACATGCTTCGCAGTCCAATTTACATCAAATTCTAGACCTAACTTCCATCATTTCATACAAACTTTCAAGAATAACACATTTCCTACGAATCTAGCATATTTTTAGAATATATCCACACTTATTCTCAACCTAAATTAGACAATTAATCTGAGTATTGAAGGGATTGAAAATCCCTCACCTAGGGTTTCTCAGTTTGCAAACCTAGCTTCCAGTCGCCGGTGAATTCAAGCCTGTAACAATTTCAATTTACAACAATCGTTAGAATTAAACCTAACGACTAAGAATATTCAACCCTAGAATTAAAATCGAAAAACCTAGGCTTACCTCTGCAGGTCTGTAACCTAGGGTTTTTGCTGTCCTGCGGCCTAGGGTTTTGAAAGGATGCAATGGCCGCTGGTTTGGGTTGTCGACAGTGGGAAGTGCTCCCAGTGAGCACTGCGAGCAAGCAGAAGAGGAAGGCAGTGGAAGTTCTGCCATCGCGCGCACGGGAGAGAGAGGGAGAACTTTGTTCGCGCGCGGGAAGAGAGGGAAGAGGGAGAATCGCCCGCTCGTGCGTGGAAGAGAGCGACTGAGAGCGATAATGGTGGTGGTGGAAGGCGAAACAGAGGCGACAGGCGAGAGTCCGTGAGCGAGAGGGAGAGAGTTCGTGAGAAAGAGGGAGAGAGCGAACAGAGAGAGAAAGACGAAGAAAGCAGAGGGAAAAGAGAGAGAGACGAACACCGCGATGGCGGTGATGGTGTGGTGGTGATGGCGGAGATGAATCGCTAGGGAGAGGGAGAGCTTCGGTGTTCAGTCGAAGGAGAGGAAAAGAGCGCAGAAAGGAAATGCGATTAGGGCTATTAGCCCTAATCGATTTGGGGGAAAACGGGGGTGCTGCGTTTCACCCCGAAACGCAGCATCTTCTTTTTTTTTTTTTTTTTTTTATCATAATATATTTAAACAACTAAACAAATATATATATATACAAAGTCAACATTTTTCTACTTTCTTATAGAAATATTTCCAAAATACTGAACATCAAGTTTCCGGTATTACATCATCCCAAATTATAACTTTAGCTTTACTAATGAGTTAACTGATACTACTTTGTTTGCTGAGGTTGCAAGTTTTTTGTTCTTCATCATTGATAGGAATCTTAAACCTTGAGTGGGCTGTCCTGCCTCCAGGGAGAATGGATGCTGCAACACCAGAAGTTGCTGTTGCTAATGCAATCCCTCCGGTCGATCTAACTGTTGCAAGTATAGCTCGATAAAGGAAAGTTTTCCCCGTACCTCCTGGTCCATCAATGAAAAATGCCGCAGGCATATTTTTGTCAATCTTATCCATAATGACATCATAAGCTTTTTGCTGATCTTCATTCAACATGGATACTGCAACTAAATCTTCAGGGGGAATCACAACATTCAGTTCAGTTTCGATTTCCTTTGTTGAGCTATTTTCTATTTCCAAAAGCAGTGAGGGAGGACACAAGTTGTATTCAGCCAAGTTTTTTCCCATTAAGCTCAAATGTTGTTGCAAAATAGTCAACACTTTCCTCCTTACTTGTTCTTCTGATAGATCAGAATCCCCTTTTATATCTTCAGAAAAATATTTTTCATAACATGTCCACAGTTCCTTTGGATTTGGTTGTCCACAGTGAACCAAAATGAATGCAAACAACTACCTTAAAATTGCTGGCATTTGATATAAGATAGCTTCTCTTAGACATTCATCTGCACCATTGTCAGTTTGCAAAAGGCCTCTTTTTTCTGCAGCCTCACGAAATGTAGGAAAAATTTGACCATTTACAATTTTCAGATCTTCATAAGATGTTGGACCTCTGACATGCATTAAGAGCATGCGTAGATAATATCATTCTCCTTCAACTGGATGTGCTGAAGTAACACGACCAACAACTTCACCACATCTTCTTTTTTGCCAAGTTCTTGCTTCTTCATTCCAGACAAAGTGCTGTGGAAATTCTTTTTATAGACATTGTAGATTTTTTGCATCTGCATTATGCTTATTCATTTGGAAGAATTCTGTAAGCATTGTCCTTCTAAACCTGTCCCCTTTGACTATTTGTTCTGGTATTTGATCTTCAGGAAATGAGATTGTCTGAAAGTTTTCAAGGTGTAGTGAGAGCTGTATGACTGTCGGACGTATGCCTGCAAGCTCAAATTTAAAAATTCTCCACATTGATTCAACAGCGGCGACCCATCTAGCTGACTGAAAATTTTTGATCTCATCCACAATATTATTCTCATCCTTTGCGTACAAATGGTACATAATCTTGTCATGTCCTTTGTATATATATTTATAAAGATACTTGACAGCTTGAATGGTAGAACATATCTCCACGTTGATATGACAATCAAACTTTGCCAGCAAATATGGGTTATATGGGACAACCCATTTGTTATCCAATGTATGTCCACGCACCACAACATTTGTAGCATCATCTCTGTGTCTATAGATAGGATAAGAATGATCACTGTGAACAGTATATGGAGCAAAAGATTTAGGATAACCAAAACGACATTTTTTATTTCGTTGCATACAAGGGCATTTTGGATTTAAATGACCACAAGGACCATGAAGCATGTGTTTGACAACTACCAAATAAAGATGGGGGAATTTTTTCTTGTCTGGCAACTCTGCGCACACTATTCGATCATATGCTTCGGGAGAGAACATCTTAAATCTGTCCTTTAAGATTATAAGAAAATGAGCATGGGGTAAGCCTATTTTTTGGAACTCAATAACATATGCAAAGGCAGCCACTTGTCCAAAGAGATTTTTTTAAAAAACATCTAACTTCAGCTCTTCTAACTTTGCTCGGAAAACACGAGCCAATAGATCAGGCCTATTTTGAATTTCTTCACCTTTTATCAAACACTTATTTATTTCAGGCCATGATGGATTGCAAGTCATTGTCAAAAATATATCTAGTTTTTCGTATTTTTGAACAAGTGCCATTACATCCATATATCTTTTTCGCATATCTCTTGGACCTCCGATAAAAGATGCTGGCAAAACAATTCTTCTGCCTACTTTAGATGCTGAGTTTTCTCCAGTAGCTATGCTATCAAGCAAGCCTTGGTATATATCAGTCCGGATTAGTTTTTGTCGATTTCGTTGATAATCAAGCCTGGATGACTCAAGTTTGATGTATTGATCAACAACAAACTATTGCAATAGTCTGCCTGTATGAAGTATCCATGATTTGTCATTTTCTCTAATTTGAAATTTGTATGCATAGTATTCACGACAAGAAACTGTAGCCTTTTTTTGCTTTTTATTTTGCTGCAGCACTACAAATAAAAGAATTATATAGATCAGTAAAGCCAAAAATATATAGTTAAGATTGAATTACAAAAAGTAATAAGTTAGAATAATGAACCTGCTTCTTCTTGTCTGATCAAAATTTCTCCATCAGCACAATTTTCAAGAAATATGGGGCTTAGTTCAAAGCAAACCGGATTAGTAAGAGTCCAATTGGCTACCCTTTTTATTCTCAAAATTCCCTCATGCCAACCAGGTTCTCCTCTAGCAAAAATCAGTGGATACTGCAGTGCATCATAACATCCATAATAATGTTTGAGGATTTGAGTTGTACCAGTTGTTGTATATACTTGTATATGTGCTGATGAATCTCCAATGTTATCATCTCTTTCTCTCCATATTCCAGCTACTTGTGATATTGTAGGCACGTTAAAGATGCGCTGATCCACGCCTGGATCATAGTTTAAAAAGATGTGATAATCTGACAAATCTGGAATTAGTGTCAGACTCCGGAAAAAGCGTGCATATAGATTATTATCCATCAATGCAGTTAGTTTAGCAACAAGAGATTCTTGAAATTTACCAGAGACAGCCAAACGATTTCTAATTTTATGATCCGTATCAAAGAAGAATAACTGTACATTTGAAGGATTTATATCTGGAGGAGGAATTAGAGGGTGCAAATAATGATATGCTTGACCCTGAACACGAAATGTGTAAATTCCACAATCTCTTTTACTAAGGTTGGTATCATAGTTGACCTTAAATGATGTTACGCCAAGCATATTATTGTAACTACGCACACAATCCCGAAACTCTTTTGATTCCTCATCATCTGTTGTATACAACTGCTTTAATTCTTTAGGCATTTCAGTTTCTGCTAATCAAATTTCACCAGAATAGCAACAAAATCTTAGAGGTTCAGCATGAAATCTTTTGGCACCACAATACCCACAAGTGGGAACTGTTGGCAAAAAATGAGGAGCATTTGCAATTTTCTCCAGTAATGGTTTTCTTTTAGAGCGTTGTCCTATGAAGACATGATGATTCTGCAACTGAAATGCTTTTCTTCTTTCTCTTGCTTTCAGTAGCAGTTGTTGCTTTTGCTCAACAGGTATCGCTGCATATCTTTCTCTTCTCAAACGATTTTGGTTAATTCGTTGTTGTTCTTTACCTTGACATGAAGTGGATTGAGCATCTTGAATAGTCAAAGGAGCTTGACATCGTAGAAGTGCAGTATCAGCTTTGTTCTACTTCTTTTTCAGTAAAAACTTATGTTTTTCTTCAACCGTCATAGCTGCATATCTTTTTCTCCTTGGACGATTCCTATTCATATGTTCATTTTCTTTCATAATTTGTTTTTCTGCATCCATAACCAGTGGTTGAAAAACAAATTGAAGGTTGCATTGACCTATCTCAATTGCATTCCCTTCCACTTGAGGATCACCATATTGTTGATGATGTTGGATAATCTCTACATCTTTTCTTGAATAGGGTCTTTTTTGTAGGTCATGCACCAACATGTCAAGAGAAATTACAGAAGAAATTTTCAACACATAGATAGATGTTCCAGACATTCTTATTTTTCGGACCCGCAGTTCTTTACCTTTGTCAGCTGTAAACATTTCGTACATATATACCAAGCATCAATAGTGTAGGAAATGAAAAGGAAAAAAAAGAATAAAATTTATAAGCTGAGTAACTTCATTATACAAAACTCTCCATTGTATTTAATGCAAGTACCTGAGAACATTGCATTAACATTGGAGCATGAAATAGAATTTTGATTTCCTTGGTCATGAAGATTGTTTGGTTGGATTGGTTGCAATATTGTTTCTCTTGCACTAAACACTGGAGTTTTAGATTCTTCACCTACAAGAAAGTTACATAAACAAATAACTTTTTAAAAAATAGGATGAAATGCAAAGAAAAAGCATAAAAGTAAAATATAACAATCTTTTTAATATTTGTTTTTTCTTATGCAATGAAACAAATCACAGTGTAAAATGTATGCGTTGATCGAAGAACATACATTGGCATTTATGCGAAGAACTTTGGGTAATAGTTCTATCTATTGCAGTAATGTTGGCCGAAAGATTAGTATTCTCAATCTGCTGCATAATAGGCTCATGAACCTGGAGATAACGACTAAGCACGTTGTTTGGTGAGGTGGACATCGTATTAGGATAATCGATTTATGTATGAAGAGTCTTCAGAGTCCGAATCACTGCATGCATAGTCCGAATCACCGCATGGATATTTCAAAATTCAAATTCCTGTGTTATTCCACTTGCAAATCCAACAACTGTGGCATGATCTGCTTGCAAAATTGCATCATCTTTGTATAGGTCTCAGCAACAAAGCTTTGCACCTCGTTCCCAAATGAACATCATTCTGAATAGCTTTGATATCAATTGTAGGAAAGCAATATTATTTTTTTTTCCTTTTTGCATCTGGTCGAAATGTTGCTGAACCATGGTGACATTTTACAAAGGTTTATTGTTTCCAGATAAACCTTCAGCAACAAAGTTCTGATTCTTGTTTCCCGAACAAACATCACTTTGAATAGCTTCAATCCTTATAGACAGACTAACCACAAAATTGTCCCAATCCTAAGGAAAGCTCTTAATAACAAATAAGGAATTGCAGATAACCTTGTGTCAATAGAAGTTTTGATCACTTAGATCAGTTTATTAATAAAGAAGCGTTTCGAAGTTCATCAACTTTAAACTCTATAAAACATGGATACATGCATTCTTTGGGCAGAATAATATTGATCGAGTAATTTTTAAATCTACAAGTGCATCATATGGTGAAAAAGATAGGCAAACAATTTAGTCAAGCGAAAAAAAACTGTCAGAATTAAATTTACAATCACGTTGAGCGCACAATAAATAGGCAGCACACAGAATAATTCAAGGAAAATACATGCATGAAGTATACACAAGAAAGCAGAGTATAAAGTAAATTATCACATAAAACAAAATTAATTTTAGAAAAAAAAAAGACAAATTCAAGTATACAGAAAAACCCACAAGATCAAGTAAGACATTACTTGGTATTCAGATGATGAACGGAAGATAAACCAGAGAAGATCGAAGCAATCACGAAGCCATCCCTTACGAAACAAATGAGGTGATATGGAAACAAAAAAAAAACAATGTAAGAAGATGGAACAAATGACATGATATGGAAACGGAGGAAAGCAATCTAAGAAGATGGAGCACGTTTGTTTTGTTTTAGAAGATCAGAAGAATTGAAAGAAAAGCAAACTATGGGGCAATGTGAGAGACAAAAGCATTAAATGATGATGGAGATAGGAGTACTATCAAAGGAGAGGTATAATAAGCTACCCACGTCAAAATGTCGGAAATGATAAAAAAATAATAATAAAAAATAACCCAAGAGGACTTAAACAAAAAGAGAGGGCAACTCTCAAGTTACAATTCCAAAACCAATGGTATGGGGCAATGTGAGAGCCAAAAGCATTAAATGATGATGGAGATAGAAGTATTATCAAATGAGAGGGACAATAAGCTTCCCATGTCAAAATGTTGGGAAATGATAAAAAAATAATAATAAAAAATAATACAAGAGTAGCTAAGAAGCAGACAAAAAAAATGGAGGGAAGAACTCTCGAGTTACAATTTCAAAACCAATGGAAAACAGTGAAGATAACCCAAACACAAAAACCCACGAGATCAAGTAAGATGATACCTAGTATTCAGATGATGAATGGAAGCTAAGCCAGGGAAGATGCAAGCAATTACGAGGCCATCCCTTACTAAACAAACGAGGTGATATGGAAAAAGAAGAAAGCAATCCAAGAAAATGGAGCGTGTTTGTTTTGTTTTACAAGATCAGAAAAATCAAAAGAAAAGCAATTATGGAGACAAAAGCATTAAATGATGATGAAGACAGGAGTACTATCAAAGGAGAGGTATAATAAGCTTCCCATGTCAAAATACCGGAATAAGAAAAAAATAAAAATAAAAACCTAGAGGAGTTAGGAAACCGACAAAAAAGAATGGGGAAACTCTCAAGTTACAATTCCAAAATCAATGAAAAACAACGAAGACCACCCAAAAAGATGGATGAACATAGGTAATCTTCAAGGGACTTCATATATATTGGGATGGGATAAATATTTAATTATTTTAAAATATATATATTCTTGGTCTAGAATGTGAAAGAAAATAAAAATTAAAACCAAAAAAATAGATGGAAATGAAAAAAAAAATGTTGTAGTGAAAAAAAAATGGTCATGTTACATTTAGAGAATATGGGAAAATGGGGATGAGGGACGGAGCGTAAAGAGAGGGGAGAGAGAGAGAGAGAAGTGAGGCGGGCGGAGAGAGAGAAGTGGGCTGTGGTGGGAGCCACGGAGGGAAGCAGCGGGAAAAAAAAATGGAAGAACAATGAGAGATGGAGTAGGGGATAGGGTAAAAAAAAAAAAAAGAAATTATGTTATGTACAGGGATAGAAGAGAAAGGAGAGGGTGGTGGGTCCAATGGAAGGAAAGCGTGAAAAATAAAATATAAAAAATAAGGAAAGGGACGGGATGAGAGATGGAGAGGGAGAATATCAAGATAGAGAGAAGATGTTGGGGGCCACAAGGACAGCGGAAAACGTGGAAAGAAAAACAGGGGCCAGCAAACTGAGGACGAACGGATGTTTGCGCCTTCGGCGCTTTATATATATATATATATAATATAATATATTAGGATATATGTATTTGAGGGAAAGACAAAGGAGATAAAAGGTGTCCGGTTGTTGGGTTGGATCAATCTTGCTATTAAGAAATTGGTGGGGTCAAAAAGATTCCAACCCACTTCAAGCTCAAATAATAAAAATTTTATATAATAGTTAATATTATTATATTTATGATTTAATTATAAATATGTTAAAATATATATGCATATAAATTAATATATTAAATTTAAATTATTTAGTTCGTGATTCATTTAGTTTAATTCAGATAATATATCTTTTCTTATATTTACTATTCCAAATTCCTTATTTAATGGGTCATGGGCACATTTCTTTCTTCTTTTTCTTTTTTTACAATATTTAAATTATTATTAATTTTTTTATTGGGCACAATCTAAGACAAAAATGACAATAAAATTCAAATATAAACAGGGCATATAGAAAATAAGAAAACCGCCTATACAAAATCAGAGATAGAAACCACCATAGTTGAGGGTAAATTTTTTGTAGGTAAAAGAATAATTATTTCTGTTGTGTAAAATTTAATTATTTTATCTTAAAATAATATAAAATAGGAGGACGTGAGCTCAAATCATTCCTTTAGTAAAAAATAAAGCAGATGTTTTTCCATGAACACAATATTATTATTATTCTTTTTTAAATCATTCCGAGAACACAAAATGAAGCGGATGTTTTTCCATGGCTATTCAGATGCCACTATATATATTAAAAAATATATTTTGAGAGGTTGGAATCCGAACTAATGCCTAGTTAATCTAATGGCGAGATGTTGATATCTTTTGAGTAAAATCTCTTATTCGAATTTTGTGTATAACAAAAATAAATATTACGGGAGTTTTATCACTTAAAAATTTAATTTGATTTGAATCATATTTAATCAAATTTAATATAATCGGCGGAAAAAAAACAGTTTATTCATACGCCCCACATGTCTCATTTTGGGTTTAACATGTCCAACTCAATTTGGGTTGGACATTCTTGTGGGCCTAGCCCAAGATTTCTTGTTTCATTGCAAGAGTCTGGTCTGCCCTGACTTTTATGTTTACGCAATTCTTAAGTGGACCTGGTAGCCCAGTCTAAACCTATTTTCGTACATATTCGGGTCGGTTTTGTCCCAAACCTAGTCCAGAATTATTATTGTTATTATTATTTTTATACGAGATTTGAATCACGGGGTTAGGAGAATACGATTATGACCTGCCCAAAAATATAACAAATAAAATTTATGATAATTTTTAAAGGAGGATTCTTATCAAATTTTCATAACGATAGAACACTATACTCCTTTGATTATAGATCTTAGATTTGAGTAATAAGAATAAAAAAATAAAATTTAAAAGAACTAATTCTTTAATGGACCCAATAATCTTTGGATTGGATTAATCGACAAAATCCGGATATCATTTGTTAAAGCAAAAAAAAAAAAAAGGAGGATTCTTAAACAAAATGTGCGGTTGAATCTGAAATTCCAGAAAAATATGAAATTTTCATTTTACAAAAATTTATATAATAAATTATATATTTATTATAATATTTTATTATATTTTTAATTTATAGAATAAATTATATAAAATATTAAGTTAAAATTAAGTTCTTTTATGGAAATAATCAAAATTATTATTGCAAAAATTGATTTGAAATAAATAAATGAAGAAAAAGGAAAATGAAAAGAAGAGATCGATAGAATCTAGAAAACAAATGATTATTGAAACGAAGAAGAATATTAGGAGGATGATCATAGAAGAAGCGAAAATCTCTTCCTCCGACTCCCAACTCGAGGTTGTCGGAGACTACATCCTGAAATTGAAGGTCGGAGAAGGACCTCTATCGACGTTGTGGAAAGCCAGCAGCATGGTTACTCAAGAGGAGGTTGCTCTCAAACAAGTCTTCCTTTCCAAACTCAATCCAACTCTCAAGAATTGTTTGGACTGCGAACTCAATTTCTTGTCCAGCGTTAGACATCCCAACATCATTTGCCTTCTCCACGTCATCAAGGTTCTCTCTCTCTTCTTCTTTCCAGTTTTTTGGGTTTTATTTCATGCGAATTAGCTGTTTAAACGGTTGATGTTTATATGATTGTGATGCGAGATGTTTGTGAATATTGATTTTAAGGTTCATTCTTCTGAAATAGGATTTTAGACTGATGGATTTAATGTTGTTATTTGTCATATGTCTGAATTTGGGAATGTTATGATTTCCAGAAAAATGATCAAATGTTCATATGCATTCTGCTTCTATAGTATAGTTGAATTCAAAATCAAAAGTTGATATCGGTTCTAAACATATATCGAAAAGTGAGTCATAGATGATAATAAATTTGACCCGAAACAAGAAAGCACATAATTGTACTTAGTACGATGTTTCAATTTAAGAATGACAGGGGCACACGGCACGACATGACACTGATACAAACATGGAAATATCATGAAAAGTTTATACTCTTATGATAGGTATTTTATTGTGTCGTGACTGGTGTGTATGAACAATGTCTGACATGAATAAGATCATTTTTAGAAGTTTCAGAGTAATTCATGTTACCACCAATGAAAATGTGCCTCGTAAAAATCTGTATTTTTGGTCTTTGAGCTTTTTGGTATGTCACGTTTTAAGCTATGTATATCGCCTTCGCTCCACATTCAATGATTGATTTTCTTTAGTTTCAGGGTGAAGGTTGCATATTCCTGGTCATGGAATTTTGTGCTGGGGGAAATCTATCTTCCTATATGTAGCACCATGGGAGGGTTCAAGGAAAGACGGCTAGAAGATTTCTGCAGCAACTTGGTTAGTTTTTTACATGCATTTCAGCTGATGTTACACCCTCTCCATTGCTCCTTGTGTTCTGACGTATTCATATGTGGTCAGACAATATCATGTTCTTTGTATTTGATGCAGGTGCTGGACTGGAAGTCTTGCATTCTCACCACATCATCCATTGAGACTTGAAACCGCAGGTATTTAAACAATTACAATGTGCATGGATGTTTTTCTTTTATAGCACTTGAGAATGTGATACATTCAGTTAAGAAAACAAATAAATTTCGTTTCTGTTCAGGAAATTGCTGTTTCAGATATTTACAATTATGTGCCAATGAACATTTTTGTATCAATGAGGGAACATGCTGTATAGCATGGCTGCCAAAGCTGGTGTTGCGCATTATTAACTTTTCCTGGACGTTTTTTGGTTTTTAATTTCCATAGGAATCAAATTCTAATCAAAGTGCTTCAAGTTGGTGGTTTCTTGGAGCAGAACATATTATTGTCCTGCCTAGATGGTGATGCAGTGCTGAAGATCGCTGATTTTGGTCTCTTAAGGTTTCAAAAGAATGGGCTAGTATGATTTATTTGCTGCCATCTTGAAGAACTTTCTGTACCTTATTCTTTTGTTTGATGCAGAACTGTGCAACCCAGTGATCATGCTGGGACAGTTTATGGTTCTCCATTATATATGGCTCCTGAAGTTCTGGAGTTTCAAAGTTATGATGAAAAGGAAGGTCCAATTCACAGTTTGTGTTGATTCAGATGGTTACCCTGAGACATTGGTTTGTATTTATAGGTTGATTTGTGTAGTCTTGGCGCTATTCTTATTGAGCTTCTTAATGGCTACCCTCCTTTTCATGGTAGAACTAATGCTCAGGTAATACCTTGGCCCCTAAACTTGCAACTCTTGTGAATCAATTGGCATCCATTAAATATTTGGTTGTTTCTGTTGTTGCAGAACATTAAGTCCAGCAAATCTCTCCCTTTTTCAGAAATTATCCTTCATGGTTTGGATGCTGAATGTGTTGATATGTGTTCAAGGCTACTCATGAGAGACCCAGGTTATTTCTACTGACGGTTTGTCTTCCTTGTTCCTTCCTAAGAGTTTATTATTATTCTAATATGTATAAGTTGCTCTCAGCAGAGAAGCATTTGTCCTTTGATGAGTTTTATCAACACAAGTTCTTGAAGAGATAGGTGGTAGTCACAAGTCTTTCGGGAGTCTGAAGTTTCACTTCATTATTGTTTGATGTAATTCATGGCATGACGGAGCGGCAGAAATGCTGATGCTGTCAAAGTGCTTGTTCAAGTTGTCAACCTAAGACATTATGCCTGTTTGAACCTCAATGTCCTAGTGTCAGTATCCATTCTTTTTTTTTTTTTTTTTTTTTTGCAGAGCTTCGAGTCTCCATTTCCTTTGTTTTGAAGGTTGGTTAAGATGAACCCTTCTGCTTCTTTGAACCACATTGTTAACATTCATCATTGTGAATAACTGGTTAACCTTGAAGCTTGTCTTTGATTCCCCTGGTTAATAAAGAAATAGAAAATGAATTCTTAAAGACACATTACGCGCTTCTGTGCTAAAAGTTACTTTAAGAAACAGGAAAGAGAACTATAAATTTCAAACATAAAAAACAGCAGTACCATTGAGGATTTATCCTTTTAATCTCTAAAATGATTTAATAACCAACAAAATAATTCTCTTGTAGTGTTCATGAGTGGGTCCATGAAGGTTTCTTGCATGTCATGGTGACTAGACTCCCGTGTTCTGATCTTGGAAGCCTAAATATTATTGTTCAAACAACCATTAAGAAGTCTATTCTGATCCATGGTATGTGATGCGGATGCAATGAAGAAGCCTTTCAAAATACCATTCTTATGAGTTTGGTAGACAGCAGGGATTGACATATTTTTTGTTGTTCGTCTTCAACGACCATATTATCTATCATGAAAAGTCTGTTCTGATCCATAGTGCGTGTCATAGGTGCAATGAAGAAGCCTTTCATTATACCATTATTATGATTTTGGAAGAAATTGCAGTGTTCAGATTGAGTGGGTCAATGACGTTTTCCTTTTCCGGGTCATGCATAAAATTTTACTTTTATAGATTCCCATGTGCTATAAATTAAACAAATGACCGGACATTATTGACAACCTTTTTCTTTTTTTCTTTCAATCTCTATTAGGTTCAAGACTTAGCTTGCAATTGTCTCGATTGACTAAACCTTGTGGTGTTGACTGTTTAAGCAAGGCAATCAAGCTAAATTGGTTTCCAGTGTACGAGCTGGTGCCAAACCTCAAGATCTTTGGCTTAAAGCTGTTTCTGTGTGCTAGGATTTTGCTTCCAATAGCACAAAGTGCTTGATATTTAACCTTTTGTAGTACTCCTTGTTTAATATCTTATTATAAATGCCATTTTTTATGTTAATCAGATTCAGATTGCAAGGGAGCCTGGTCTACAGAAACATGATGCACTGAAAATTAGCAAAATTTAGAGGAAAAAATGAGCTGGCTCTTTAGAAAGTTACATATATATCCAGTTATGACCATTGTCCACAACATCACCTTGAAGCCTGGACGGATGAGATAAGGAGACTACTACGGCCAAAATTATTGTTTGGTTCTCTATCATAATTCGTGTTTCTCAATGCATGATAACTGCAGTGCAGCTGTTTTATTTCCCTGCTGAAAATCTGTGATATTATTTTCAAGATTGTTTCTCTTGCATATTAGTGAACTTTCCTGTCTTTTTCTTTTCTTTCCCAAATCCAATTGACTTTCCATAGATTGAGCTGATGTTACTATAGATGAAGCTGCCAAACAACCTGTTAGTTACTATTAAATCTTGATTTTCTGAGATAAATACATACATACATACATACATATATATATATATATATGAAGATATAGGCCATCCATTGTTTAAGGTGCCAACCAGAATTCCTGTTTATTCTGATCAATGGGAAGTGGTTATATACTTTGAAGTTTTAGCAGGGACAGAGAGAACAAAGGTTCTATTTATGGATCACTCTGCGGGACTCGTGATTCAATCATTGAATTGGACAGAGATTTTATATGAGTTTTGAATCTATGAGAAGTTATTGGATCCTAGACTTCTGTGTAGTTTTAGGATTGGAATTGGAACCAACAACTATGAAGATAACTCCTGGTGTCTTCAGAAGATCTGTTGAATGATTCAGTGAAAGGTGGTCTTCCATGTAGTCAATTTGATAGCCTTTAATACAATTCTTTATCATATAGGAATAGCACCTTCTGTGTGAAACCTGGTTATTTTTTCCAACGTTTGAGTGGGAATCTATTCATGAGTCACAGATTAGCATCTGCAGATTAATTTGCTTCTAGATGATATACGTATTCTGTTTAGACACATCTTAAGTCTTGAGTATGCCTCACTCTCAGTGACTTGCTCTTTGGGGTGAACCTAAATTTTAAGGAGGACCCAGCGGAAGGGCACACCGCCCTGTCAGGTTAAGGTCTAAGGCAGACTGGCATCATGTCACTGGTTTCTATGGAAATTTTGCCTCACCCTTGGTGACTTGCTCTTTGGGGTGAACCTAATTCAATTTTAAGCAGGACCCACCGGACGGGCTAACCGCCCTGTCAGGTCAAGGTCTAAGGCAGGCTGGCAACATGTCACTGTTTTCTATGGAAATTTCTTTCCTACTGCTTCCTAGCCTTCTTTTAATGTAAATCGTTCCTTATTCATTCATTCCAATCCAACTCTTGCCAGTCTTTAGCAACAGGAATCATTCTCCCTCTCTCCCTCTTTGTCATGGCCTTCTCATTGTTTTCGTTCTTCTCTGTTGTAGTATTTGCTATTACTGCACGAGCTCAACAAAATAATTCTGGCCTAATAACATTGGGTTCTTCAATCTCCCCAAGCACCCACCCAAACTCATGGTTTTCACCATCACACTTGTTTGCGTTTGGGTTCTTCCCACAAGGAAAAGGGTTTGCTGTAGGAATTTGGTTGGTTGGCAAACCTGATACAATTGTCTGGAGTGCTAATCGAGATAAGCCTCCTGTCTCTTCAAAAGCTACGCTGGATCTGACCAGTGATCGGTGGCTTCTTCTTCGAACAGAGCTAGGCGATGAAAATTTAACTGCTATTGGTTCAGAACCTGCTGTCTCGGCTTCTATGCTTGATTCAGGAAATTTTGTGATCTATGGGAATGGTTCTTCTGTAATTTGGGAAAGCTTTAGTTTTCCAACGGATACCATTCTAGGCGGTCAAAATCTTTCTTCAGGTGGACTTCTAGTATCCAGTGTGTCAATACAGAATCACTCTAGCGGACGGTTTGTCTTGGCTATGCAAACAGATGGAAATCTTGTTGCCTACCCATTCTCTTACCCACGGAGAACCGAAGACGCTTACTGGGCCTCAAATACTTATCAAACTTCTGCACTGCAATTAGCACTTAGTACTGAAGGCTGGCTATGCCTCCAGAACTCCACCTCTTGTATGCACAATCTTTCTTCTAGCAGCCACGTAGGGAAGCATGAAACAATTGTTTTCCGGGCAACACTGGATTCTGATGGGATTTTCAGGTTGTTTGCTCATCGTTTCACGGGGAAATCTACTTCCAACATATCAATTGAGTGGTCAATGCTGAATAATCAATGTGAAGTTAAAGGATTTTGTGGTTTAAACGGTTACTGCTCTGAGATGGGGACCAAAACTGATTGTTATTGTTATCCAGGTTTTCATTTTGTTGATCCTGAGAACAAGTACTTGGGTTGCTACAAGAACTTCAGTGAATACAGTTGTGAAAGCAGGAAAGATTCAGCAATGCTAGACAAGGATGCCACTTTGGAATATATACGGTTAGAAGACCCTCCTTATATGGTGTTATTTCTTGGTAGTAGTGAGGATTGTCAGAAAACGTGTCTGGAAGATTGCAATTGCGCTGTGGCAACATATTTGAACGGAACGTGCTGGAAATATAAGCTTCCACTCCGATTTGGCAGGAAAGATTCCAATTATTCTTCGACTGCTTTCTTTATGACAGGTTTGGCTAGAAATAATGCTCCACCCACTCCCCAAAATCTGACAATTGTGACCAAAAGCAGAAAATCCATGATTCTAACTTTTGCACTATGTCTGGGTTCTTTTTCTTTCTTGTGTTTTTCCATTGCCGCAATTAGTGTGTTCAAATATAGAGCACAAGCATGTAGATACAAAAGAATATCACAAAATGCGAGATTGAATTCGACTGAAGAGTTCAACCTTAGAGCTTTTTCTTATGAAGAGCTTGAGAGGGCAACTGATGGATTTAAGGAAGAGGTGGGGACAGGTTCCTTTGGCACAGTTTATAAAGGGACTTTATCTGCTGGTAATAAGATTGTTGCTGTGAAGAGGCTAGAGAGAGTAGTGGAAGGAGAAAGAGAGTTCCAAGCTGAGATGACTGCAATTGGGCAGACGCATCATAAAAATTTGGTTCGTTTGCTTGGGTTTTGCATCGAAGGGTCTCACAAGCTTCTGGTGTATGAGTACATGTGCAATGGTTCACTTCAAGATCTGCTCTTTGAGTCTGAGCAGCGCCCGAGCTGGAGGGAGAGAATGAGAATTGCTCTAGAGGTGGCTAGAGGGATTCTATATTTGCATGAAGAGTGCGAGTACCATATCATTCATTGTGATATCAAGCCTCGCAACATACTTTTAGATGAAACTTGGACAGCCAAGATTGCTGATTTTGGGTTTGCCAAACTTTTAGTCCCAAATCAGACAAGGACCAATACTGGTATCAGAGGGACAATGGGGCATTTGGCACCCGAGTGGCAAAAAAATGCTTTGATATCAGTGAAGGTTGACGTTTACAGTTTTGGGGTTCTTCTCCTTGAGACGGCGTGCTGCAGAAGGAGTTTGGAAGTTAATGCTTCAGCTGCTGATAGGATACTTCTTTCCGATTGGGTGTATAGTTGTTTTGTGGCAGGAGAGTTGGATAAACTGGCTGAAGATGAAGATGCAGACTTGATGTCTCTAGAAAGAATAGTGAAAGTGGGATTATGGTGTATTCAAGATGATCCAAATCTGCGTCCTCCCATGAAGAATGTGATTTTGATGCTAGAAGGGACAGTGAATGTACCTGTCCCCCCATCTCCAAGGCAAGTAATTTAGTCATCCATATCTGTTAAGCACACGTTCTTGCTTCTCAATACCACACTAGTTGACAAAGTACAAGAGCTAAATCCCTTGTGAATGTAACAATTTTAGATTGTTGTCCTGTACCTGCATGGGCGTATGATTAAGGATTTATGTTCCAAGATCATGAATGTAATGAATTTGATTTGCTAGCTACTCTCATGAAGATCATTACTTGTTTGGTTGCTGGAAAAATTCTGGTAATCACGTACCCTCACCTCATCGCTAATATATAGACCATGCCTTTTCATTGATATGTATTCTTAGTTGTATGGCATGTTTTACCCTTTTTTCTCAAACCCCAGCATACTTCTTTTTCTTATGAAGACTAGCCCTTCCCCACGCCCTCCCTTGCATGATATTCTGGTCACTTAAGATGGCATTGGCACTAATTATGACAGTTGGCACTTGGAGTTGACCTATTTATTATTGTTCGAGTCTTCAGCAATCATATTATCCACCATGAGAAGTCTGTTATGACCAATGGTACCTGTTGTTGATGCGATGAAGAAGCCTATCATAATACCATTGCTATGATTTTGGAAGCGCGGCAATTGCGCTAACTATGGCCGTTGGTGCTCGGGGTTGGCCTGTTTTATCATTCTTCAAGTCTTCAACAGCCATATTATCTGCCATGAGAAGTCGGTCTGACACATGGTGCATGCTGTAGTGCAATGAAGCCCCTAAATTTTGGAAGAAATTGCGGTGTTAATGAGTGGGTCCATGAAGTTTTCTTGCATGTCATTGTGATTAGAATCCTGTGTTATGTATCTTGGAAGCCTATATATCATTTTTCAAAGTCTTCAACAACCATATTATCTGCCTTAAGAAGTCTATTCTGATCCATGGTACGTGATGCGGGTGCAATGAAGAGGCCTTTCAAAATACCAAGTCTTCAACGACCATATTATCTGTCATAAAAAGTCTGTTCTGACCCATGGTGCGTGTCATAGGTGCAAAGAAGAAGTCTTTCATTGTGCCATTATTATGATTTTGGAAGAAATTGAAGCGTTCAGATTGGGGTCAATGAAGTTTTCTTTTTCGTGGTCATGCATAAAATTTCACTGAGTAGATTCCCATGTGCAATGAAATTAACCAAATGACGGGGCAATATTGACAATTTTTCTTTTCTTTTTTTCTTTTTCATTTTGCAGACTTTTTTGTCGAAGAATTTTCTTTGCGTCAACGGGGAAGTTTCGGTGTGGCCACATGTTAAATGTTATCCGATATAAAATTGATGAATCTCTCTTGTTCGTTTTACTTCCAGTGCATTCCTTCCTTTTCTCATGGCCTCTGTTTGTGTTGTGGCTGCATTTTTGCTGTCTTTTGTATTCCACATGGTTGTAGCAGTTCAACAACAGCAATCCGGCCAGATAATCTCAGGCTCTTCACTGTCTCCCTTGATTGAACCAACTTCATGGTCCTCCCCTTCTGGACAATTTGCATTTGGCTTTTTCCCTCAGGGTAACGGCTTCATTGTGGCAATCTGGTTGGGAGGGAAACCAAATGATACGGTTGTATGGACAGCAAATCGAGGTGACCCACCAGTCTCTTCAACTGCAAAGATAGTTTTGAAGGAGGGTAAGCTTGTTCTTATAACTGAACAAGGTGAAAAGCCAATTGCTGATGTTACTGATTTTGCTGTTTCTGCGTCCATGCTCGATTCTGGCAACTTTGTGCTTTATGACAAGGATTCTGAGGTCATCTGGGAGAGTTTTAGTTCTCCTACTGATTCCATATTAGGAGGCCAGATATTGGCAAGTGGGCATCAACTATTCTCTAACTTATCTGAAAACAATTACTCATTGGGCAGGTTTCATCTTGATATGCAGACTGATGGGAACCTCGTTCTCTATCCTGCCAACTCAGTTACATGGTTAGATGCTTACTGGAGCTCAAATACCGTTGAAGTAGGCTCCTTGTTCCACTTATATCTTGATTATACAGGCGTCTTAGCCATCCGCCGAAACAGTAACTTGGCAATTAAGCAAGTTTTGTCTCCATCCTTATTCTCGAGCGACAGCATTATTATGAGTAATATGTCCTCAAGCATCGACAAAAATAGTAGTGACAAAAACTATGTAATTTTTCGTGCCACAGTCGGTGTAGATGGGGTTTTACGATTGTATGCTCATACTTATGGTGGCAACAGCAGTCCGATGATATCAGTACTTTGGAGAGAACCATCTGATGTCTGCATGGTGAAAGGTTTCTGTGGATTCAATAGCTTTTGCACATGGGATGACAATGTATCTGTCTGTCGCTGTTTTCTTCCCGGTTTCATCTTTATTGATTCAGACAAGACTTATCTTGGCTGTGAGAAGAACTACTACGATCAGGATTGCAGAAGTGGGAGAGAAAACTCGTCCTCTTATAATATTACAAGTATGGATGGTATGGCATGGGACGATTTTCCTTATTTTGAAGCATCAATGAAAATAGATAACTGCAGTAAGTCATGTCTGGAAGATTGCAACTGTGGAGCGGCCTTGTTTCAGGATGGTTCTTGCCAGAAACAAAGCCTTCCCATAAGATACGCCTACAGATATAGTAGAAAATCTGATAGTAGCCAATCTCCAACTGCTTTGTTGAAGCTTGGGCCGAGTATCTATGAGACCCCTATCACACTGCCGATGCCAGCAGTTGTTGTTAGATACAAGAATCCGGAGGTAATGATTCTCATTATCATAGTTGGTGCTATTTCAAGTTCATTTGTTGCTTTGGCGATTCTGGGCCTATCTATGTTCAAACTCCGCATTCTACGGTACCGGTGGCTATTGGAAAATCGGAGTTTGGATGCAACTAAGGATCTTAGACTCAGAACTTTTAGGTACAAGGAGCTCGAGAGGGCAACATGTGATTTCAAAGAAGAGTTGGGTAAGGGCTCTTTTGGAGCAGTTTATAAAGGGACTCTAGATAGAGGAACTAAGGTTATTGCAGTGAAGCGGCTGGAGAAGGTAGTTGAAGAAGGTGAAAGGGAATTCCAAGCAGAGATGCGAGCAATTGGGAAAACTCATCACAGGAATCTGGTTCGGCTACTTGGCTATTGTGTCGATGGCTCAAACAGGCTTCTGGTTTATGAATACATGCATAATGGATCTCTAGCAGATCTTCTATTCAGGACCAGAAGGCGTCCAGATTGGAGTGAAAGAGTTAGAATAGCATTGGATATTGCCAAAGGGATGCTTTACCTGCACGATGAGTGTGGTGGTCCTATCATCCATTGTGATATCAAGCCTCAAAACATTTTGATGGATGAATTCTGGACTGCCAAAATATCAGACTTTGGATTGGCAAAGTTATTGATGCCAGACCAAACAAGGACCTTTACTGGGGTCAGAGGGACTAGAGGGTACCTTGCGCCTGAATGGCAAAAGAATGCCCCAGTAACGGTGAAGGCCGACATATATAGTTACGGCATTGTACTCTTGGAGATTGTGTGCTGCAGAAGGAACTTGGAGGTCAATGTAGCAACAACAGAGGAAGTTGTTCTGTCAAACTGGGTTTACAAATGCTTTGTTGCCAGGGAATTGAATAAACTTCTCAGCGGTGAAGACGCAGATATGACTGTGATGGAGAGGATGATTAGAGTTGCCCTCTGGTGTATCCAAGACGAGCCAATTCTTCGCCCTTCCATGAAGAGTGTAGTGTTGATGTTGGAAGGAATCACCGATATCTCTGCCCCGCCATGCCCGACCTCTACCTCTGCCTAAATCTCTTCTCCTAAGGGACGGTAAATTCATGTTGGGTTTTACGCTTGTACTACTACTTGGTCATTTTGTGTTTTCTCAGCAATAAAAAGTTTGTCATGAGCTGCTGAAATTCAGTTGCTCTGCTTAGTTTGGTGTGTTTGCAGCAGAACTTTGTTGCCCGTTTCCATACACAGGAAACTCACTCTGTAGAGTTATTGAGTGGACTTATATGATGTATTGTACCACTACTAGGTCATTTTGTATTTTCTCAGCATGTGCTGCTGAAAATTCAGTTGCTCTACTTAGTTTGGTGACTTTGCAACAGAACTCTGTTGACTATTTCCATACACACAGGAAACTCACTTTGTTTTTTATTACATTTAAATTTGAATTTGGAATTACTAGATTAGATAGATTGTGACAATTATACTATACCTCTCCCATTAAAGACAAAGGAAACTCACTCTGTAGAGTTACTGATTGGACTTATGCCATATGATCTATTGTAAACATATGGATTGTCATGCCCCTTATTCCATGCACGTGTTTGTGCGAGTCATATCCTATTGCTAAGCACCGTTTGCTTGTAAAAGACCTCCAGTCCAAAGGTGCACCCGGTCAGTCTTTGAATGAAATTTTGAAATAGACTGATCATTCTATTTCTACCAACTTTCTGCAGATCTGTACAATGCAAATAGGGAGAAATCAATTTCTAATTTAAGTTGATCGAGCTTTTACTGTTTATAAATTGTTCGATTTTATTTTTGAAATATCTTTCGTGAGTAAATTGTTTAAAAATTTTTATTTTTTATTTTTTAGTCAATTCCGAACATTAATCAATAAGAAAAACACGCGAACTACAAAGCTGAAAATTTTATGTGAATTTGACCCGCCTTGCGCTGAGAGGGGCAACAACGTGTCAAAAAATTTCATATCCTTGCTTGAGATATTCAATAAGTATGTATAACAAAAAAAAAATTTGAATTATATTTAAAAAAAAAAAAATCAAGATTTAAGTTTTATATATAGGGTTCGAGAAAATGAGGATCGAAACCCGTGAACTTAAATACTGGCGTCGTAGGTAATTGAGTTGGGGGGACGCAGACATCGGACAGAGAAAGATGGCGCCGAGCAAGAAAGGCAAATCGAAGGGCACAGCTACAACAGAGCCTCCCAAAAGCATAAACACAAACACCTTCCCTCCTTGCATTCGCGCTATCTCTCCCTCTTCAGTCGCCATCACCATTCACGCCAAGCCCGGTTCCAAACTCGCCACCATCACTGGTCTTTTTCTCTCTCTACCCCCAATTCTATTTATGTATGTATTTGTGTTTGAAAATATTGATGAGGCTTTGATGAAATTTCAGATTTCAATGACGAAGCATTAGGCGTGCAAATTGACGCACCGGCAAAGGACGGTGAAGCCAACGCTGCCCTTCTTGAATACATCAGCTCCGTCAGTCCTTTTCCTTTAAACCAAGAATTAGGGTTTTCGATTTTAATGCTTTTGTGTGGTAAAATCTAGGGTTTGATTTGATTGCGTTTGACATGATTGTTCACTTAGATTTAGGAATATGATTTCACCTTTAATATTTTCAATGCAAATGTTCATGTTGGATTTGGATGAATAATCCTATATATCCCCAAAGAGTTAACTACGGAATATATCAAATGTGATGAAAGCATATATTTATCGGTTGCTGAAAAGCTCAGCAGCACAATGTTTGAACCAATCAAACTATGTCAATTCTGTTTCAGTAAAATCTGGGGTTAACTTTCTCTATTTATCCAACGCACTCAGGTTGGAACGTGGAAACCCTCCTAGGTAGTTTTTCTGTGGACTTTTGATTGTGGCTCCTTGAACCATGAAAAAAAATCTGTGCACCCTCCCCCACCCCCTAAAAAAAAAAAGGGCAGCATTTGCTAGTCCAGATCCTAGGTATGAAAATATTAGTGTGTTTATTGAAGCTTTGTGATATTTTTAGAATTAGAATGCCATAATGGGATCTTTTTGGTTTCATTTGTAAAACATTAAACCTTTTTAATGGTTCTCAACCAGCAGTGTAGTTCTTTTCAAACAGCATCTGGGCACTTGTTATGAAATGAAATTTGCTTCACTTCCGTAGCTCAAAAAAACTCTATTGCAGCTTCAGGGAACCTAAAATTTTTGACTTCTTTCAGGTGATTTAGTGTTGAATGAAGCTTTGAATATTAGGTTTGAATTTTAACATCTAGATAAAGAGTAATTTGTTTCTTGTTGGTTCTGAATAACATTTCCTTTTTATCTGCTCTCTTTATGTTCAACTACACAAGCTATTGCATACAGGTTATTGGGGTGAAAAGAAGGCAAGTCTCTATTGGTTCTGGCTCTAAATCAAGGGACAAGGTTGTGATTGTGGAGGAAGTGACGTTACAGAGTGTTTTTGATGCTTTAGACAAAGCTTTTAAGTCCAACCGATGAGATGGGAGCAAAGAGGAAAAAAGGGCAGAAACATGGAACGTGGGCATAGGACTGGTATCAACATAGTGATCTATGCTTGTAAGGTCATTTACCTTATCCATTTTTGACATCTCATAAAGGATGCTTGGCATACAGTTAAGCCAGCACAGCATTACATGCTTCAGTGTATAGAGCTAGTTATATATTTTGAACCTTTTTTTCCCCCTTTTCAGAATGCATATCTATCTGACTCTACTTGCATACCATTATCAAGTGGAATTGCACTTCAGGCATGTTGTAAATTCCTGACTCTAGGTATTGGTGTTAACTTTTTGTCTGCTAATTATGTATCTTTCAAATTTTATTTTATGCCATCGCCCTTTGTGAGGCTTCTGTCTATTGTACTAACAAGAAGTAAGTTGACAAGTAATAAAAAATTATCCATTTACATGTTCTCTATTTGTATTTAGAAGAAGCTATATATCTTGCGCATGCATCCATAGATGTTAAGTTTTGGGTCTTTCATTGAATTGGTCAATTTCTCAACCTCATGATCAAGGTCTTCCCTATGAAGTATTAGTTACGGTACTAGTGATTAGGTAAAGTCACGACTAGATGAAAACAATCCATGAAACAAAGTGTTTGTGCATAGAATTTCATTTTATCCCTTAGTCATAAAGCTTGGGCTTCTACCAAAGACTATTGATTGAGGTCCCCTATCATGGCCTTGGGGGACATCTTTGGCCCACATAACAATTTGATGACTGGAACCTTGTGGACGATTGAAAGTGAATACGGGTGGAAGTTTCCCAGAAAGAGAAATAGACGAACATAGCAACAGAACAGGAGAAACCACTAGAAAAAGTAAATAATAATAATAATAATACTATTAATAATAACATGATCAAGGTCTTCCCTATGAAGTATTAGTTACGGTACTAGTGATTAGGTAAAGTCACGACTAGATGAAAAGAATCCATGAAACAAAGTCTTTGTGCATAGAATTTCATTTTATCCCTTAGTCATAAAGCTTGGGCTTCTACCAAAGACTATTGATTGAGGTCCCCTATCATGGCCTTGGGGGACATCTTTGGCCCACATAACAATTTGATGACTGGAACCTTGTGGACGATTGAAAGTGAATACGGGTGGAAGTTTCCCAGAAAGAGAAATAGACGAACATAGCAACAGAACAGGAGAAACCACTAGAAAAAGTAAATAATAATAATAATAATAAAAAAAAAGAAGCTCTATGCTTGAGTCATTTTGCTCTCAAGAAGCCACACCAAGAATTCGTGATATAATGGAAATGACATCCATTAGAATGTGCTTCTCAAATTTTGCTTTTGCTCTTGATTGTTGTGCACATTGCCCTTCACAACAGCTCAATCCTCAGAAAACCTTGTAGCTGCTGGCTTAACGCTTTATTCAAACTCCACTCAGAATTACTAGCCTTCTTCTTCAGGCCACATTACATTCGGTTTTTACCAGAGTGGTGCTGGTTACAAGGTTGGAATATGGATTGTAGGATATCCAAAGAACACAGTTGTGTGGACAGCACGGCGAGATGATGCTGTAGTTTCGCCTAACCCTACTTTTCATTGCTCCTCTGATGGAAACCTTTATATTCGTAGTAGTCTTATCACTTGAGTGTGATAAGACACTCTTATCACTTAGAGTGTGAAACTTGTATGGGACCTTTGCGCTCTTAACACTCTTTATCACTCGAGTGTGATAAGACTTTTGTACTCTTATCACTCTTATCGCCTAACCGAAAAGCCTCAATTGCCTCGATGTGAGATTCAGGGATGTTTGCACTCTTATCACTTGGGTACGAAACTTGTATGGGGCAGTTTTGATTATCACACTGGCACCATTTTAGTTGGACAGGAACCAGTTGAAGGCAGTGTTCTGTATTCAAGTATCTCTGAGGTTGATCTTCTATGAAAACTTTCGGCTATTGATGCAAACTGATGGAAATCTGAAAGCATTTCCAGTAAATAGTGGTCATCAGCTGCAATATTTCCTGGTATTCTATCCGACTCTGCACCCAGATGGCTGCTTACTGCTTCAAAATGCTACTGGTTTCCCCTGAAGTGGATCGCTGAAGGTGGGCATCCCACCAGTGTTCCTGCTTATTCAGCAACATTTAATGTAGATGGCATCTTGAGGCTTTATCAGCATTTTATTAGGGTTTATAGCATCTTGAATTCATCAATCTTGTGGACTTCAATCAAGGAAGACTGTTGTTTGGTGAAAGGCATTTGTGGCATAAAGAGCTATAGCACTGCTGATGTTGCAAATGCCTTGATCATGGGGATGCAGTTTCATGACTGATGAGATTGTTTTGGCAGATTGGGTTCAACAGGCTGGTTAAGGTGAATTCTGGCTTTTGTTCTTTGATCACTTGTTAACCAGTTGCTTTATTTTGTTTTACTAGGAAGCAGGTATTTGGGAAGCCTGCAGAAAAGTGCTTCTGGAGAAAAGTTCTGTTGAATTAAAAAGTGATGGAAGTGTTTTCCTTTTAATATGTTTCTGATGTTGCTGCTTGTTTGATTTTCATCCTTCCTGTTCTTCATCGCTCTCCCTAGGCATAGGATGGGCCTGGAACTGTAGGTGTTACTATAATTCTCTCTCTCTTCTGTTTATATATATATATATATATATATATTTTTTTTATTATTTTTTTTTTTAAGATTATAGACATTGATTAACTCACTCCATATGAGGTGATAAATAATTTTTGACATTGTTTTTAGTGCACGTGATTTGTAAGCCTTCTTTTGTTAGGCAAGTAAGGAAGGGGTAAGAACTCTCATGCACAGACATCTACCAAGTGTTTGGGTTCTCAAAATAAGGCATGGCATGTAATCACCTCGGGCATGACCCAGAAAGATACCAAAATGACCTCTTTCTTTAACCCCCAAAATGTTAAAGATGTGAAATTTTCCAATGTTGGGGAAGGTATTTATATTCCCAGAGATGATGGCAAATATGGGAATTATAATTAGAATTTAATTTTTTTTAAAAAAATTATTAAAAAATTAATAATAAAAAAATTTTGAATGATCCGAATAAGAGGTATCATTTTAGGGATACCGTCAATTGATAGTTGGCCGGTGTTGAATCTTTTAATTAAATCTCGATTGAATTTGAAAATAAAAAAAATTATGTTAGAAGAGTTGTCTTTTAAAATGGATTCGATAATGAATGAATTAATTAAAATATGATTTTGGATATCGATTTGTATAACAAAAGAGAGGTGAAATGGAAATGACTCATTAAGATATTGATAGCTATATGGATGGGGGGGGGGGATAACATGCATTTCTTGAAGCTACGAAAATCACGAGAATGAAGATTCATCCTAGGCCTAGAACCCATACAAGGAAACTCACAAATAATTTATAACAAGGAAATCATGTTGCAGGATTTAAATTATTTCAAACAACTTCATTCCATATAGGAAGGATGTATAAAAGATGAGATGGATTAAAAAGTAAAAGAAAATATGATTAAAAAGTATAATGATTCAAAAGTAGCACTATTTTAAAAGATAGTGTGGTTGATTAAATTTTGTAATAAAGGTAATTTTTTATTATTCATTTTAATTGAACTGATTCTAAATTCGAGTTTTTAAGAAAAAAATACCGATAATCTAACTCATACAGGAGGCATGGTTCTTACGATGGAAATAAATATTTACGACATATAGAATTTTTTTTTTTTGAAAGGCAAATTGAAAACTATTTTCAATTAGCACCATTAATAAAAAAAGAATATAATTAATGTATCTTACCTTAAAAATGAATGAATCAAATGATAGAAGTGATTGCTTCCCTTATCTATATATTTTATATCTAATTAGAAAATTATTATTTTGAAATTAGCACGATTTGTTCTTTTATAAAAAGGCTATTTTTAATCTGAAATATAACAAATGTATTATGTTTTTGGTTCGAAAATCGTTAAATGATATGATATAAAAGATTTTATTCTAATTTATAAACGTTATTGATAAAACTTTTAATTTAATTTTTACATTTATATACATAAATTAATGATTTATTTTGAAAATTTTGTAAAAAAAAAATTGGATAAAGAAAATTTGCTTACCTAATTTTGTCATAGTCTTTTTGATATTAGCATTAAAAGCAAAGCTAACAATATTTTTTTTTTTTAAGAATTATTAGAAATTCACGAGAAACCCATCTCTCTATTAAAGGAATTTTTGCTAACCAAAAGAAGGCTTTATTTACAAACACAAATCGCACGGTCCTTCCACCTCAGCCAAAACGCTGACGTGTCAAATCCCGATTGGTTGATTTTAAGACTCAGGATCTGATTCATAGAGAATTATACGCGTACGCACAATGGCGCACCTTAGCATGAAGCGGGAAAAATTAATAAATAGATATTTTTAGGAGGAGATAGGTATAAATACACGACGTGTAAAACCAGGCAGTTTTCCGCTTGCCAGAATAGAGAGAGAGAGAGTGTGTGTTTGGATAGATTTAGAGAGAGAAAGTTTTGATTGGGAGAGAGAGAGAGAGAGAGGCGTTTCTATGTAACACGAGGGGGAGAGAGAGAGAGAGAGAGCACTATTATATTCATTAATTTATTTGGGTTGTGTTCGATTTTTCTTCTGCTAGGGTTAGGGTTTGGCATTTTCTTCTACGACGATCGATTTTCCATTCAAAAGCGAGAAAAGACAACTTAATATCGGAGGTAAGAAGCTAAAATAAAATGTGGGTTTTATTTTTATTTTTTTAAATGTGAATTATCATAAAAATGCGGTTTTCTTTTAAGGGTTATTTTAAATGGTTCATTCTGGAAAAATTGTGTTTTTGTTTAGTGGTCAGAAAATTGGTTGTTAGGGTTTTGAATTTAAGTCGGTGAATTTTGTTGTTGGCTTATGTTTGAAACTTGGGCTTCGTACTTTTTTTTTCCCCCCACAATTTGTTGATATGATCTCAATGGATAGCGACAGTAGGGATGGAAGTTATGTAAATGCGTGATTTCTCTGAAGATTTTGATATGATTTAATGGGGAAATTTTTGTGGCTGGAAATTGGGGTTTAGGGCTTTGAATTTATGCCGGTGAATATTTATGTTGTGTTTAAAATTTGGTTCATCTTCTGTTTTAGATTTTGAATATGAGCTCAATGGGTAATGCGAGTACTGAAGGTGGTTCAGCGAATCCAGAGCCTCCTGATCCTGATGTTCTGGAGATTGATCCAACTTGTCGATATATAAGGGTAATGTTTTTTGGTTAATTGGTCTTTTTTTTTTTTGGAGTTCTTATGGATCGAGTTTATGTTATTTTGTTAATTTAATGTTCTCTTTATTAACAGTATAAGGATGTATTGGGCAAAGGTGCTTTTAAGACAGTGTATGTTTTCTTCCTATGAATTCTATGCTAAAACTTGTGAATTTGTTATTTAGCGGGATTGACGAGCAATTAGTTCTTTCTTTGGCCTTTAGTTACAAGGCATTTGATGAAGTTGATGGGATTGAAGTGGCTTGGAACCAAGTTCGTATAGATGAGGTCCTACAGTCTCCTGGGGATTTGGAAAGACTATATTCGGAGGTGCATCTTCTGAGGTCGCTGAAGCATAAGAATATCATTAAGTTTTATAATTCATGGATAGATGACAAGAACAAGACTGTGAATATCATCACTGAGTTGTTCACCTCGGGTAGCCTAAGACAGTATGTCTAGCTACCCTTTTCTCTTGTTTCTGTTTCAGTGCAAATGTATACGTCCTGGTGTATACACATTGATTTGCTTTATGGTGGTATTGACCATGTGCTTAATGGATGTGTGTGTTATGTAGATACCGTAGAAAACACAAGAAGGTGGACATAAAAGCTGTCAAGAACTGGGCAAGACAGATTTTGACGGGCTTGAACTACCTTCACAGTCACAATCCACCGATTATACATAGGGACTTGAAATGTGATAACATATTCATCAATGGTAACCAAGGCGAGGTTAAGATTGGAGATTTGGGACTGGCAACCATTATGCAACAAGCAAATGCAAAGAGTGTCATTGGTAATGCAAATATTGCCTTACTAGGTCATTTTAACAATAAAATCTCTAATAACTCTATGGACAGCTGTTTGTGGAATTCATTACATTAGTTGTCTCTCTCTCTCTCTCTCTCTCTCTCTCTCCAACTTCAACTCCACCTTCACTCACCCAAATGTGCTTATTGTCTCCTTCCCTTCCTACTTGTAGAACATGTTTCTCTTGCTCTGTGTTGTCCGATGTTGTATTGCGTTCATCAAAATTGTGTTCCTTTTCTTCTTTTTATTTTTCTTCCTGCTAATGAGTTCATAGTGGCCATTGCAGGAACTCCTGAGTATATGGCACCAGAACTGTATGATGAGAATTACAATGAATTGGCTGATATATATTCCTTTGGGATGTGCATGCTGGAAATGATCACCTTTGAATACCCTTACAGTGAATGCAGAAATTCTGCTCAAATATACAAAAAGGTTTCGTCGGTAAGTTCTTGAGAATGAGTTAATATTTGTTCTTATAGCTTACAAAATTTGAGGAGCTTGTTTGTCATCTGATATTTAAATTCCTTGTAGGGTATAAAACCTGCTGCACTTGCTAAAATTAAAGATCCTCAAGTAAAATTATTTATAGAGAAATGTTTGCTTCCTGCTTCCCAAAGATTGTCAGCAAATGAGCTCTTGAAGGACCCTTTTTTCAATATAGATGGATCTTCGAGGAACCGGCCTTTGGCACTTCCTGACATTGTCATTCCCAAGACAGGAGCATTTGGGGACCGATGTTTGCTTTCTGAAGTGCCTACCACTGCAAGGAATAGACCACCATCGGTGGATCTTGACGCTGATGGAGAGCTTCCAATAATCACTCAGATCCGTAATTCTGCCATCAATGGCTCTCAGTCTTTGTGCTTTGAGGTTCAGAGGACAAGAAAAGGGAACTTTTTCTTGTTAAAGGGAGAGGGTAATGATGAAAATTCTGTGTCAATTAAACTGCGGATAGCTGACCGGAATGGTTAGTCTTTATCTTTCTGCAGCTTGTTCACTCTCTCAAGTGATGATGTTCACTTCTATGCAGTGTTAATTGCTATCTTCTGTGCAGGTCGGGTAAGGAATATCCATTTTCTGTTCTACCTTGACAGCGATACGGCCCTATCAGTTTCAAGTGAAATGGTTGAGCAATTAGAACTTGCAGATCAGAATGTTACTTTTATAGCAGAACTGATAGATATTCTGTTAGTGTACTTAGTACCCAATTGGAAACCCTGTGTTCCAATTGATCATCTTTTTGCTCCAAATAAAGTTCAAACCCAAAGAAGTTCCCAAAAGAGCTTTCAGTTGCCTGAAGATGCTGAAAGCTCTGTGGAATCTTTGCAAAATGCTCCTTTGGCTACTAATATTTCAGGCCAGGATTTCCCCAATTGCACTTCCTTTGACGTGTCCACTCAGGCAATGCAGGAGGGCAATGATTTTAAGCTTGATGATATTATGTCTCATGCTGATCCGGGAGTTCAGAGTAGAACTTCTGGCTTCAATCATAGTTCTCCTTCTGAGATGTCTTATATATCTGCAATCTCCAATGAAGGAACTGAGAAGAGATACTCCATGGATACTTATGCCTCTGCAGAATCAGGATGCATGGATTGCACTGGATATGAGTTGAAAGAAGTCAAGGATGCACTTTATGGGGTGGAAATGGGGTCATTTCTTGGTGAAGAAGGGAAGGGCATGGAGATTGTCACGAATAGTCTACTGACCAGTTCAAATAATATTTCTTTGCCTGATCGAGATGAAGATGAGGAGTTAAAATCGGAGCTAGAGAGGATTGAACTGCAGTACCAGGAAGCAATAAAGGACATATCCAAGCAAAGACATGAAGCTATAATGGCCACCAGAAAAAGATTGTCACAGAAAAAAGAGTCAGTTTGCTAGTCTGGTCTTAGTTGTTTGTTTTCCTGATCTTCCTAAATGTAGAAAGTGTGGTCATGGAAAAAAATGTCATTTGTAATAAGTCAGTTCATCGTGTTTCTACAATCTGATCTGGGGATTTTGGTTGCTCATTCTTTTGGGGAGATTCTGTTGGCAAAATCGAGGTTTGGGTCATAAAGTGAATTCCCGAACATTTTCATATAAAATTCATCTGATTGACCAATTCTGTGTATGTTTAGGTCCGGAATTTATGAGGAAAGTTACCATTATGAGGTCTTTATTTGTCTGTTACAATTTGCTTGCTTGAGAAGACGAGTGGTATTATATTTAGGTTCCAGGCGGCTATTTGTGTTTTCCTGTTCATGCATATATACTTCTCTTAAATATTATTATTATTGCTGTTATAGTCATTGTTACTGTTGTTATTATTTATACTATTATTCTTGTCTGATTTACTTTGTATTGGATGCATAGTTGCATTTGCTGTAAACTGATTGCAGGACATGATTCAACTTTAAGTGTTTTTTTTTTTTTTTTTGGTTACATAAAGGTTTTGTATTCAAATTGCATAAACAACTGCAAGTTTCCCTTGGCCATACAGTGGAGGTAGTATCATGCACTGTGTTGCAACCTTTTATTTTTTATTTTTATTTTTATTTTTATTTTTATTTTTTTTAAGTTGGTGTGAATTTTATGCTGCTGTTTAATTAGTTTTTGGAAATGTACATGCATTTGAAATTTGATACTAACACCTTATTGAGAACCTTGCAGGAAGGTTTTCACTTTCAAGTTTCTCATGAGATCTGAATTTCCACTCTCTCTCTCTCTATTTTTTTTATGAAGGTTGTGGTTCAATGTGGAGTGCCCCAAGGGCATCGTCTCTGAGATAGATTCTGGAGATTACAAAAGGAAAAACTGTCAAGTTTGGGAATCCAGACGGTTAACCAGCTTTGGCGACTTTGGTAATATGTTTCTTGAGAGGGATGCTACGTATAACCTTCAGGAATATCCAAAGGATGCGATTTCATTTTTCTGAGGGTCATATTTGCTGCTGGTAAAGTTTATTTATTTTTTATTTTTTGCTTTGCTCATTCTCTATGATCAGTTTCTTGCATCTGGTTTATTCAGTAGGCATTGCAATCTAGTCCTAGAATGGTTCTCTAGCAGGTAAATTTAATGCAAGTTGGTGTTTTTTTTTTTTTTTATATTTAAATCTGAGATGGTGTCTTGATGAATAAATAGCCAGTGAAAATTCTGAAGCATCACTGTATGTAGTTCTGCAATTTAGCTTTATAGTATCCAGCAGTTCATTACTTAAATAGGAGTTCATCTTGAAGTTCATGTGCTTGTTTTACTTGTACCCCTCCATTTCGCTTCCCTATTCTTGTAAGTTGACTTTGACAACAAGATTGACTAGTGATTTTGAGCACAAGTCGGATATAATTTGAAATGATGTAAAGCTTGAGGGAGATGGAGGGTCGTGAATACCTTCTTGACTTCTAGTTTGCGAAATATATTAATTTTTCAGAGGAAGCAGAAGCAAAGCAAAGCAAACTCGGAAGTGTTTACATGGATTGGCTTGCCTCTGCATCTGGAAAATTTGTTGTTGAGGTCTTTGGAAAGGCCATATGTTGCAACTTGATAGATTAGCATGGCTAGGTGCTTTTCCTTAATATGGAGACCCTTATCGGCCTTTAGGACTTCTTATTGATGATGATGCTTATTTTTCCATTAACATCTGATTCATTATTGCTATTTTTCAGGATTCAGTTCCAGTGTGCCTGTATTTGGTTGCTGGGTGAGGACGGAAGTTTTTTCTCTGGTTAGATATTCCTGGGAAATAAACATTTGTGTTCTCTTGCAGCACATACTGGTCATGAAAATGCTTGTGATAATAATTTATTTATTTTTTATTTTTTTTAGCAATCCTTACACTGCTTTTCTTTGTCATCTGTGCATGAGAGAGATTTTATTTTATTTTATTTTTTAAAGATCTGCTAACCTCATGATGCTAGAAGACCAGAGTTCTAGGCTTGCACGGTGCCAAAATCTAGTTTTATATGGATGCTTGCTGGTAATATTACCCTTCCTTTTCAGTCCCAGCTGCAGCTTTGAGAGATTTGCTGGAGTTAGTTCACTTGACCATCTGTGTTCTTTGCGAGATTCGCTGCACAGACATCTGAATTGTGTTCCATCAGCAGAATCACTTGACCATAGTAAATAGGTATTGTTACTATCATCATGTTGTTGTGGTTGATATTATTGTTTTGGGTATGTTTTTTCCAATTGAGTGATATTCACCTTAGTTCTTCAAAGACCAATCTCTCTATTTTTGCTGTTTCATCTCATTTCAGTTCATGAGCAGACATTTCAACCGGTTTCCTTGAAGTTGGCTGGAAAAAATGCATAAAAATCCGATTCCACATCTGGAGGAAGAACTTCAGTGCAGAAGGTTCTTTTTGTACTTACAATGAAGTCAACCTTGCACGGCATCATGATCACGGATACAATTGTTAAACAAGAAGGTGAGCGATCCCACTTCCACACATGGATTTTTGGATATCCATGATAGACAAGATTATCCATCTCCATTGTTTTAATGCCAAAGCTCGTGCATACAATGACAGAAGTCGTTGGGCAGGAAAATGGATAGAGTAGAGTTGGAAGTGTGTCAAGTTTTCTTGTCATGATTCTTGTAAACAGTAGATAGTTGCAATGGAGAGTTGAGGTTTCCTTGGCATGAGTTTGGCGAATGAAAGCAAATCTTACATGTTCTTTAGTTGATTGTTACTTGTGTGACATGATAGAATTGTAAATTCGAAGGCAATCTGCATAAATCAAATCAGACCAATTGTTGTATTGGGGTTTGGCTTATTTAGTTAAAATGAACAAACCGAGAGTTGCTCATGAACCATTCAAATCATTTGCAGCCCTTGAGGTGGCATTAGCATCAATAATCAATATTTGGCAAATCATAGTTTTAGTTGGGAAATTGCTTGGATTCATGTTGATGGCTTCCCAGGTATTCTAAATTTTCGCCCAAGACTAATAATTAAATTAAACCAAAAAAAAAAAAAAGAAATAAAAAAATATTTTGTTCACTTAGCCATTTGACTGCAAAATGTTTTTTTAATTAATTTCATTTATAATTCTATTTGGGTTATGTTTGAGAAATTTATGCTTCTATTTTATTTTATTCTATATGCAATATTATTTTATTAAAGTAAAAAAAATAAAATAAATAAAATAAAATTTTGTGAGTAAAATCAAATTTATCTATATTTAAATGGAAAAATATTTTTATATTATATAAATAATTTTTATATGGAAAGATTTAATACACTCAGATTTTCCAAATGGTTCCGAGTATTTCTCTTCGGACAAAAACATCATCTGGTGTGGGCAGGCTATTGCACAATTGGGTGGTTTTGGGCCTGACCCTTCCGGTGAATGGGCTGGACTATTCTTTACGGGCCAGTCTAGGCTTTCTTGTCCGCGTTTCCATCCGCTTGGCATTTTGAAATTTTTGGCGGGAATTTTATTTTCGGCTTCTTTACTGCTTATTTTGAACCCAAAAAATCACAACAGAGAGAGAGAGAGACCCTTTGATCCACAAATCCAACAGAAGCCCTAAAGACCATAATCCGATTCAATGGGGAGAGAAGACAAAGAGCAATTAAATTCAGCGAAACAGGCGTACAAGCATGCAAAAGCAGAGGGAAATCACCAGGAAGAAGCGAGATGGGCTAATCTAATCGGCGACATATTGAAGAACAGAGGAGAATACGTCGAGGCCCTAAAATGGCTTCGAATAGATTACGAAGTATCCGTCAAGTACCTTCCCGAAAAGCATGTTCTTCCCACTTGCCAATCTCTCGGTGAAGTCTATCTCCGACTTCAACACTTCAAAGATGCTCTTGTTTATCAGGTAAAATTTACGATTAAAACTTCGATTTCAATTGTTTCATTGTTTCTGAGTTGTGGGTTTGATTGGGTTTCACTTGTTTTTTAATTAGGGTCGAATGAGGTTTCATTTGTTGTAGTCTTTTTTGTTAGATTAACTTCAACCTCGACTGATTTCAGTCATTCCATTGTTTTCGATTGTGGGTTCAGCCGCGTTTTATCAGAAATGCATGTTCACTTGAATTATTTAAGGAAAAAGCCTTGTTTTTTATTCAATCAAGTTATGTTGCCACCACCAGTTTCATTACCAAAAAGTTTACATTGGGGTGAAGGGGCTTATGCTAATCAGGGTTGAGTTCTTTGAGTAATGCTTGAAAAAATCCCTAGCCAAATCAATCATGGTTTCACTCTCCTAGTGCTTATCTTTGTTTATTTAACTTTCCAAAAATAAAATAGAGGTTGTTTCATTGACTCAAACTCCAGAAGCCATGAGCCAACTCGGCAACAAACACACTTTTTCATGCAAAAAATAATGGTCAATGTAGTTATGGTATCTTTCTTATGGGGCTATTTTATTTTATTTTTTTTCTTACTGATTTTGATTGCAGAAAAAACATCTGGAACTTGCCAAAGATAGTAATGACCTTGTCGAGCAGCAACGAGCCAGCACCCAACTTGGTCGCACTTACCATGAGATGTTTACAAAGTCTGAGGATGACCATTATTCTGTTCGAAATGCCAAAAAGTATTTTAAGGTGGCAATGAACCTTGCCCGGACTTTGAAGGAGAATGCATCCTTTAACAGGACATCTTCCTTTCTTAAGGAATACATTGATGCCCATAATAATATTGGAATGCTTGAAATGGATCTTGACAATTTTGAAGCAGCTGAGAAAATTCTTACAAAAGGGTTAAAAATTTGTGATGAAGAAGAGGTGAATGAAAATGATGACGCACGCAGCAGGCTCCATCACAATCTTGGATATGTTTACACAGCACTAAGGATGTGGGATAAAGCTCGAGAACACATTGAGAAGGACATCATAATCTGTAAGAACATTCAACATTGGCAAGGACAGGCAAAGGGTTACATCAATCTTGGGGAATTTCATTATAAGGTGCAAAAGTATGATGATGCGATTCTTTGCTATCGGAAGGCCCATGATCTAGCAAAATCTATGGAAGATGAGGATGCTTTGATTGATCAGATTAAGCAGAATATTGAGATTGTAGAAGAGGCAAAAAAGGTAATGGATGGGCTGAACAAAGAAGAGCAGAATCTCAAGAAGCTAATGAGAAACATGGTGACTGCCAGAGGTACACAAGATGAACTGAAGTGTCTGCAGCTCCAAATTGCATCTCTTGATCGTCTCATTGAGAGTTCAAGCATGATTTTTGCATGGAAAAAGGTTAGCTTTACATTTACACGTGTGTGGGTGTGTATCTATACTTATTCTACATCTTTGGTCATTTTCTAGTGTGGTTTTACTAAAAGGGTAACATACTTTGATAACTCTAATCTCTAATTGCACTAAAGAATTTCACTTCTAGTTTATGTTTAGTTTCTGATGAGATTTGAACCCCCCAAAAAAAAATGGCAGAAGAAGAAAAAGAAAAAGAAGAAACATCGGCTCCTGCCACAATGTCGATTAAGCTGCTTGACTTCTGTTCCTTACTTCCTCCTAAGTCACTCTTATAATGCTTTTGAGTTTGTCCATTTAACTGGGGACTCCATTTTTTGGGTGATGGGATCTCATCCTTGAAAAACTCATCTGGGCACAATGTCGATTTGATAATTCAATTGGCATGCTTTCATTTTCTTTGAGCAAACTTGGTCTTCTTCAAGCTGAGCTAGTAGCCTCTCTCTCTCTCTCTCTATATATATATATATATATATATATTTTTCCTGCTAATTTGTTTGCTGCTTTTAATGAGCTAGTACCTCATTTGATGCTTCAATCCATTCTATCTAGCTGATGAAAGCAACTTTGCCCATTTCCTTAGGTAAGTGTACTTGTTCTATGAGAGGTGGAAAGGAACAGAAGAGCCTAACATACCACTGACGACTATTTAATTACTTCAATGCAAATGTCCTGCATTGTTATGTAAAGAGGAGCTTAGATTCTAGACAATCAACTATACAAGTGCTTTAGGTTTTAACATGTGGACATGGCTAGAGACTCACAATTTGATTTAATAAAGGATGTCACGTGACAACATCATCAGAGGTGATATCACTTATAACTGACGAAGAGTTCCTTTGTTTGTGTTTTTCTAAGGAAAGCAATGACATCTCTTTTTCCTGTCTCATCACTTGCAGAAAGGGTTTCTCAGTCAGTAATGCTATTTTCCTATTTTTGTGTTGAAAAAACTTTTTAGAAATTTTGAATTCCAAAGAGTGTTGAAACATGTTGCAGAAACTATTGTAAATTTGGAATGTGTCACCTAATATAGCAATCCTTGGGGTGTGTGGGAGATCTTCTTGACCCAAGAAAGACTTATGGTAAAGAGGTTTAAGGTAGATGTCTTGTTACTGGCTCTTGGACATGGAAAGTTCTGAAAAACACCTCTTCTTTGAAATAGAGCTTTTTCTTCAAGAAGAAACTTTTTTTTTCCTTGTTGAATGCCATCTTGGTTAAAGATCAAATCAACTACTATGAATGCTCCTTATCAGTAGGTTACAAGTTATTTAGCACTATGCTCCTAAGTTTAGCCTCTGCTGTGGTTTTCTGGACAGGTCTCGCTTAGTGGATGCTTAAATTTTAAAATTAATCTTTTCTTATATTAGTTAATGGTTTGAATTTTATTTGGAATTTTCCTTTGTTTAGCATAAAGAATATGCAAAAAGAAAGAAGAGAATAGCAACAGAACTTTGCGACAAGGAAAAGCTGAGTGATTCCTTTCTAAATATTGGTGAGTCGTACAATAATCTGAGGAACTTCAAGAAAGCACTTAAATGGTACAAGAAAAGTTGGGAAATATACAAATCAATTGGCAATTTGGAGGTATGGTTATTCCATGTGCTATATTATAACTATCCATGGTTTACAGTTTTTGTCCATGTTGCAAATTCAGGAGCTTGAGTCAAACAACTTGTTATGTTAGTAGTTTCATTTTCCTTTGTATATTTGGATACTTATTTGGATTGTAGTAAATTCAGGGCCAAGCTTTAGTGAAGAATCATATTGGTGATGCATTAGACTCTGGTGGCAATTGGGCAGAGGCACTAAAAGCATTTGAAGAGAGTTACAGGCACTCATCCTCCTTTGATCTGGATACTGTATTCTTCCTAGTTGCTTTTCTTGTATTGTGGATTGGCTTCAAAGCTTACCAATCCTTTGACAACTATTATCTGCGAGGACATACTAATGTAGTTGTTTGCTTATAATTACAATGGCCTCTTTCAGATGTTCTGAAATGAAGTTTTGTTAGACTTAGAAGTTGCAAGGAAAGAGCCTTGCTTTTTTAAGGTTAAATTATGGGCATCATTTTAATTTAAGAACAAAGATTATCATGATATACCTGACTTGCAGATTAAAACAAGAATTTCTCATGATATATGATTGGAAAATTTGTAGTCTGTCGTCTTAGATGTTAGTCTTGCCAGTATTACTAAAATTTCGAAAGAAGATCTTAGATTTTTGTTCTCCCATAAAGGAACAAGAAGTATTGCAACATCTAGCTGTGATGAGAAGTTGTTCTTCTTGCAGTTGCATACACAGCTCATCCTTGTAAACAATTGCAACATACCAGAGACTTTTATTCTTACATATTCCTTTTCTTTGCTGCCAAAACTGCAGGATTGCTGTACAAGCAGATAATCCTTCGATTCAACTTTCTGCATTGGAGAATATGCACTACAGCAATATGATAAGATTTGATAATGTTGAGGAGGCCAAGTAAGTTCTGTTCTGCCAAGTTATATTTATCTTTTCTTCTCCCAAAGTTAAAAACTCATTTGACTCTCAAGAAAGAAAGCAATCCTGATGCAGAAAATTTACTTACTATCCTTGTTTACAAGATGTGAAACAGTTGTCAGTTCCGCCTTCTTGTTGGCATTGGATTTACTTGCTGTTCCTTTTTTAAAACTGTGTCTGGAACCATCCTCCTCTCATTGGCAGGAGGTTGCAGAATGTTATTGAAAATCTGAAGCAGTCAAAGAGTAAAGAGCTAAACGCTCATAAGAGTATAGATTGTTGTCCTGAAACTGATGCAGAAGAAGATGATTGTTTGTCAAATAGTAGGTCTAGTGCATGTCAGTTCACAAAGAAGAGCAATTCTAGTCCAGGTAAACCAAATTCTGTCCCTAGTGTTGAGCTGGAGGATGATATGCCTTTGATCTCACTTCTTTTGTCTCTCAAAAACTCTCCAGGGTCGAAGACTGCTCATTCTGGGAAGCGTAATGCTCTGATAGTTAATTCACCTAAAATTTCCTTTAAATCAATAAGTAATCAGGAAAATGGTGTTGCTCGGAAACGTGCTCGCATAGTACTTTCTGATGATGAGGGTGAAACAGTTGATGGCCTAGACTGCCCAAATGACAAGATTCATATAATTCCACTGGAGGATGTAGCTACCTCTGACGAATGTAGGTCATGCATGCAACTCCCATATCTTCTTTTATTCATTGGTCCAAGGGAAGATTTTGTTTTCACTTGCATCAAATTTTGAACTGTGCTGATTTTTGATCTTTTTTTGGCTTTTCTGCAGTAAAAACAAAAAGTGCACCTTCTACTTCCGCCTGGAAGTTTCAGGTACTTGTTCTCCTAAGGTAGCTTTCAAATTGTTTTCTTTTATTCCTGTGGAAGTTGGTACCCCCAGCTAAGTGTTCAACACCTGTTGTTCATCAGGATAATTCACCTGTTGCCTCCAAATGTGCCATCAGCTCCTGCACACCTATTTATGCTGAAGAAAGCATTTGCTCCCACAAATGCATGAGTCCCAAAGTTACTGCTGGGAAAGACACATGCTCTGGTCCTTTCAGTAATGATGAGGTGCTGGACGGTTCCACTTTTACTGATAATCCTGAAGTTGTGCTGATAAGTGTGATGTTCCATTAGAAGTTTACTTGAATTTTCCTAGAATTTTCCTTTGAAGTGAGTTTGTGTCATGATGGAGGTGGCCTTATGGCTTATTATGCATGCCTGAATTTTCAAATGCTGTGCATGTTTTAATGTATGTTATCTTCTGATGAAAGTTTTGGGTTTGACGCAAGTGATATTTACCTTGTATCTTGCTAAACATTGTGACCTATTCTACAAATTGCAGAGATGGCTAAACATCAGAATTGACAATCATCTTGTACCTGTAGAAGCAGTCTCTTGTGTGATTGGTAGTAAATTGAGTGTTGAGTCTTTAAAGGTTGAGGCAGCTTGTGAATTTTATTTACGATTGCCGTCAGAGAACAGATCAAAGGGTATGTAAAAATTATCAATCTCTTAGCCCTATATTGTTCAATTTGTCTGTCAATGAAATTGTTGTCATTGGCTGTAATATTCCTGGAATTGATCATTGACTGCTTTATAGTATGAAATATCAACATGTAGCATTTGGAAAATTAAGCAGATATACTGAAAAACTCGTGTTGGTTTATAGAAGAATGTAAAGGCTGGTATCCCTGCAAAGATAATGCATTACAAATTTATAGGTAGAACAGAGTCTAGTATTTTGGGTTATTATACTAGCTCAATGAGAACCAATGATGAAGGCATAACTACAAGTCAAATGGAAAATGCGACACAATTACACAGTTTACAGCTTTTATCACTATTATGCTGATTGAATGATTTGTTTCATTAGGTTTATTGCCCATAATTGGCAACATGGAATGTGATGGAAGAATTCTGGAGTCCTTTGAAGAAATTGAAACATTAAAGGATGGGACTCAGAGAAAAGGCTGGATTAAAGCCTCTGTGGATGGTAAGTGCTGTGCACTTGGTTTTAGTTTATTCTTTATTAGGTGCCCTTTCATGTAATATCCATTTTGACTCCAATGTTTCGAGAATAATAATTCCAATGAAGTAAATCAGACTTACGAGATTGATGTCTAAGGGCTATTCTGTTGATCAGAGATACACTGTATGTTATGGTTGTTTTACGAAGTGATTCTCAACCAGTTCAAGTCTGTAACAATGATTATCTAATATGCCTCCATGCTAGCAGAAATATTTAGCAAAATTTATTTTTTACCATCTCTATTTATGCATTTGTTTTAAGAGGATTTGTGCAACTGACATGAAGTACTCCATTGTCTAATTTTAACCACCACAGCATGGGTTCAGAGACGCCTGATGAAGCTCTACATTGATTGCTGCAAGAAGTTATCAGAGACACCAATTATGAAGTTGCTGAAGAAGCTATATAATTTGGAGGTAGAGAAGTAATTCTTACATGGTGCTACTCATTGATGCCAAGTACAAGATATTTTTTCTTCATTACATAAATACTTTTGATGCTACATATTTTACATTACTCAAGCGTGGACTGAAGTTGTAGTCATTGCTATAATGTTTAAAGGATTGGTCACAGTGGATAGATGATATAACAACAATAACAATCATAGCCTTAATCCCAAAATTTTTGAGGTCAACCGTAAAAGACAAATATAAGATAATTCAAATAATAATAATAATAATAAATACACGCACACTCTACCCAACTAAACTTATAATACGAGAAGTGATGATTTAACTTACTCTAATTCCCTTATGTCACTTATTATAGTTTAAAATTATCTCTTTAATTAACTTTTTTAACTGACATATCTTTGCGAATATATTGCATTCATATTTTTAATGGTCTACCTCATCGTTTGACTAAATCTCTTATATTTAAGCTCTCGGTCTTCTTAATTGGTACGTCTTTAAGTCTTCATTGTATTCACAATGGATAGATGATATGGAATGGAAATGGGGGAGTGAGGAGAAACAAAAGGTCGAACAAATGTTATGGTGTCATAGACATCACAGCTAAGTTTTTAATTTTCCAGGTGTCTGAAGACGAAGTCAGTGTTTCTGAATGTGATTTGCAAGATATATCAGTAAGACCTTTGTTGGATGCACTGGATGCCTACGAGACAGTCGCCATGTTAGACCTTTCTCACAACTTGTTAGGTAAGCCTTTCTAAAACAATTTTGTTTAAATAAAAGTGGTCAATATCAGTTAATAACCGAGTTCTCCTGCATTTTATCTTACAGTTATTTTGTTGGTAACATTCATAATACAATGGTTGTCATCTCCCAGGGAATGGAACAATGGAAAAACTTCAACAAGTCTTCAGATCATCTTGCCAAACATATGGTGGCTTGACTTTAAATTTGCATACCAACCGTTTTGGTCCAACTTCCCTGTTCCAGGTTCTACACTGTCTTGTTTCAACTAAACAACGCAGCCCCATATTCTGTTTGTTCTTTCTCTTTACTGTCTTTATTGATTCTAGCCAAGTTAAAAGAGCTCAATATGCTGCTTTACTACAATTTTGAGTGAAAGGTCACTCAGATACCGCTTATGGATGGTGACACCAGTAGCCTTGCACATGTACATGGATATCTGGACAAAAGCAGCATCTTAAAATGTAGATTACATTATAGGTGCTATGATCTCAGAATCGTTGCAATAAGTATTTTCATTACCTTATATATTATCTGTTAAATCTGATACACAAACATAGCTCTGTGTTGTGCAACGCTGATATTTGGTTTGATTCTTTTTTTGTTACACACCTCATTTGCAGATTTGTGAATGTCCTGTGCTGTTCACTCGATTAGAGGTGCTGAATATCTCTGGGAATCGCCTCACTGATGCATGTGCTTCTTATCTGTCGGCCATCTTGATGAAATGCAAAGGTGAAACATTCTTCCTGCTGTACATTTAGTTCCCATATTATTAGAGGGGGTTCTACTGCACATAAAATTTGCTGGGTGTAATCTGTATATTACTCTTTTCCTTCGTTCCTTGGCCAAATTAGCCTCTATTTGTCATGTGAAGTTAATATTCTATGCTTATTACCTCTCAAACATCTTTGCCCTATGCTGATGTGTGACTTTTCTTATGTAGCCCTCTATAGCTTGAATGTTGAGCGATGTTCTATCACCACTAGAACAATTCAAAAGGTTGCAGATGCATTGGATGCCAGATCAGCGCTTACACATCTTTCTTTGGGTATCGTGATTGAAAAACAAAAAAAAACATGAAATTTAGGTCCGCATTGCATTTATTAGAATTGTCTGACTAAAGAATATTTTTACAGGACATAACAACCCCGTATCGGGAAATGCTTTGGTCAATTTGTTGGACAAGCTAGCTACTTTGAGCAGGTGCAGTCTAATATAATACCTTGAGCCTATGCATATGTAGTCACAGTTCTATGAATGTAAATGACAGACAAACTTACGAATTTTAATGTGTTAAAAAGTTTTTCAGAAATAAATCTTAATGGAGTAAAGATCAGCAAGTCTGCCATTGATGGCCTCTGCCGACTTGCTAAAACCTCATGCTTGTCTGGATTGATGCTTGGAAGCACTGGCATTGGGGGTGTAAGCTGCATTTTCTGTATTCTTTTACTCGTGGCTTCTCTTTGAGTAAAATAATTTTGATTTCTTTTTTTTCCTTTTGTGGTTATTATCTTATTGCTTCTTTGGTTTTGGTTTGGTTTTGTTTTTTTTCCCCCCTTCCTTTACAGGATGGAGCATTACAAGTATGCAATACAATTTTTAGTGGAACACAGGAGCTGATGAAACTAGATCTGTCGTGTAATGGACTAACATCTCAATTTATCATGGGACTAAAAATTTGCGCTGCTTTTGTCAGCACTGTTGCTGAGCTTAATATTGGAGGAAATCCCATTACACAAGAGGTTTAGACTTTGCTTAAATGTTAAACTGGTATGGTTGAGTTTACTGATATCTTAGACATAAATGGTGCCCAAATTACTAAACCAAAGAATGTTGGAACAAATTTGAGGTCTGACAACTAAGATAATTTTTCTGCTTGCCTGACCATCGGACCTCTGATCCAAGATTGTGATGAAATTAATTAACCGGGTTCCTTCATATCTCAAATTCTCAAGAGTACAAGCCCTTATGCTGCTTCCAAGGCTTGGAGAATTAATCACAATCTGTCAGGCATTTTTTTATAACTGTTTCCCTGTGGTTTCTCTGGGAGCCTTCAACACCAAAATATTCCATTCTTGCAATTATTAGATTTTGTCTAATCTCTTTATTGTTCCTTAGCACACCTCATCCACCATCTTTATCAAATCTCAGTCTTAAATGGGAGTTTGGCTATGTGACTGGGGACATTTTTTTTGTTCCTTGACCCACCTCATCCACCATCTCTATCATATCTCAGACAGAAATTGGTTCTTAGCGATGCATCTACTTACATACCCAATGGTTATCTTAATTTGTTCACATACCAATATAGTACTTCTTTGAAATGGTATATGTTTTCAGTATGACACCACACTTTCAGGTAATGATCTGACTCTAGTTTGATGTAAAACCATGTTTGTAGGGTGGTGACCTGTTGGCATCAATTCTCATGAATCCACAGTGCTGTCTAAAAGTCTTGGTTATCAATAAGTGTCAACTTGGTTTTACTGGAGTTCTTAAGATTATTCGTGCTCTAGCAGGTCAGTAGCAATGAAGGAACCACAAATTTTCATTTTGAACCCCATGTCAGTATTTAAGATTTTATTGTTTCTGGCAGAGAATGATTCTTTGAAGGAGCTCAACCTTGCGGAAAATGCTATTCTAGGTAAACAGCTTGTTCTTCAAAATGACTTGACAACAAAATCTATCATGAAACCCTTGCAGATAAATCTGCCCTTATCTGAATTATCTCACAACTCATCATCTTTAAAGAAATCTACTTTTGAAGCTTCTCATCAAGGTCTAAATGCGGTAAGCACAGAGAGAATTCAACTTGAAGTTGCTGATAGTGAAGATAATTTGATGGTAAGAGAACCAGCAATTTCTAATTTTGATGATGAATGCACTAGCTCTAGTCAAAAGGATCCTTCAAATCCCGAATGCCAATACATTCAAGAGCTTTCAACATCCATTAGCATGGCAATAAATCTGAAGTTACTGGATCTCAGTGATAACGGCTTCTCAGCCGAAACGGTGGACAAATTATACACTGCATGGTCATCATCAGATTCAAGAGCTGGTTTGTCTCAGAGACATGTCAGGAATCAGATCATCCATTTCTCAGTGCAGGAAATTAAGTGCTGCGGAGTAAAGCCTTGCTGCAAAAAGGACTTGATTTAGTAACAAACATTCCCATTTTTTGGTGCCTATATTTGCTTTTATTGTATTTACTTACTATAGGAGCTGGTCATACTGCATATTACTTCAACAGAGGATGAAAATACTTTATCCTGTCATAATCCTAAACTGTGTTATTATTACTGGCACTATGAAATTAAGTAATTTTATGGTACAAGGAGATTTGCTCCATTTTCTCAGCCACTTGCAGAAAATCAATAATTATGATATTTAGAAGTTATACTATATTAGCATTAAATTCTGAATTCGCTAGCTATATATACTGCGGTCTACAAACCGTTTAATATGGTAGAGCCAGGGTCTAAATCTGTTTCATGAGGTTTGTTTGTTCATGTTTAGACATTCGTAAAATGAATTTTAAATTTTTGCAGGAAGGAATCTAATTTTTTGTTTTTTTTCCTTTGAACATCTTCTATTCAAGATAAGTAATTGCATATGTATTTCTTTTTTATATTGATCATTGGTATCCAGAGTGTTCGATTAATTTGTTTGAGTATTGTAGGGGCCTAAATTAGGAAACCGATTCTCTTGATACTTATTTTTTGACTTGAATTTGATGTTTTAATTAAAAGAGTTTAATTTTTTGTCATTAGATTTAAAAAACATCAATAATAATTGCTTATGTATGAGTAGATATAAGTAGTATTCTAGAGTATGAACTTTGTAGTGATGAACCCTAGTGGGTCAAAACTTTTTGAGCTGCATTTTCGCCGCAAAACACTGAACAACATGCTCTAATCATATAGTTGAGGAATATATACATAATTGCTTGATTGCCATGATTATATTCAGAAATCCAATCACAATGAAGATTAGTGATACATACATACATATATATATATATATATTTATATATATATTGTATATGAGATTCAAAACAGTGATTCTACTTGTACCCTTTTTCATTTAGCATCATAATAAGGAATTTATCCTAGTATAGTAATAATTGGGTATATCCAAGGATGAGATATCCAGTATGATTGTAATAAATGGATGTGGATTCTAACATTATAACACGTCTCTGTAAAATCATCATTTTCTGGAAATCAACAAAAGGGAGAGGAAGTGAGATAAATAATTTTTTTTTTTTTTTTTTACTTGATTAGAGAATCCAGAAACTTAAGTAATCCGATTCAAATAACTGTGCGAGCCGATTAAGGAGTTGGCTCCTCAAGTGCCTGTTTCTCTTTTTCATTCTCAATATTTGAATTCTAAATTCGATATCTTAATTAAGAGAGTGTAGTACTTTGTTACTGTACCCATAAGTCAAGTTGTAAATTGAGTGGTGTCTAATGCTTGTAATTTGTGATTGGCTCACTAGAAAATATCCCAACATTATTTGCTGAAATTATGATAATGTATGATGGAATTTGGGTACCCTTTACTGTTATGACCATGATTGTTGGTGTATTTTCAGCTCTTCCAATGATTGTTCTTCATTTTCAGTATTTTTTTGACATTAAAACAAATTGTATACTATGCTAGAAATTATTATAGGATACGATGGCTCAATGATTTTGGGATATAATTTAATTATGTTGAATATTGAAGCAAGATTGACGTGAAAAAAAAAAAAAAAGAATTTCAATGAGAATAATTAAACGTGCACAATACATGCTATGATGAAATTCTAAATGGTTATTATTATTATTATTATTATGACTTAGCAAAAATATTTAGTTTAAATTATAACACTACTATTTTAATGATAAACGAATTTATACAACCTAATTGAGGTATTAAATAATTATTTAATTTTTAGCTAAACACCATGCTCACAATTTACCACAAGTAAATTTATTAAATTTTTTAAGGTTTTTCTTTTTTAATTAACCAATAAATGGGTGCCTCGTTAACTTGAGTTACACCTCTCTATTAACATAAACAATCTTCTATTCTACAGTCTATATATGATTATTAATCAATATTTAATTAATACAGTGGTTAAATATTGATATTTTTTAAATCAAAATTTAAATTTGAGTTTTAGTATTGAGAGAGTTTTATCCCTTTAAAAGTATAATTTAAATCGAACCGAATTTAGTTAATTATTACGTAATTACCTACCGGATATCATAATTAAAAAAAAAAAAAAAAACCTTAACCAATTATTTTATTATTTTATCTTAAAAAATAATATTTATTGAAGGCTTTATGCGTATCGATACCAACCAGAGTCATAGGAGATCCCGGGGAACAATATCTGAGTAGAGATGATCTTCCATGGTGCAATTTCATTTCTAGAGGTCATGATGACCTTAGCTGCATTGAACAAGCTTTGAAGGGTACTATTTTCAATGAGAGGTGTCCAAAGGGCCTCAGTATGTAGGCCCAAAGTTAACCTCTGCCATGTGGGTTTTTCTAGATGATTCATTCTTGTCCAGTGGCCCACCTTCTTTTGCCCATCGCGCCTCATTTGGGAGATTTCATTTTTCTTTTTTTCTTTTTTTTTTTCTCTCTCTCTTCATCGGGCGGAGTTATATTCCGATTAATTTAATTCAAACATCTATAAAGATCCTATTATGAGAGTGACTCTCCTAGTGAATTTTTTTTATTCTCAAGTTTTGAAATCGAGATTTGATTAAAAGATCTCACATCTCGTCTCAACTAAATTGAGGATCCAATGATTTTTTTTTCCCTCTCTTTCCCATGCTTTCACCTGTATAGAATACTTTTGCATTGCCCGATGACATGAAATTCAAGGTTTTAAAAAATAAATAATAGCATTTGCTAGCTTGGGGAAAAAAAATTAATGGGCCTTTTTCTTAAAAAAAAAAAAAAAATCATTGAAAATCTGTGTAAATTTTTATGTTGGATTCAAGAAGCTAAGCTACATTGGAGCCATGAAATGAGGGAAATAAATAAATAAAATCCTTAAATTATGCAAATGGATCACCAATGGCTGACTCCATGATGAGCAAACAAAAACATTCCATCAAAAGTGCTTTCAAAAATAAATGAAAGCAAAGTTTTAACAAATCATCTTTATCTTTATAAAACCAATCATTATAACACCAAAACTTTATGTTAAAAGTGATCGTCTTAGGTTTCTAAACATTTGATTCTCATTTTCAAATAATATTAATTTTTTAAAAATTATTATTTTCTTGTGGGTCTTGTTTGATCCATCCGCAATGGTTTTCAATTAAAAATTTATTTTTTTTGGGGAAAAAAAAAAGCTATACACGTCCCACATTTTTTTTTCTTAGGGCAGAAGACATCATTTTACTTATAATTTCTTTTGGCTAACTGGGAAACATTTGGTTTCTTTTAATCCAACTTTTTGCACAAAACAAGGAACTTAAGGTTCCTTTTTTTTTTTAATAAATTATCTGTATTTGATAATGACGTTGGACTCGACTAAATTGGATTCAAATCTAATTATACCCTTAAAAGACAAATCTCTATCGATCTATATATTCATTATATACAAAATTTGAATCTAAAATCTTACTTATTGAGTATTAGTATCCCATCATTGCACCAACTTGTGGTTGGTGTTTAGAAGGATCTCACTCATCCTTGGTCAAAGATATTTGATATACACATTATTTTATTATAAAGTTTTGTTTATTTTATATATAAAGAGGGACTTTGGCTTGTGGAATTTAATGTGGGTTTGAAATTAAGAGCTATGAAGGGTCACATGCTACCCAGCAGAAATTAATATGTTACTTTGACTTTATAAATTTAATAGAGGAATATGAATATTTATTATTTTTCTGTTTTTGGCACAAGCCGGCAAGAAAAAATAAAAAAATGGGAAACTGTCCCCAGGCATTATAGACAAGAAAATTCAATGCAACAGGCCACAAATTTCAAAAGGGTGGTTCTAATATATGTCAAAATTTCAATTCACATGTCACCCTTTTGGATAATTTTTGACTTGATATTCTTTTTTTATTTTTTTTCTTTCTAATATGAAAAATGAAGGTTAGAGACTTTAGGGTAAAATTGCCTTCTTATATTTTTAATTTAATGATAAAATCGTAAAATAAATTAAAATTTAGCCAAAATGTGCGGTTTTAACAATTATGATTAGAATTGCATATTTTGCCCTAATTTTTGGAAAAACACTGTTTTTTTTTTTTACATATTCGGGAAATTCGAATTGAAGATCTCGAGAAAGGGGAATGGTTACAGTGCTAATTAAGTTAGAGCTCATTCAGTGACGGAGCCACGTTGAAGGGTGTGGGGCCAATTGCCCCTGTTAAAAAAAATTATTAAATTTTATATTTTAAAAAAAATTACCCCCACAAAAAAAAAAGAGCTCCCACACTTAAAAAAAAAATTGCCCCCACATCTTTAGATTTTGGATCCATCACTGAGCTCGTTGGCTGGATAAAAACTGTATGCAACACAGCTTTAATGATCAAAGTGAAAAGGGGGTAGAAAAAGGGTTTTAGGAAGAAATTAAGCCTTTTAATAATTAGTGTGATTTACTCAAATTTGCACGAATGGGGCAATTTGAGTTGCATTTGATCAATCAAACAACAATTAGCCAAGCTTTTTTCTTAATTTTTTATGAATTATTTCTTCTTTTGGGGGGGGAGGATAAATCAAGCATATTATTATTCTGTCCTTTCAAGACCACAATTTTGCAGTAATAATTAAAATGGGTTTTTGTTATTTAATTATTATTTATTTTTTTCTATATGATTTAATTTGATGGGTAAATATATGAAGTCGGTGGTATTTGCACATCATATCATATCAAAACGGCAGCCACATGAGATGACAAGGACCGAGAGATCTCTGAACTTACCCAAAATCAAAGTTAAGGGAATGCAGTGAACTTGGAAAGTTTCAATTACACCGTACACACATACACACGGTGGCGAACCTTTAATAATAATAACAATAATAAATAAAATAAAATATTTATTCAATGAATATAAATTAATATTTCATAAAATTATAATATTATTTATCCTTTTTTTTATTAATTTGGAGATTACAAAGTATTTTTTTATTAATTTAAAATGATAAAATTATATTTTGTTTTTGTTATATGATAGGTTTTCAAAAAAATATTTATATAAAATTTAATTAAATAAATGATTTTTAAAAAAATAAATAAAAATAAAATTATAATTAATTGGATATAAAATAAATATAGATGGCATATACATTGATGCAATTGCTCGCTGTAGCCTCTCTTTGGGTCCATCATACACATTTACATTTTATAGTATTAAAATACAATCGATTTAATAAAATGAGATACTAAATTTTTTAATTAAATTTTAAATTTAATATTTAAAAACAAAAAAATATTAAGAGAGTCACGATCTCGTAAACAAATATACATTTTATAATATAAATAAATAAATAAAATTAGAAAAAAAATCATTAAAATATAATATGGTGATAACCCAACATAGAAAATGATACTAAATCATGACATTCCCACCTGCGGATCAAAATAATTTATCTGGTAATTATTTCAGGCGTACCATCAAAGTTCACTTTATTATTATTATTTATCAGGAATCCTAGAACAAAAAAAGAAAAAAAAAATTGAGAATTTAGTATTTGTCTGTACAAGATTAAAATTTGCATGTCTCAGATTAAAAATTAGAAGATCTACAAAAGCTAGAAATATTGAGTTACATTTGAAGCATATCAAAAGAAGAAGGAAAAAAAAAAAATCTATAGAGATCAAACCAACGAGTGTTGAGAAGGAACTCAACATATTACAACATGTCATGAAAATAGCAAACCCCACGCCATCAAAATCTCCGAAAATAGGAAATAGAAGAAATTAAATCTTTGAATAATGAACAACCCCATTTACAATACTCGAGAGGTCTCTATTTTCTAGTTTTTTTTTTTTAAAAAAAAAGGAAATGAAAAATCCCCCTAGAGAGGAGAGAGGGGGGAGAGAGAGAGTGAGTGATAGAGAACAAGTTGTTGTCCTTCTCATGGTGATCTCCAACTTTGTACGCCAATGCTGTCGTGTTTTCTTGAAGGACCGGAATATGGGATTGGTACGGCCTTTGGTAAGAAACCAAGGAAGAGACCTGAATTTTGAGGTTTTGGTTTCACTTGGAAAACATGAGTACTACTTCTTGGGGCATGAGACAAGCCAACTATGAAGGTGAAGACCAAGACCCAGATTAGAAGCATTTGAGGTCTCTTGCAAATTCCCATTTTGCTCGAGAGAGAGAGAGAGAGAGGGGTGTTGTGGAGGGTGGGTGTAAGTTTTTCTGATCAAGGGAGAAAAAGTTGAGGAGAGCAAGAAGGATGGGCAAATGAAAGGGGAATCGTGTGCATTAGATTGAGTCGTTTTTCGCCCCCGGGGGGGGATGTGTATGTGTTTGTAATGTTGTGGTGAAGACAAACAAGAGGTGTGAGGGGCTAGTAAAAGGAAATTTTCAACAAATTAAAAATATAAAATAAAATTTAGTTGGGTTCTGTTGGGGTTCTACAACTCGTAAGAATGAGAAAGGTGAAATGCTTTAGAAGGGGTGTTTCAGTTTGGCTTTTGAATGGGTCATTTCAGGAAGGGGGGGGGGACTTTAGTTGTGTTTGTGTGAGAGAGAGAGAGATCAAGTTGAGAGAGAAGGTGGAAAAAAGAGTGAGATTTGTCAAATGGCTTAGAAAAGGAAAAATGGACAGAAGGGAGAAAAGAGAGAGGAGAGAGAGTGAGAAAGGTTTATGTCATGTTTTGGTTAGGTGAGTGTTTGGACCCACTTGGCATTAATGGCCGACTAAGGAATTAGGAACTGTTGTTTTAGACCCCCACCCCTCTTACAAGAAGGAGGTGTCCCCTTCCCCCCTTTCTCTGGATAACCCTATTTTATATTAAATAAATAATTTCGTGGAACATATAGTGTAATGTATTTTCTGGCTTTAGCAAATTATCAAAATTAGGATGGCCTATGTACTATTATACATAATCTTGCCAAACTTTTCAATTCTAGGTTAATTAGGGCTGCTGTAATTTGAGGGTAGGCCTCCACAGAAAGGGTGGGAAATATTCTCTCTTGCCACCATGTGCCCTTGACTGGTGGGTATTGTTCAGAGAGAGATTGCCATTTTCCATTGCCACCATCAAGATGTTAAATTTTAGTATTTGTTAATTGATATCTAGTTTATTAAAAATATCATTATGTTATTGACGGACAATCAACTTAACGGATAAAAATGTTAAAATTTCTTTTGAATTGACTCTGACAATACTCAAATTGAATTAATTGAAATATGATTTCGAATGTCTATTGATTATAAAAAAATACCATTATGTGAATTTAAAATATTAAAAATATCTGATTAAAAAATTGGATAAGATTAGGGTTGTAATTCTCACATTTAAACTCTGGTGGCATCCCCAGTTATTCATACATTCGATCTGGCACGACACCAAGCCCCTTTTCCCAAATTTTGAAATTGAAAATTTTAGTATGTATGCTAATTAGTAATACTTACAAATAAATGTTAATAAAATTTTTCAAAATACCATTTATTTTTTAGAAAAAAATTTAACCTTCATTGTTCCTTGTTCTCCCATATAAGCTTGCCCTCCATTTCACTAATATGACTAGTATCATGTATGAAAGCAAAGGATGATTGTTTTGATGGATTTTTCTCTCTTTCCTCTCCATATGACACATGTATGCGTGCGTCCATGAGTGACTATGATGGGGTAGAGAAAGAGAGAGAGAGACAGTGAGAGGAACAGTATAGTAGCTATAAGAGTAGAGGTATGAAGAGATGGTAGTCAGTTGGAAGGTACGTACTGTTCAGATGTATGGCAAAAGGAAAAAAGTGGTGGGGATTTGCTTATTCACTGTGGGTTTGGGCCCTTTTATCAAGGACATGATACATATGACGTCAATATACATATGTGTTGTCAATTTTCCTTAACCTTACGCTTACCTTAACTATTAATTATCGTACTTGTTTTACAAATTTTAAGGCAAAAGGCCGATTCTTTCTTTCTTGAATTGATTGATGTTTTCATTTTTCATTTTTATTATTATTATTTTTTTTATCCCATTGCATTGCGAGGACAGTTCTAGGTTGCATCGAAAAGGATTGAGTTACGAAAGTGAGTAAGGAATGAGGGAAAAACATTTCATTAAAAATATAAAAAGCATAAATATAAATAAAAATAAAATTATAAAAATTTTATATAAATATTAATTATTTTATAAAATTAATAGAGTAAACATATTTTATAATAAAAATTTAAAATGATTAAATATATAATTATAAATCATAAAAATAAATATTATAAAATTATGCTTATATTTAAATAAATAAATAATTTATTAAATATAAATAATATAAGGAATTTTATATAAATTTTAAATTAATTTAATGGCTTGAAATATTTTGGATATGTTTTAAAAATAAGTATAAGTACTGAAAGGTTTCGCACGTCTCTTTTTCATATTGCAAAGAAAAACCCAATTGATTGATATATATTTTTCATTAATTGTGGTCACTAAATTTTCACACAGACAAAATTAGGGTATATTTTCTTCCCCCCTCATTTTTTTTTTAAATTTTTTGACAGGGTGGCAATTTTAAAAAATTTGTAGTAAAAGGAACTTATCTTTACTCTATGATTTTTTTTTTAATCATTGGAATAAAAATTATTGTGGGGCTATATTTTTGGCCAACTTGGATGGAGTTAATGAGCAATTTAATCTTTTGCATATCTGAATAAACTAGTTTCGAATACGTTTCTTGCTCATGTATTATATTTTAATAAATAAATATAAAAGTATATAAAAGTTGTGTGAGAAAAATGTATAATCTAAAGATACAGATACAAATAAATAAGTGAGAAATATAGGATAAAAAAAGAAAGTTTATTAAAATATATTAGGGTAATAAAAAAATTATTTTTCAATAAGAGCAATATTGATAAAAAAATTATTTTACAAAATACACACTTTTATTTATACCGAAAGTAGTGAACAAATTTGAATGTTAGTGACTCTGATTTATTTGATGATTAAAAAATTATTTATTTTTATTGCGTAAATCCTTATACTCACAAGTTTCTTAATTGAAAAAAAAAAGAAAGAAAATGATTGAGCTGGCTTAATTATAATTAAAAGGAGATACCCCATAAAAAGAAGACTGTCCAAAATTAGAATTTGACCATCGAATCAAGCGTACCATAAACGAAAAGCTTGTAAGGCCAAACAGATTGAGTTGTCTGGGTTTCATGGAGTCCTCATGAGAAAAAGGGGAAAGAAAAAAAAAAAAAAAGAAGAAAAAATAGACTATAAGATGTGTTATAAGGGAGATGAAGTCCCCCATGATTTGATTTGATTTGATAATTTTTTTAAATAATACCTCCATCCATTTATATTATATATTGTTTGAAAATAACCCCCCCAAAAGGTCCCACTATATAACTACATTATATGAAATTTAGGATTTTTTTTTCCCGATCAGCTACTATCTGGATTTCGTCTAATTAATTTGGTATAAATACTGTGAGATCCATTTTAGAGATTGATTTTTTTAATATTTTTTTTTATTCTTAAAACTCAAACTTGAGACATTTAATTAAAGAAATAGAATATCCGATCACTCAATTCAAAGGAGTTTGATTATATGAAACTTGTAAAATAGGTTTGTGGTATGTTGCACAAGTGTTATTAATAAGTGCCCCTTAGGGATGGTTAAAACGGTAAAATCTTTCCATTTCTATCGTATTTCTCATGATTTAATTCTGTTTAATTATATATTATTGTAAAAATAATAATAAAAAAGAACTAGTGTTATCAATAGGGAACATATTGGGGGGTGTCGTGACAAGAGCATTTTTTATACCAAAAAAATTATTATAATTTAAATTAAATATTTCATACTAAATAAAAACTCTTCACAACAACGCCTAGCAAAATTATTTTTCTATTCTGTCCCTCTAATTAATTTGCTTAATACCAAAAAGAAAAAAAAAATTCGAAGGGTCCAATCAAAATCAAAACTATAAAGTGATGTTACAAAAAAAAAATACAATATACATTTAGGGTTATAATTTTAAGAGATAAAAACTATAATTTTAATCAATAAATAATAAGATAATAAATTGTAAATGTATGTATATAATTTTTTCTAATTTTTAGCTATTTTTTTCATATAATTTAGTTTTTTAACAGAATTTTTTTTTTCTTTTAATAGAAATTTTATTTTCAGCTTAAAAAATAATTAGAAAAGGCCCTCTAACATGTCACAGGATGTAAAGATTTAGATTACCAACATGATACCTTTAAAATTGTTTGTGCAAAGGCCACAGAAGGAGAAAAAATTAGGAATGTTGCATGATCCCTATTCTGACCATTCAAAATCCAAGGGCAAAGGACAGCATTCAATAATGGAGTCACACACCCATTTGGGTAGTCTCTGAACTTGGAAGATAGAGACCCTTCATTTGGAGGGATCCTTCATTTTGGCACTAGGATTTGAAATGACACCCACACACGAGGATGGAACATCTTAGGTGTCCAATAGTAAATTGCCCTACCCTTTTCTTTTTCTTAACTTGGGATAAACTTGAAAAATCAAATTAATACTAAGTACAAAAATGGCAAAGTCTTTTACCTTTTACTCACCTCTCACTATTTTCCTTTACCCTAAATCCATTTTTTTCCTTTTTTATTTTCAATAAATTTTAACTAAATTCAATTTGAATCGAATATTTTTTTTATTATACATAAAAATCAAATTAAAATTAAAACTTTATCTCAAAAATATCAATATCCAATCATCATACAAACCATCCACACCTATTACACCTGCGTATTAAATGCTAATAGGGTTTTTGCTCTTGCTTTGGTTTTCCATGTTTAAAATAGAGGTAGAATTTGGGGATTTTCTTTTTAATTTTTTGATTTCACACCCCCACCATGCTCTTCTCCGATTGTAGATTTTGGGTATTGCTTGTGACTTGAAGATTGGTCCTCGACTGCTTTAGTTGGGAGAGTAATGGTGAGGTGATGGATCCTCTCCTCATGTGTCGTTTGCTGTCCCTTCTTTATCAGACTTTTGACCATCAAGCATGAATTTGATGACCATCTGAAACCACGTAACGTTTGAATGTCAAGTCTGTTCCTACAAGTAGCACATTAAAAGTACATAGAAATTTAATAGCCATTCAATCTCTTGATTGCAGAAATTTGAGTTTGAATGCTAATTTGTATTATATAATTTTTAAATAAATTAAAATTATTATTAAAATTTAAATTTATTTTCAAGTTTATTAATTGATATACTATATCTATTTATATAGAATAATTTAAATAAGTAATTTTTTTCATCACTAATATCTAGAATTATATTTTAATTAATTTATTTTGAATATTTGTAGAGAGCTTATTTAGGGAGTGACTCTTCAAGTATAGTTTTTTTCATTCTTAAGCTTTGGATCGAGATTTAATTAAAAAATTTAATAATTTATTCTATTAAATTCACTATCCGTTAATAAATAAGTGAAGTTGTAAAGTAGAGGGAATAGTCTTCTATACAGACAAATATACAAAATTGTGAAGGAAATTTCTGTAATAAGATCAAACCTAAAGTTTCATCATGAATGATATTTCACATTATATGTTATTAATAATATATGAAGTATTGTGGTGTATATATATATATATATATATATAAGTACAAGAGGTAGAGTACAAAAAATGCAAAAAGGGATGAGAGGAAGGTCATTGAGCACACGAGGGGTGACCATCATCATGTATTCAGATGGGTAATCTGGTACGAGTACAGTAGAATAGCCCTACACACTTTCTAAGATATTAAGGACTTTACAGCCTTACAAAGTTGTCTCCCTTTTGACTGTTCTTTGGGTCTGTCCGACCCTCCCCCAAGAAAAAGTACTAATATTAACTCCTTTCAATTCTCTGGCCTTGCAGAGGGTTTTATTGAACTTGGTACAGTGTCCAAGTTAGAAAGTTTGGAAGGGAAATATCCTAATTATTTGTGGTATAAAAAATATATATTAATTTGATATTTTTGTGAGTTTATAATAAAAGAATATTAATTGTAATTTAAAGAAGTTATTTTGTAATAAATAAAGTCTTTTATGGTCATTGTTTAAAAGAATTTTAGTACTGTGAATCTGACTTTTTATTAAAAAAAAATTATATTAAAAGAATTTTTTAAAAATTAGATTTAATAATTAAAATTAAATTAATTAAAATATAATTTTAGATAACCAGATTATTTAAAAACAAAAGAAGGGGGGTTGGGGAAGGTTTGCTTTGTGGGACCTAAAGCTTCAATTTTGGGCCCACTACACTGATTTGGCACATGCATGTTGGTTGGCCTTTTCTTACCAATTCTTTTGGTAGGCTGCACACGATTGGGACCAAGTCATTGACCAGAGAGTCTCTCTCCCTCCCTCCCTCCCCACCATGATTGCCTATTCGACAGCTGCAGTGCTGTCCCCAATTGGGCTGTTTGAGGCCCAGGACTGTTCCATCTGGGCCCAATTATTCCATGAAAACTCCTTTGTACCAACAAAAAAAAAAAAAAAAAATTGTAAAACGCAATGTTGCCATTTTCCGCCCTAAAATAGACGATCTCTTTGATGTTCTAATGACAATGAGATTATATTGTTGCCTTATTTCCTTAATTGTAAGAAACATTATTTATCAAATCCAAAGGGGACGATTATGCAAAAAATGAAAAATTAAAGTATTTTAATCATTAAACTAAGAATTTTTGCAAAGCTAAAAATGGAAAAAATGAAAAAAAAATATATTATCTATTTAATGGTTTAATTTTTGGACATATAAAAAAATGTCAAAAAAAAAAAATGACATTTCTTATTCCAAACAGAAAAATAAAGGACATTACAAACAACGAGCACAACCTTACTGCAGACATACATTGTTCAATTATATCTTATTATAATATAATGGTATCTTGTAGGTTTTATCCGGTCGGACCGGCCAGACTAGAGGGCCAGACAAACCAATCCTCAACCCTCCCTCCCCTTCCCCACCCCAGAAGGAAAGCAAGTTGGCCGTCCTCCGGTGGCCCCATTTAATAATTCTGCATGCGTGTGTGAAGGACTCGTGTATGCAGAAATGGGTGTCTGCATCCGGAGAATCCCCATGTACAAGAATGCAATCTAGAAAGCACAGATCAATCATTCATTTATTTCTTGAATAAAAAAGAGAGAGAATTGATCACACACGCTTGTTTTATGCAATACACACAAATTGTTTTCTGATTATTAGGATGATATTGATTCACGTTCATTCCTCATGGGTAACTTGTATTTGTACAAGTATGGAAACATATGTATATATAATCAACAAAAGATCAATTTCAAGTTTCCACAACTAGATTCAAGCATATCACGTGCGAAGATAACAAAAATGTCAACATGGAAATATATGGTTTGATTCGTTCTTGGACACCTAAAAAGAAGTTCCATGAGAGAGAGAGAGAGAGAGAGAGAGCCATGCATGATGTTGGGCAGATGAATGATGAAAGAAGGAAGAGTGGAAACACACATGATTGTCCACCGCAAACCTCACTTTTAATTTAATTTTATTATTTATTTATTTATTTTTACGACAGAAGAAAAAAGTGTCTTGGAGGATACAAATAATAGAAGTGCAATAATTTCATGTAGAATGATGATGTTTGAATGATCCCTTTCAGAGCAGAAAACACCAACGTAGACGTAAAGCTCTCTCTTTTCTTACACGAAACCATCCTCTCTCTCTCTCTCTCTCTCTCTCTCTCTCTCTCTCTCGTATTTCCATACACAGTTACCTTCATAAATTGGACAAATCTTGGAAATCCCACCTCCATCATTCTACAAAATCCTATTGGAATTATTGGAGTACGATGCTTTTGAATTTTTGGGTAAACATCTGAGGTGTTTGTTATATAAGGTGTTAAATTGGAGTCTTTCACGAAGGAATAAAAGATATCCTACATAACCTGATTATTGAATAATAATAATTTATTTTAAAAAATATCTTAAGAATTTGTTTAAAAATTTTAACTTATTCTCAATTTAATTAATTTTATTATCTTATTTTATTTAATTTATAATATTTTTAGTTAAAATAATTTTTTAATATAATAAATATAAATTAATTTTTTAAAAATTAATTAAATTATTATTTTATTTTATTTTATTTTTAATGAAAGACTATTTAATCTGAAGATTCAACCGAATGTAGCACCGACCTTTCTAAATCGACCCTAAAGCACTTCTGGCTCACAATGGCCCCTTTACTTTCACGTAAACTCTGAACGTCAAAGCTATCAATATCTGTGATGATAATAATTTTCGGGTCTTTTATAAGAAGGTTTTTTTTTTCCCCAAAAAATTATAGTTGACCTTTTTTATATCTTGGAGAATATATGTCAAAAATATTATTTTTTCCATTTTTATTAGATAAATAAATAAATAATCTTATTCTCTTGTTTATCTTGACCCAAAAAAAAAAAAAAAAGATCTTCCAAAATTCTACCATGAAATGGTGAACTTTCGCATTGTTCCAAATATATGGCAAGCTTAATTATGAATTGATTAGTAAAAACACTTCAATTATTTTTTTTTTCTTCCCTTTCAAAAGTGCTCCTGGTCACAGCAAAAACTTCTTTCATCGGTTTGGATATAATTTTCATAAAATAGATGAATATCACACTGATATTATATTAATAATAAATTTTGTATACGATTTTGATACCATATTAAAAATATAGAAATTGATGGGGCATGATCCAAAAAATCCAAATCAAAAGGCAGAATTCTCAAAAGGCCCACGAAGGGCTCTTATAGACCAACACCTGACAGATCGAATGATAATCTATCGAAAGGTCTCAGTCGTCCAGATCAATTTATAGATAGGCCTCAGTCGCCTGAATCTACCGAACGATAGGACTTCAGTCACCCTGCCAACCGAGTGATCCTCACCGAGCGAGGGTAATCACCCCGATCGGGCAGACAGACATCAACTCTTCAAGCGGACAAGCCACGAAGCCACGAACATCGCTTAACCGATCGAGCGACCGAACAATTATGCAACTCCCCTCTAGCGGTTCCAAAAGAAGGTTATAATTTTCTTATCTTCAATCTTCTACTTCATAACGGTAATTTTAGAATTTTTCAAATAAAGAAAGTATCCCTCCAGAAAATGGTAGTTCCACCGATAAATGTGGATCGTAATCAATTCACAGTATTAGCTCCCGAGATTCCTGGATCAATTCGATAAGGAAGGTAGGGTTGAAGTCCCCTAACGGCGTCCGTCTCTCAGAGGTATAAATCATCTCTAAAGATTTCAGAACTAGGTACACTTTCTAAGCCTAACACATGGGACACACTGATCATAAGAAATAACATTCTCTTCACTCTCAGTCTGTTTCTTTCAATCGAAAACCGCTCTTTACTGACTTAAGCATCGGAATTTCCTCGTCGGAGCACCCTCCGATGATTTTTTCAGGTGTATCCATTTATTGACGGCTACAGTTCGGATCAAGAAGAAACTGATATCTGTGGAGCCAAAACCCACCTCCATCAGATTGGCGTCGTCCGTGAAAAACAGACTGATTATCTAAAATCTTATGACAATATCTGATATGGCCATCCCTGACACAAACACCCGCCAAAAGAAGAAGATCAATCATAGATTTCGACGATGACGACCTACCAGCAGAGATAGATCTTTGTCATGACGACCCCATTGTCATCACCCTCAAAATAGATTCCTATGCTATAAAAAGAGTACTCGTTGATCATAGGGCTGATTGTGATCTACTTACATGGGACGCCTTCTGCAGGATGTGTTTCAGTCCATCTCGGCTTTTGCCACCTACCGATCTATCCAAGAGCTTTCAGACGAGCCCGCTTATCATGAAGGTATCATTTACCTTCCGGTGACTCTCGAAAATCCACCTAACCATGCAACCGCTCCAATTCTATTTCATGTGGTAAAACTATACTCTCCCTACAACACCATACTCGACAGACCCAGTTTGGATGATCTAGAGGCGTTACCGAGTATGAGACACATGAAAGTGAAGTTTAGAACACCATTTGGGGTATCCTCCATACGAAGTGACTCTGATCCTTATGTCATTTTCGCGACAAAAGGCGCGCAAGAAGTTTTCCCAGTCGACGCCTTGGAACCTAGAGAAGGCATTGAGTCAAGAGTCAAGCCTGAACCAGACGAAGAAACAATTGAGGTCCCTTTGACCAAGGACCCCAGTCAAACAGTCCGGATATGGACCCATCTATCGCCTCTCTTACGAGAGGCCTTAGTCGCCTGTTTGCAACGACATTCAAAAGTCTTCGCATGGGCTCCAGAAGATATGCCTGGCATAGACCCATTGGTCATAGCTCACAAACTAACTGTCAACCATGACTTCAAATCAGTTAAACAGAAAAAGAGGGTATTCGCCCTCGAACGCTAATGCGCTATCCAAGAAGAGGTTCAGGAGCTGTTGACAGCTGGATTTATCCGGGAAGTCAAGTATCCCGAGTGGCTGGCTAACATGGTCTTGTTAAAAAAGGCCAACTGCAAGTGAAGGATATGCATGGATTTCACTGGTCTCAACAAAGTATACCCAAAAGATAGTTATCCGCTCTCCAATATCGATAAACTTGTAAACAACTCGTCGGGACACTAGCTTCTAAGTTATGAATGCCTATTCTGGCTATAACCAAATCAGTATGTCACCTGAAGACTAAGAAAAAACCAGTTTCATCACCGAATTCGGTACGTTTTGTTACCGCGTCATGCCTTTTGGCCTGAAGAACGCTGGAGCAACTTTTCAACAGCTGGTTAATATGGTCTTCAAAGACCAGTTAGGCAGGAACGTCAAAACTTACGTCGACGACATGCTCGTGAAGAGTGTTACAGCAGGAACTCATGTCGCAGATCTTGAAAAGATCTTTCAGATTCTAGAACGGTACAATATGCGGCTAAATCCAGAAAAGTGTACATTTGGAATTTCTTCAGGAAAGTTCGTAGATTTCATGATCATCGATCGAGGGATAGAGGCCAACCCCAAAAAAATACGAGCAATATTGACATGACACCTCCCCAAACACTCAAAGAAGTGCAGCGTTTGACCAGTCGAATAGCGGCCTTAAGCCAATTCATGTCCAGAGTTGACGAAAAGTACAATCCCATATTCGACGCTCTGAAGAGAACTCGACGGTTCGAATGGACATCTGAAATCAAGCAGCCTTTGAGCAACTAAAGGAATATATGATGCAACCACCGCTACTCTCACGACTCGTTCTAGGGGAGAAACTTTACTTGTATTTGGCAGTTTTCGAATGAGTACTCTGTTCCGTGATGGTAAGACAAGAATCTGCCACTCAGGAACCAATCTATTACATCAACAGGATACTGAAAGATTTTGAGATTAACTACTGGCTGATCGAGAAAATAACATATGCTGTAATTGTCTTAGCGAGGCGCCTTTGACCGTATTTTCAGACTCATACCATTGTAGTGCTCACCGATCAACCACTGAAACAAATCCTCTAGAACAGAGACACGTCTGGACGACTAATCAAATGGAGCATGGAACTAGGTGAGTTCGATATCCAGTATCGACCACGACCCGCAATAAAAGACCAAGTTCTGGCCGATTTTATTCTTGAATGCACTTTACCCACGATGACCGAAGGGCAGTTTCCTAACCATCAAGAAGAGTGGGCCGCCCCTGAATGGACTATCCATGTGGATTGATCATCAAATTCTTCAGGAAGCTACGCGGGACTCATATTGGTTGGACCGAACAATTTTAAAGTGGAGTACGACCTCCGCTTTGATTTCCAAGTCACCAACAACCAAGCCGAGTACAAAACTCTGCTAACAGGCCTCCGAATCTCTATCGAAATGGGAGCATGAAACATCAGGGTGTTTACAGACAGCTAGTTGGTCGTAAAACAAATCGAATGAGTCTACGAAACTAGGGACCCGGTCATGGCGAAGTATTTAAATAAGCTGCACGAGACAATGGATCGGTTGGGCAAATTTGATATTCAACAAATCCCTCATTTGGAAAATGCTCGAGCTGATACCCTGTCAAAGTTGACCAGTTCTGATTCAATTGCTTCTAGCCGAATGGTATATATTGAAAGCTTGCTGCATCTCAGCATCGACGAACCAAAGGAAACTCTCCCCATTTATCAGCCGACTAGTCGGAAGGGCCCTATAGAAGAATACCTATGACACAATCGCCTATCAGAGACCCTGGGGGAAGCAGTAAAACTGAAAGGAAAGACTGCACACTAGCCATAATCGATGGGATCCTTTATCGCAAGTCATTCACTCACCTGTATCTGCGATGCCTGACTCCTGAAGAGGAAAATTACGTTATTCGAGAAATTCATAAAGGAATTTGCGGTAATCATTTGGCCGCCTGAAATCTAGTCTATAAGACCCTTCGACAGGGATACAACTGGCCGACCATGAAGGTTGACTCTAATAACTACGTCAAAATGTGCGATAAGTGCCAACGCTTCTCATCGGTACCTCGACTACCCTCTACCGAACTTAATCCAATATCCAGCCCTTGGCCATTCGCTCAGTGGGGCAAGGACATCTTTGGACCATTCCCTCCAGCCGCTGGATAACGAAAATTCTTGATAGTAGCAATCGACTACTTCACGAAGTGGGTGGAAGCTGAACCCTTGGCTTCATGGCTGCCAAAGTCCAATCCTTTGTGTGAACCCATATTATCACCCGATTTGGTATACCACGAGTCTTTATCACAGATAATAGGTAGCAATTCGACAATCAACGCTTCTAGGAATTCTACAAGAAGCTAGAAATTTAGCATAGATTCTCATTGGTCGCTCACCCACAAACCAACGGGCTGACTTAAATAACCAATCGAACATTCCTGCAAGTACTCAAAACAACATTGGGACAGCGGGCCGAAAAGCTTTATGGTATCCTATGGTCGTATCGCACTACCTCACGAAGGGCAATAGGGGAAACACCCTTCAATCTGACTTATGGAAGTGAAGCGGTCATACTTGTGGAAAGGTATTCACTCGCTTTGAATAACCCACTATGATGCTAGGCAGAACGAACGTAACGTACGGGAAAGGTTGGACTTACTTCCGGAGGTACGAGAATCTGCATCAATACAAATGGCGGCTTATCAGCAACAGATGATCCGATATCATAACCGAAGGGTTAGAAGACGAACGATCAAACCCAGAGAATTAGTGCTAAGAAAAGTGGAGGCTACCGGCCAACAACAGCCCAGGGGCAAGCTTGCCCCTAATTGGGAGGGTTCATATCAGGTGCGTTCTATAATTCGACTGGGAACGTATCGACTCGATAATCTAGACGGATCGGCAGTTCCGAGAACTTGGAACTCGAAAAACCTGCGCATATACTACTAATAAACTTCAGCACTATCCAATAGTCAGAAGATCTTGCTCAGACACAACTTAAAATTTTCCTATCGATCAGAGGGCCTCAGTCGCCCATCTCCTATCATTCGTACGCGTCGTTAATAAGGGATGTAACTCCCCAGACGGGTGGATGTGGTTCATAACGTAAATTTTTCCTATTGATCGAAGGGTCTCAGTCGCCCACCTCCTATTATTCGTACGCGTCGTCAATAGGGGATGTAACTCCCTGGAAGGGTGGACGCGGCCTATAACTTAAAATTTTTCTATTTAAGGCCTCAATCGTTCGTACGTGTCGTCAATAGGGGATGTAACTCCCCGAATGGGTGAATGCGACCCATAACTTAAAATTTTCCTATCGATCGGAGGGTCTCAGTCGCCCAACTCCTATCATTCGTAAACGTTATCAATAGGGGATATAACTCCCCGAATGGGTAGACGCTGCCCATAACTTAAAATTTTTTTATCGAAGGGCCTAAGTCGCCAAACCTCTACCGATTGTACGCGTCGTCAAGAGGGGATGTAACTCCCCGGACCGGTGGACGCGACCCACAACTTAAAACTTTTCCTATCGTGTGAGGGGTCTAAGTCGACCGACTCTTACAGTTCACTCGGATTACACGAATTCTTCCTGAACGAGAAAGGACCTAAAGAACGGATCCACTTTGACAAAGACTGAAAAAATGCATGTAACTGAACGAGAAATAAAAAGAGAAAAAGCAAAACTCAAGTAAGTAAAGCACAACCTTTTTATTTACACCTGTGCGAAATAGTATATTCGGTTACAAGAGAATATACAAAAGCCACTAAGTTGGGCTAGTTACACTAAGAAAAATACGCAGTAGTGTTCTTCCACAAGCAGTTCTCAGCAATTATTATAGACCAAAGAAATGATTCAACAACCAAGAGAGAACATGATCCCTGTGCTGAACATTGCAAAAATGTAGTGTTAGAGATAAGAGAAGACGAGCCCAAGTTTTGCCACCCCCAACGCAGCCTGAACTTGACTTACCCATCCAAAAACGGTGTGAGAAATACCCTCACCGCATCTAGAGGGTGAGGACTAACTAGAGAAGGCCATGCAAGGCGATATAAGATATACCCGCTCGATGGCAAGAGATCAGATTATGTTAATCAAAGTGAACGGTCAACATAATGAGATCTCATTCGAATAGTCGTCTTCTTTAATGAGATCTCATTCAAACAAAAGTCACTTCGGCCAATAAGCTGCAACATTCGACGAATCGACCCTCGGAAGGAATCATTCTCGGCCACACAACCATGAAAGAGGAGTGTTAATTCTTGGCGAAAAAAAATGGGTGTGCGTCATGTCTATATATAGCAGTAAAAAGGTGAAACCTCAATTAATTTGTCGGAGATGAAACGGATCCCCTAAAAAACGAATGCCATAAATGGCGAAGTAAAGTGTTTTCAATTCCCCGTAAAGAGAGTCATATCCGATAAGATGCGCCCGCGTTCGCAACAAGCAAAAAAGAACGAATCCAAATGGACTGAATGTCCCTATGCGCTCCTGACGTACAAAACACGCTTCATAGACCTTCACTTATGACATTTCTTTTCCAAAAAAGCCATAAGTCGAGGGGGTAAATGATGAGATATGGTCCAAAAAGCCCAAACCAAAAGAAAGAATTCTCAAAAGGCCCACGAAGGGCTCTTATAGACCAACACCTGACAGATCGAATGATAATCTATTGAAGGGTCTCAGTCACTCAGATCATTTTACAGATGGGTCTCAGTCGTCCGGATCTACCGAACGATAGGACCCCAGTCGCCCCGCCAACCGAGCGATCCTCACCGAGCGAGAGTAATCACCTCAATCGGGTAGACAGACATTAACTCTTCAAGCGGACAAGTCACAAAGTCACGAAGATCCCTTAACCGATCGAGCGACCGAATAATTATGCAACTCCCTTCTAGCGATTCTAAAGGAAGGTTAGAATTTCCTTATCTTTGATCTCCTACTTCATAACGACAATTCCAAGTATTCTTTCCGTAAATGGTAGTTCTACCGACAATTGGGGATTGTGATCAACTCACAATATTAGCTTCCGAGATTCCCGGATCAGTTTGATAAGGAAGGTAGGGTTGAAGTCCTCCAGCGGCTCCCATCTTTCATAGGTATAAATCATCTCTAAAGATTTCAGAACTAGGTACGCTCTCTAAACCTAACACATGGGGCACACTGATCACAGGGAACAATCTTCTCTCCACTCTTAGTCTGTTTCTTTCAATCGAAAACCACTATTTACTGATTTGAGCGTCGGAACCTCTCCGTCAGAGCATCCTCCGACTGTTTTTGCAGGTATATCCACCAATTGACAGTTATTATTCGGGTCAAGAAGAAACTGATATCTGTGAAGTCAAAACACACCTCTATCAGAAACAATATAAAAGTATGAAACCCTAATAATTTATTATTTCAATGAAATATTACAATATATTTTGTTTATTTAGAAAACTCAATTTTTTTTGGTTGTTAACTTGAGAACTATAACATATTTTATTCAGAAAACTTCTTACAAATATGAAAAATAAATATTACAATATATAGAAATAAAGAGAATTATATGTTTTCAAAATGATATCAATAATATAGATTTTGATACATAATATTTTTTAAATATTTTTAAAATATATGATATTTTCTAACAAGAAAAACTTTATAACATCAAATGGCAAAAACTTATGCCAAAAAAAGGTGTAATTCCTCAAGTTTGATACCATAATTATAAGAAAGTTTTAAATAAATTTGGCATCCAAGAATTAGAATTGCACCCTCCACAGCATATTTGTTTCTAGATAGCCTCCTTAATTAAGATAAGATCCTAAGAAGTTGAAGCCGAATTTGATTTTGAAAATTGAACTCCAGACTTTGAAAATTCTATTTTTAATTGGAAAAAAGTGGGTATGGTGCAGAAGCACCAATCTAAACATTTGAAAAAGAGAGGAATAAAAAGTAATAGGTTGGGTCAAATATGTTTACTATGACTACGTTGTTGTCTTGGAAATTTTGTTCGACATGCAAAAAACATTAGCATCACACATTTTCTATTTTCCTTGCCCACAAAGAAAGGCATGTCAGTGTTGGTTGTACTGATAAAAAGAAAATTGAATTTTTATAATTGTAGTCGTGAATTTAATTTTTTATGTATATAAAAAAAATTATATTAAATGATTTTTTTTAAAAAAAGATTTAGATTAATTTAAATTAATCATGATAAAATTTTATATATAGAATGAAAAAAAAAAAAAAAAAGGAAAAGGAAGGCATGTTCAAGTCTTTGTCTAAACAAGCAAAACCCTCGTAGCCGCAAAAGATTGACTTGAATGTCGCTGTAGAGAGAGAGAGAGAGAGAGGATTGTCGAGATTGGAACAAGTTACATGTCGATATTCTAGATTGTGGAACAAGTTACGTGTAGATATTCTAGGTTGCGCCGGAACAAACGGAGAAATGAAAATAAATATAAATTGATCGGTGAAATATAATTTATAAAAATATAAAAAAAGAAATATAAGAATTTTTATATGTTTATAAGATAAATAATATGAAAATAAAAATTATAATTAAATAAATAAATAATTCATTAAATATAATAAATATTTTAAAAATAAAAGCATGTTTCTGACCATCATAATTAGATTCAGACAAAATCTTTATCAGTGTAGTACAACAATCTCGTAGGTAATAATGTGAATTTTAAATTTACTATTAAATTTGTTTTTCAATATGTATATGATGAGAGAAAATTATCTTCGGTGCTATAATTTAGTGGTACGATTAATCCTTTATATTTTTTGATATGGGAATTTTTTGTATTGTCTTTTAGAAAATATTACATACATGGAAAAAAAATTTGTCTAATTAATTAATATTATAATTAAAATAGAAAAAAATTCATATTATTTTTATGAAACACAATCTTGGAAATATAATCGATACCAATCTCATTAACATTAGGAACCTTTGCCACCCTGGGACAGAATATCTAATTTTTTGAACTGTAATTATTTTATTGCTTTTTGAAGGGATTCATCAAATTTAAAACTTATACTTATGTAATCGACTCTGATTTATTGAATTCAAATTCAAAACTTTAGAATTATGAAATTTGTGATGAGTTCAATATTTTTTTGCATAGACACGTTCCTGATTTGGAGCCAATCAGATTCGGTAATAATTTTTGGAGGAAATTAGAACCAAAATCAAAATGATGGTTTCATTTCTGAACTAGAAACGAAGAGTTCTGGTTCTTGAACCAGACAATGTTTGGTTTCGAGCTTCTATAATTCCTTTAGGATTTTTCTACGGCTCCCATGGTCCTTTTTTTTTTCAAGGGTATTTTGAATTTGATAATTCGATAATCAAAGATTAAACAAAAGTCATGTTCACAATTCAAGTTTGATTTTATCTTTTTTGGTATGATACTGATTAATATTTAGAATCATATTCTAATAAATCCGATTTGAATATGTTTTGATTTATTTTAAGGGACAACTCTCTTAACATAATTTTTTTTTATTTTTAAATTTTGAATTCAAAATTTAATTAAATAATTTAATATTTTTAATTATTAAACTCCATTAATATTCGAGTTTGGCTCTATCTAAATCGAACCGGCATTCCCGTCTAATCTTGGTGATCGAAGGAAAAGGAGGGGAGGGGGTGGACGAGAGCAAGAAAAAATTGTAAAAGTTCCGGCACCACAAATCCAAAGTTCTTTTTGGTAACCTAGAAGGCACCATATAAACATATAAAACATAAGTGAATGTATACTACGTACTTGACATCATATATTATATGATTTTTTACATTATGGACCGACCAAACGAACCCTTGGTGGCCCCACGATGAACCCTTCCCTCCCAATCCAACCCCCACACTCAAAAATAATATATATTTATTGTTAGAAAACCCACCCTCGCTTCCCCCTCACTTGCCATTTTGAAAAACACATGCTTTGCCTGTGGGACCCATCACCCGCCCCACGTTCTGGTCCTCATTATATGAATTTATGTCCTTCCTTTCACTGTTCTCTACCCCATTCGTACGTTCTACCATCCTCAATCTCCACCGCTCAAATCTCTCGTGATCATTCAGTCTGGCAAATCAATGGTACGTATTGCTACAGTCTCTGTCCGCAATGTACGGTAGCACTCGCTGAATCACTGCCATCAAAGTATTCCTATTTGACCATAGACCCAATTTTTAATGAAAAGAAATTTGAAAGTAAAAGAGAAGGGAATATTTAATTTTTTTGGAAACTCTCTTACGTCACACCTTTTGACTCTCTCTCTCTCTCCCCATTAAAACGATGCGCTCTGTATTCCTCTTCCTTCTTCGCTTCCTACTGTCTTTTCAAATCTCACTTTCTCTCTCATCAGTTGCGATTCTCTCTCCCTCTCTCTCTCTAAAAATGGTGAGAGCAGATTTATCCATAACTGTTCCGAGTTTTTTCCGTTGTCCTATTTCACTGGATGTGATGAAATCGCCTGTGAGTTTATGCACCGGAGTAACTTACGATAGATCAAGCATTCAGAAGTGGCTTGACAATGGCAACAACACCTGTCCGGCGACGATGCAAGTGTTGCAGAGTAAAGACTTCGTTCCTAACCACACTCTTCAACGCCTAATTCAGATCTGGTCCGATTCTGTTAAAACTCTATCCGATTCTTCATCCTCCGACGCACCTCTTTCTCTATCCAAAGAACAAGCGCAAGCACTCGTGAAGGAGATCGAGAAAGATGATTTTGCGAATCGATTTGATTCGCTTTCGAAGATTATCTGTTTCGCGAGCCAGTCTGAGGAGAATCGCAAATTTTTGGCTCGATTGGATGGTTTTCTGAGTCTGACCGTTGATATTCTGTGCAATGCCGGCGCAGAACTTCGAGTCTTGGAACAGGTAGTTTGGGTTTTGGAGTTGATTTTGATCGATTTTGAAGAGAACGAGAAGATGAGTAGTGTTCTGTTGAGTCGCGATTTCTTGTCGTCCATTCTGATCGTATTCCAACAAGGAAGCTTAAATTCGAAAATTGGATCGGCTAGGGTTTTGGAATTAATCGCCGTCGACGCTGATTCAAAGCTCACAATCGCTTCCAACGACGCTGTTTTATCCGAACTCGTCAACTCCCTGACTTCAAACTCCGATTCAAACCTAAACGGCGCCGTTTTGTCATGCATAATCTCAGTTACGCTCCCAAAACGAACCCGATCAAAAATCACAAAACTCGGCGTCGTAAAAGGACTAACCCAAATACTCGCCGACCCAAATTCCACGGTGACTATCATCGAGAAATCGCTGAAGCTTCTAGAAATGGTGTCGACGTGTGCAGAAGGACGGAGAGAAATATGCGAGAATCCGCTATGCATACCGGCGGTGGCACAGAAATTGCTGAAGGTGTCGACTGCTTCGACGGAGCACGCGGTGGTGATATTGTGGAGGGTATGCCACGTGTTCCGTGATCAGAGGGCACAGGAGGCCGTGACGAAGAGTAATGGGTTGACGAAAATACTGTTGCTGATGCAGAGCAATTGTTCGTGTCAAGTTCGGCAAATGTCGCGTGACTTGCTTAAAATTTTTAGGGTTAATTCTAAGTGTTGTTTATCGTTTTACGATACTAAGGCTACTCATATTATGCCATTTTAATGATTTTTTTTTTTTGTTAATCGCTAATCAAAAAGAGTACAAGAAGAAGAAATGGAAATTGTGTAAAAGATTGTGTTTAACAAGAAGAGATACACGCACAGAATTCATTTGATTTCTTTTTTTTCTTTCATGGAATCATTTATGTTCTTGGTTCTTGCATGTTGATTGTGGTGTTATGGACCAAATCAAACTTATTCTTCCTTCTTGTTGTGGGTGTGGGTAGATTTAAGGAACAATGAAACATCTTAGACCTCGTCTCTATTTAATCCTTGTCTAGAGGAGATCATTGAAAAAAAAAAATAATAATAAGAAAGGGTTGAATGAGGTTGTTCTGCTAGATAAGGATTATTGGTATTGTTCAAGGGCTATCACTCTTATTAAAGTAGAAAATTCCTATAGAGAAAGTGGTAATTTTGAGATGCAAGTATGTGGGCGTGATAATTTTAAGAAAAATTAATTCTAGGTGGGAAAGGCCAAACTAACATTCGAGGGCATCGTTTTAATATGGAGAGAGAGAGGTAAGACTTGAATTCGGCACCAAACTGTGGGTTAGGGGCAGAAGATTTGACTGGAAAGAAAGGGAAAAGTTAGGAAAGGAAGGCACGTAAGAGACAGAGAGAGACAGAGAGTGCCCGCAATTGCTGAAATAGAACATGTTGCTTTGCTGACCCCAACTACATGGTTTGCTTACTCAATCAATATCAACCCACCGTTGTTTTTTCCAACTACAGAAAAAAAACAGTTTTCTGAAAAGGATTGGAATCATGATCCCCCACCCCCCCTCCAAAAAAAATCCAATAAAGTATTAGTGTGAGTGAGTGATGAGGTTGGTTTGACCAACACACCATTCCCCATTAACCAACACTACACACTTTTACCCATAAAAAAGAATCTACATTTGATAACAAATAATTTAATTTTTCATAACATATTTGGTACCAAATGAACAAGAAATGGGCAATGAACAACAGAAAAATATATATAAGTTTACGGGTCACAAAACCCTTGTCGTATTATATATATATTTATACACACACACATATTATATGTGCAAAAACTAAAGTCTATTTCAAATTATGATAAATTAAAAAAAATTCTCATAATATGTTTTTTAAATATATGTTGGAGTTTATTAGATCGAATCAAATGGAATTTGAATTATCATAATATAATAATATTGATTAATTAATTAAAAAGTTTTACATATAACTACTATTTATGAAATTTTAGAGTGCAAAGACTTTAGGAAAAACATTTGAGGAAGGGATTTTACCACACGGGTGTGACATAAAACTTGCTCTTTAAACAACAATAAAATGTAACTACATTGATAACTCTTTTTATTCACATAATACATACAGTCTTCGTAGCTGGTCGGGCGAGTTTCGTCACTTTGATTAAATTTTAAATGATCATTGACGATACAAATAGTATAAAAGGAAAAAAAAATTAATTAATGAGCTATTTTAACAAAAAAAATCTTTATATTAAGATGCCCTGAAATGGAGGAACCCACCAAAACCTTTTGAGTTTTTGATGTTTTTCAAAAAAGGTCAGAGATTAGGTTGGTTTATGCAAAGTTGTAGATATGGATATTTATTTTAGTGGAATGAGATATTAATTTTTTTAATTAATTTTTATATTTAAAATTTAAAAATAAAAAAATATGTTAAAAGAACTTTATAGGGTCATATAGATATTTAAATTAGATTAATAGAGGTATGATTTGAAATAGTAACAAGGAAAGAAGATTATGCAAAGGTTGTGGTGTGTTCTGGATGGTTGGCCTAGCAATTCAAGGTCCCCATCATCCTTTTTGTTCCCCTTGTATTCTTTTTTATTTTGATTACCTTTTTCAAGCTTTGGTGGTTTGCATTTATGCATCGGATCCAGTGTGATTAATTATTTTAAAGGGTGTGAAATTTTTATAACCATGATTAGTGGGGGTGTTTGTTTATTGTATAAACCCTTTTGTTTCTACTGTATTAGTGTCATCATTTTAGTGGGTTTACCTATGTTGGTGTCCGCATCTCACGTGACCTTTGCAATCTAGCAATAAGACTCCTTGATCCTCATAGACTAGCTTAACGACAAGCTGAGCTAGCTTAATGAAAAAATTGTATAGCTTTAATTCATGAATCTATCCCAAAAATTAAATACTTAAGTAATTGCTAGATTAGGTACAAGTAAGAAAGATAATTTAAATTAATTATGTAACTTGAATTGTCTTTGAAGTCATATGGGTTAAAATCTATCTACGATACAATGAATTTACTGTATTTTTTATGTTTATCTATTGTGCGTAATTTTATGGAGCAGACAGAGTAATCTTCTATACAATCTCAAATAATTGCTTAGTTTTGTGTTGCTATTATAAGAAAAAGAGTACATGCCCCTTAGTTGTGCAATGTATTTAATGAAATTGAGTGAGCCAATAGAATAAATCAAGATGGTGTAGCACAGAACCCCTATTTGATTTGGTAAAAAAAATGCGAAGAAAATAATGAAAAAAATTGTCATTTGTTTTAGGACAAAGTTTTGTGGTTAGGATTAAGAATAATGTGACGAAGAACCTTAAAAGAAAATGACACTTGGTTTGACTGACTTGATATATATACCCTTCAAATTGACAGTATTATCCAAGACATTCTTTTATCACACTTTCTTGGATAAATCAATGGTAGCGAGAACAATGCAAGGCTCTGATCGAACTTTTAACTTTTTTTCATCCCTTGTACTTTTCAAGAAATGTTGGTCCCTATGAAGTTGGGAGGAAGTGAAGAAACCTCTTCCATTTTGCGTTGGGCAAACTGGGTTTAGGTTGGCAGCAAGATGACTTTATCTCACCTGGTTGACAAGGATGAGGAAGGCGCTCCATATTCCCTGCATGGGTGTCAATACTAATACTAATGAGATCGCTGGCATTATCGTGAGAACGTTAAAATAGGTGAAGATTGAAAATTTTATATATAGATCACATAGAAAATAGTAGGTGAAGAGATAAATACCAAGTCGGCTGTAAAACGAGGATAAAATTTTTGATTCTTTCATGCCTTATATGACGGGCTAAGAACACAAAAATTACTCCTATTCTTTATTTTTCATTGTTCCCCTAGTCTTCCCTTAGTTGCTCTCTCTCTCTCTCTGTGTGTGTGTGTGTGTGAGAATGGAAAAGAAACTAATTGCCCTTTAATGGGAAAACCATTTGTCAGGCAAGTCGAATGTGGAAATGGCTCACTTGTCACTTGCATCCTTGAATTTAATTGGGGGTATTATGAGGTCAAGTAAAACGTTCACATCAATCCTCGTTACTCCAATCCTTTCACAACTTATTTTTTGTTGGCTCAAATGACCAACTTTCATTGTCTTTTTCAGGGTTTTTTTTTAAACGAAATTTTTTTCATTATTTTTATCAATTCTGTTTGATTATTAAGACCTGGGAAGTGAAATAAGGTTGTAGAAATTGTATCGCGAACTAAGTTACAAAACAGAGAATGAGCACAGCCTGTGGGCTGCCCTTTTTCTCAGAATGTGGGCCCAAAAGGGTGAGTTGTGTCCGTCCAGGCCCATGGGATGGTAAGAACGACCAATCCAAAATCAGAGTCACGAACTGTAGGGCTCATTCCCGCTCAGGTTTCACCTTATACATTATCTGGGCCAAACCAGGTCCAATTTGAAAATGAACGACAAGAACCTGCCCTCTACAACAGACGTCGTCAAAATCAGCTACTCCATTGGGCCCAATTACAAGTTTGATTCATATTTGCATTACCTTTTTTGGGCTTGGTAGACTTAAAGAGAAGTGTGCGACAAAAAGAACTCTTTAATGGGCCGGTTGACAATAATGCAATAATGCAATTATCTGGCGAAGCCTGCAGCAGGGTGATCCTCATTCTCCCCGTCTCTTTATCCTTGTCATGGAGCGTCTTTCCCACATGAACGGCTGAATAATGAATCACATTAACACAAAATCAACATCGCCTTTTTACTCTCTAGGTCAAGAGTACGACACATACCGCCTTTAAGGTTTCCTTTGCATGGTTGAATCTCCCCTCAGAAATAAACCTTGATAGGAGCCACAAGATGCAAAGCTCAAACAGTACCAATTTTACCACTTCCGGTAGCTGCTGATATGACCACGTTTATGTCGGAGAGAAAACTTGCAGGATAGCATTCACCCTGCAGCCAGTTAAATTACCTGCAAATAGAATGTGACAATCAAAGGTCCATAGAACTATCTAGTATTAACAAGCGTGTTAACATGTGGAAGAGTAATGAAGACAATTATGTAATGCTTTGGATTCCAAGTTTCAAATCTATCGACAGTTACCATCACCTATCAACAGGCGTGATTGGTGATTTAAAATCTGAAGTGCTAGACAAGGAACCTTTCAAATATATAAAAGAAGAGGTTCCTTGAAGAGGAACCTTTTTTTTTTTTTTCCTCTTTTTTTCTTCATGAGAACAATTTGCTATCACTATGGCCAACACAAACTAGTCTTACTACTTATCATCAAGAGCATCATTTCTAATATTATGAAAATTGCTGCGTGTGAAGTTACAAAGTGTCTCATCAAAATATGCTGCAAGATTGGGAATGGATGAATAAATATGGGGTGAAAAGTGCATGGAGCTGTTCTCATGTAGACCAACAATGATCATGTCTGAGATTCAGAAAAGGGGGACCATAAATCTGGAGTCCATGACTTCTACCATTTTGGATGAATTTTGAATAATACTTATGATGCAAACACAACAATGACTTACAAAGACTAAGGCTAACATACCTTGAAAACTCTTCCAACCTGCTATGAAAAAATTTGATGAGTTAGGCAGCAAGTTATGAAAATGATCGGCTGAATAATGAATTACATCAACACAAAATCAACATCACCTTTTTTCTCATGATAGAGGATAAGGTTGTCTTCCTCTGAACCAACCAATCTGTAAGAGAGGATTCTTAGTTGCAGCTAAGAAGAATAAGTTGGGAGGAAGAAAGCAAAGGCCTGCATAGATACGATGTCCTGATTCATATCCCTACCATATCAATTTTCTTGTCAATGTTAATAAGATCTTGGATTTTCCTTGCCTTTGGCATTCAACCTCTTCGACCTTCATCTCAACCTTTGGAGGAAGCGACCATAAAGCCTCCTTAATATGTTTCACAAATTGATACTTTCGGCTAGTAACTGTCTGTATCCTCTCAGTTTCAGCCAAGTATCAAAGGATCATATTCCCATTGAATGTAGTGCCTAACGTATTAAGAAAATGAAGATAATTGGAGGAGAACCAACCTGTCCAGTATTAAGAATCATGAATTTTCAATCTCTCTCTCACTCTAAATAAATAAATAAATAAAAAGTTAAAAAGAAAACCTTTGCAATCACATTCTGACGCCAGGTAACTGTTTCAGAAGATAGGGACTGTCATCCCAAAGTTTTTGACGCAATGATTTGGCCAAAAGGTTTGTATTCAAAGCTCCTTTGTAGTTCTTTCCGTAAATGAAGTACCCTTTCATGCACTTGGAAATTCAACATCCATTCGCACATGATGCATTCACATCCTGCAATATGCACAACACATGATATAATAAGTAAACGTCAACCATAGGAATGATCTATGCTTGCATTCCACTCCTAGATTCCAAATTCAACCTCAAGAGTTTCTGAAGCAAATAACTAGATATAGGACCGAAACACTGGTGCCATGAACACCCACCTAATATTTGGACAGACCATAGTCTAAAAGCATAGTGCATATGCAGTAACATTGGACAGACCACCTTCCCTTCCCAGGTGCTTAGTTGTTAAAAAATAAAAATAAAAATAAAATTAAAAATAAAATTAAAATCAATCCAAATAAAATTACATAGTTGCCGGTCTCCAACCATAGCAAATGTTGCACCAGAATTTTAGAGCACTTGCAAACCACAATACAAATGTCTGACTGGACTAGAGCAAATGGTACTCTTCCGCATCCAGTCAAAGTGAGTATTGCTTTTCAGAGTTTTACTCTCTACATCATGAGTATGACACATACCGTCTTTAAGGTTTCCTTGGCATGGTTGAATCTCCCCTCAGAAAACACGACCATGTTGATATGACCATGTTTATATCAGAGAGAAAACATGCAGGATAGCATTCATTCAGCAGCAAGTTAAAAACCTGCAAATAAAATGTGATAATTAAAGATCCATAGAACTATCTAGTATTAACAAGCATGTTAATATATGGAAGAGTAATGAAGACAATCATTTAATGTTTTGGATTCCAAGTTTCAAATCTATTGACAGTTACCATCAACTATCAACAGGCAAGATTGGCAACTTAAAATCTGAATAGCTAGACAAGGAACCATGACCATGTTGATATGACCATGTTTATATCGGAGAGAAAACATGCAGGATAGCATTCACTCTGCAGCAAGTTAAATACCTGCAAATAAAATGTGATAATTAAAGATCCATAGAACTATCTAGTATTAACAAGCATGTTAATATATGGAAGAGTAATGAAGACAATTATGTAATGTTTTGGATTCTAAGTTTCAAATCAATTGACAGTTACCATCAACTATCAACAGGCAAGATGCCGACTTAAAATCTGAATAGCTCGACAAGGAACCTTTCAAATATACATAAGCAGAGGTTCCTTGAAGAGGAAAAAAATATAGATTCAAAATCGCTTCACATGAGCCTTGAAACATCTGGCCAGTGTTTCTGTTTCACAATCAGAATCTCAATGCAAATAGCTACTCCTATAGTGCAAATACATATGCAGAAGGTAAGCTTCTCAATGTAATTCAAATTCTACATCCATGTTTTTTGATGCTGGAGATGCAAAAACATTCATACCAATACGGTTGCAGTTTAACCATTGCTATGACTACAATATTCAAACACCAAAAATATGAAATATCAAGACTCATACAATGGAATCAAGTCTCTGAACAGAGAAGCTATGAGAACTTAACTATCACAGTGACTACATGTTAATTACAAACACCAAAAATATGACATGTAAAGACCCATACAATGGAATCAAGACTCTGAAGCTATGAGAGCTTAACTATTGTATGTTCGTGCTAATGGTATCTTTATCTACTTGCTAGGAGATTCTATTTCACAGTAGATGATTTATTTAATAAACAAACTCATAGTACTGATCAAGAAACTAGAATCCAATAGTATTGATCCATGTATACATTTACGTGTGTGCGCGTGTGAGAGGGAGGGAGACAGAGACCGTGCTTGGTTTGATTGTAGCCCTTTTCTTCCCAGACATGTAACCAAAAGAAATTCATACAGAGTAGATAGAAATCAAACACCTCCTGACTTGCAGCAATGTTGGTGCAGAAAGAACTGGACAAACTTGATAGGCAAAAAATTGTAGGGGTTAGATAAGGCAAGAAGTTGTAGAGAGAGATTTAAACCCTATTCAGCAGTAACCTAACCACACCGTAAATCAAAACAATTAGAGGATGCAAGTCAATACATGGCAGATATATGTGTTTGTCTGCCGAAGATTTTAGCAGGACTCTTGAAAAATAGTAATCCAAAAAAATTTATACGGAAGAGAGAGAAATTAAACAAGACACCTGCAACAGCAAGAGATATCCGATGAGAGAGATCAAGAAACTGCAACCATGTCGGTAGAGAGAATAACTTATCAGTTCGGGCAAAGGTTACTGCAGGGAATTTGCAAAGATGACAATGAATGTGGCGAGAAGTCGCGCAGAGAGAGAGAGAGAGAGAGAGTTAGTAAACATTAACAACCAATAAACACAAACACGGTGAAAAGAGAGAAAATCATACCTAAGAGAGAAATCAAACACAACACCAGCAAGTGGAATTTAAGCAGTGATGAGAGAGATCAAGAAATTGCAACGATGTCAGTGGCGCGCGCGCGCGCGAGAGAGAGAGAGAGAGAGAGAGAGAGAGAGAGAGAGAGCAAATGATCGGAATTTGAGATTTGATCACCGGAGAGAAAAAATTGTTCCAATGACGATGAAAGGTCACTGAACCAAGAAAGATAGACAGATAGAGAGAGTTATTAAACCCTAACCAGACCACAATTCAAAGGATTAAGAGAAAGAAAAATAAGAAACCGGACTGCAATGGCAGATTTGTGAGAGTATGAGAGAGATTAAATTTAAGCCGATTTCATCAAAAACGTGTAATTGGGCGAAATTCATAGCAGAGAGAGTGAGAGGGAGGGAGAGAGAGAGAGAGAGAGAGAGAGAGACAATACCTGAGTAGGCAATCAACGAGTCAATTACAGAGAAAAAGAACTTGAAGCCGCCCAGAAATTAGAAAGCAGAGGGGGGGGGGAGAGAGAGAGAGAGAGAGAGAGAGAGAGAGAGAATGCAATGCTAGTCGGGGTGCAACGGCTGTATCGACGCCCTTGACTTTCACGCATTGCGCTCCGCAGCTCGTCGGCCGTTTTTTTTTTTTTTTCCCCTGACAGGACAGCGACGGCAGTAACTTTCTTTATTTTTTTTTTCAAACTTTTTTCTAAATGGAATATAACGGCTATTTTGAAATATAAAAATTTGATTTTTCTTTTTTTTTCTTTTTTTATTTTCCTTTTCTTGGGACTAATTATTTGAAAAGAGAAAGTGAACATTAGGAGAAAAATTGACAGTTTGTTAAGGAGAAAAGCTATTATGTTGGAAAATTCTGAGAGTCAGCTGGTGAGGAGAGGGAAAAATATAGAAATTATGGACAAATGATTAGGTTATAAAAATCAATTATATAAAGCTTAATAATTCATAAATTATTTTTAAAATAAGAGAATTTTGGCTCCAATAATCATGAAATCTTGTCTTTTTCTTTTCTTCACGGAAAATAATTGTTATTTTTGGGATTTGAAAGTCACATTAGATGATATTAATATTTCTTATTAATATATTTTTGTAATTTAATATATTTAGTATATATTTGAAATGCCGATAAGGTAGTGTCTTAAATATATTTAATTCAATATGACTGATGATACATTAATACTATCCTTACAAAAAAAGATAAAAGTACATGTCTATGATGTACAAAAAATTAATTTTATAGTTAATATGTTTAATTTAATTTAGTTGATATATAGTGAAAATTAAGCGAGGAGGCTAGTGAAGTGAGAAAATAGAATTTGTGGGAAAGTAATTTAGGTTATGGTAATTGATGGGACGTGACCCAAATCCCGAATCAGAAAAGTTAATTCTCAGAAAGTCTATAAAGGACACCTACTGATAATCTATCGAATGACCATAGTCGCCGATATCAATCTATCGAGAGATCTCAGTCATCCAGATCTACCGAACAATAGGCTCTTAGTTACCTCACCAGTTGAACGATAATTCACCAAACAAACGTAAGCGTCCCGATCGAGCAAGCAAATATCAATTCTTCAATCGAACGAGTCATGAAGATTCCTTAATCTACCGAGCAACCAAACGTTGTGCAACACCCTGATTTTAAAGGAAAGTTAAGATTTCCTTAATTAAGATCTCTCATTTCATAACGATAAATCCCGAATTTTTCAAGTAAGGAAAGCATCCCTTCTGAAAATGGTAGCCTTTCCGATAAATAAGGATCGTTATCAACTCGAAATATTAACTTTCGAGATTCTTGGATTGGCTCGATAAGGAAGGTAGGGTTGAAATCCCCTAGCGGCGCATGTTTCTCAGGGTATAAATAATCTCTAAGGTCTCAGAACCAGGTACATTTTCTAAGCATAACACATGGGGCACATTGATCACAGGGAACGATCTTCCCTTAATTCTTAGTCTATTTTTTTCAATCGAAAATCGCTATTTACTGACTTGAGCGTCGGAGCCTCCCCGCCGGAATACCCTCTGGCAGTTTTTGCAGGTGCATCTACTAATTGACGGCTATTGTTCGGGTCAAGAATGAACTGGTATCTGTGGAGTCATAACCCACCTCCAACAGATTGACACCGTCCGTGGGAGCAGACTAGAGTAATTTACTGTTGTTATTCTAACAATCATGTCTCCGAGAACCAGAACATCGTCAAAAGTCGCCCCTCTTACCGAAGGGCGCACAGCCACACTTTCCGAAGCCGCTTCTCTTGCAGCACCTGATCAGGCCACTCGTGCTCAGACAGCTCCCATGGGATCACCTCATCAAGAACAGATCTTACAACCCGCAATCCCCATTCAACCCATTGCTGACCCCATTCCAGAGTGAGTCAATCGCCCCCAGATGGAGAGACTGGAATCCAAACTTCAAGATATGAGCAGACAATTGAAGGATCTTAGCCGCGCTCTCAGACTCGAAGTCCAATCCTCTGTTGGGGGATCTAGACGTCCCCAGCGACGACCGTCGCCCTCACGTGGTGAAACATCTGAAAACTCCAGACCAGTACCTGACGATCTTCGAAGGCAGGTCGAGCAACTGGTAGCCGAGGAACTAAAACGGGCCAACCCTCAAGGAGATCAAATCCTCTCTTACTCTCACATTTCACCGTTTGACTCCAAGATCTCCTCAGAGTCTATACCTTACAACGTGCTCCTGGCCCATGGAGAGATACAATGGGACAACGGACCCCCGAGATCATATAGTCTATTTTATAACTGTGATGATTTTCATGGATATGCCCGATGCAGTTATGTGCAAATACTTTCTCACTACTCTCTTAGAAAATATACTCACTTGGTTCAATTCTCTCACACCGTTGAGTATAAAGACATTCTCTCAATTACGCGAACAGTTCGAGTCACATTTTATGATAAGCAGGGGAGTCAAGAGAAGTCCACTGCCTTGTTATCACTGCACTAAGATAAAGAGGAATCCCTAAGGGATTTCCTGGAATGGTTCAAGAAGGAGATGATGAGGGTCCCTTCTTTGAACCATTCAATCACACTGGTCATGCTATTAACAGGCTTGCGACCCTTCAATATGAATGTGTCTATCACGAAGAAACCCCCTACTACCATCCAAGAATTTTACGTTCAGGTTGAGAAGTATATTGCTACCGAGAATGCCAAAGCATCTGATAGAAGAAGACATCAAAGTTCAGAGATTCGTCCGGTTTACTCTAGGGGAAACAACTGATACAACGGCAACTAAAACCATAGACTGAGATGGAGAGAGAGAGAAAGAGAGCTTAACAAAAATTTGGTTGAGCAGTGAAACGTGCTGCTCAGAGGAACAGCATCAATTTTTTGTGTGCCCCCGGTATACAAGGGTAAAGGGGCAAAAATTTTCAGAAAAAAAGTAATCAAAGACGTGAGCAATGTCCATTTTGATTTTGTCATAATTTTTATAGTTTTCTATTACTACCTGCGGAAAAAAAAAATCTTTTCATAACAGATGGGGAAACCTTATTCTTTTAATTTTCCATTTCACTCAGCAGCAAGGATGACATTTTTCTTGTTCACTCTCTTTTTACTATCAAATGGGTCTTTTAATTATTATTGTTATTATTATTATTTTTGTGTATTTTTAGAACATTTTTATAAGATTTATTAGCTCGTAAAAAAATGTCGTTTCTTTCCTTTCCAAGCAAAAGGAGAGTGAACTCTTGGGAAATAAACTTGTATTTGTCCATACATTTGTGGAAACATCGATGTTGGATGACACCATTTGTGCTGATAAATGTTGATTAAACAATATTTGGGGTCTCTGTCCAAGCCATGCGCTATGTTCCTGTAGCTGTACATAGAAAAGGGTAAGGCTATGGCAGGCAGACACAATTCAGTCTGATAATTGGAATTTCCTGGTGCCATTCTTGCTCTGACAAAGTGGGACACAGCCTGCAGCAACTTATGTCCTCCCGGCATCAAATGTTCCATAATTTCTCCTGTTTTAGTGCTCTGTTCAGGCCATACAATGTGTCTGTCATTGCATATTATAGCGTTAGTCCTTCACAGATCACAGGTAATCTCGAGGGCAAAGGGTGGAACCCCGCGGAAGGGCTTGCAATCTAAAATTTTAAGAAAAAAAATTAATGTGAAAATTTAAAATCTTTTAACGCCTTTTAATAAAAATCACTAAAAATTTCAAAAATATAGTACGAATCCTATAAAATTTATAATATTTTTAAGTTGATTTTTTTTTTTTTTTTGTGGTTACATGGGTCACGAAAATCATGGATACACACCAATAAGTTTTAACTCAATTGACACAATTTTTTCTCTCTTTCCTCAGATCTCGAGTTCAAACTTCTTCGGTGTATCAAAAAAAAAATAAAAACCGTGGATACACACGCCCATAAGGATTCGAATATTAAAAAGACATTTGAACAAAATCTCTTTACCATTGGAGTCCCTACAAGACGGATTTGTTTTAATTTATGGACAAGCTTATAAATCACATTTGATTTCGCTTTTTCATTAAAGGAATGTATAAGACTAATAATTAAGTCATGAGTTTTTAATATGGATCCTAAAAGATTGGAATCAAATGCCAAAAAGTTCATCACATGCCAAAAAATTTATGGGTCAAACTGCTTTCTTCTTGGATGTCTTAATAATAATGTAAAAGATACAATTGTTGATCTGTTTTTCAATTGAAATAATCCTTGTGTATGCATGCACATATAGAATAGAATAAAATATCAATATAAAAATAATTTTTATATTTCGATGAAATATAATATATATCTAAAATTATAATTTTCTCTCACCCCTCTCTCTTTAAAACTTATGTCAAAAAACAAAATCGTGAATCGTTTTTAACGATTTTTGTTATATTTTTAATTTAAATCTACAAAAACTTATGTTCAAGATTAATGAAATATGAAATTTTGGGAAGAAAAAGGTACAAGTGACACGACAAGGGAATTGGGTGTGTGTGACCTAAAGTAAAAAAACCAAAATGAAACCAAGTAGCCGACTTCCGTTGATATCGTCGCCCTTTTCGGAGACCAAAATCTTTGCTCCATTTTTCTTTTATTTTTTCATTTTTTTATCCATTCTTTTATTCTCTCTCGTTATGAATTACATCAAGAAAATGATTATAATCGTTACACTATCTCTTTAAAGGCTAAAATCTTTGCCCTGTGTGACTTAAAAGGAAACTATAAGTAGCATAATCTCCTTTTTTTCTCCTCCGCAACGAATGGAGTCATAACATGAGAGAAATAAAAGAAATACAATAGAATTCGTAAAAGAGACAAAATTCTAAAATTTTCAAAAAAGAAATATTATTTTAAAAGAAATATTATTAATTATGTCTCCAAAATAATGAAATATTATAAATATTTACGGAATCCGTACAAATCCTAAAAATTAAGAAACTAGAAAAAGAAAAAAAGAAAACTAGAGAAATTTGGAAATTAGAATAATTATGAAACTAAAGTAATTTGAAAACTAAAAAAATTATGAAAATAGAGAAATTAGGAAACTAATTAAATTAAGTCAACGGATCCCTTTTCTTTTCTTAAACCGATTTCGCGTAATCCAATAATTATCCGAAACTTATTTCACATCAGTCCTCCTACCTAAAAAGAATTCGCCCTTGATAATGCGATAAGTCAGTTATTGAAAGTAAGAGAAATACCCATTGATTCAGACATGTCCACCAGATATGTATTGCCATTGATCTTGTGCATGATCTTGTAAGAACCATATGCCTTACGCTGTAACTTATGATACTGGCTAACTGGAAACTTTTCGTGCCGAGCGACTGCGAACAAATTAACTTGGTGATGTTTATTTTTGGCGCTCTTGTACTTCTGATTGGTCTCTAACAACTTCTGATGGATCTCCTCCTGAATGGTCTGCGCATCCTTGGCTAAGTTTGTTGCTACAGAGCTATACCTTGGGACTTGAGGTAGCTTCACCAAGTCTATGGCATATTGGGACGACTTTTGATAAATAATTAAGAAAGGTGATCTTTTGGTAGAACTATGAACAACACTATTGAATGCAAACTCCGTATTAGGTAAAGTATAATCCCATTGCTTTGGACGATCCCTATAGATACAACGAACAGGATTACCTAAGGTCCGATTGACAACCTCAGTTTGGTCGTCCGTCTGGAGATGGGCTGTGCTGTTGAAATTCAGGAAAGTATTAATCATGCGCCACGAGGTTAGGCTGTGCTGCTGAAATTCAGGAAAGTATCAATCATGCGCCACGAGGTTATCCAGAAATGGCTGAGAAATTTGGTGTCATGATCTGAAGTAATAGATTTTGGCACATCACATAACGTACAACCTCCCTAAAGAATTATCTTGCCATCTGTGAATCATCTGAAGTCTTCTTGCATGGAATAAAGTGCACCATCTTCGAGAATCTGTCAATAATAACAAAAACAGAATTGACCCACGTTGAGTGCGGGGTAGTCCCAAAACAAAGTCAATAGACAGATCTTCTTAGATGACTTTAGAGATCGGTTGGGGCATATAAAACCCGATATTCTATGACTGACCCTTAGTCGTCTGGCACGTGTAGCAGTGACTTACAAATTTGCCCACATCCCGCTTTAATTGAGGCCAATAATATCACTCTTCCAAACTGGATATAGTCTTCTCTTGCCCTAAATGACCACTCAAACCACTCCCATGTAAGTCACGGATTAAATTTTTCCTTAGAGACGTACGAAGTATACACAATTGGTTTCCTTTAAAGAGATACCCAATAAAAATCTTCGAAAGGAACCTTACCTCATATATCTACAAAGTCATTGTCATCAGCATATAGTTCATAAAAGAGCTCAAAGTCTGTAACTTCATAACTCAAAGTCACCAACAATGTTGCACACCTACTCAAGGCGTCAGCGGCTTTATTCTAACTTTCCGACTTATGTTATTTTTAAGTTTTTAAATATTTTAAATACTTCAAAAACTATTTCGAGTAGTGATTTTTCTCAATTTTTATTTGAATCTCAATTTTTTGTGTATCTGAGATGGTATCATTGGAAAATGATTTTTTTTTATTTGTTTTTTGAGTTTTTCAAATATGACAGACGGGTTGTAAAAACCCACAGTGACACAGGTTGAGGGTTATCCTATCATTGACCCGCAGGTTTATACACCAACTGCATAAATGGTCTATGTACCAATCTGTAAAATGTATGAGTCGCAGATCAACCAGTCAGTCTGGAATTAATAAACATGCAAGACACTCACCTCCCCAACTTGTCTTGATTTACTAAAATCCCCATTACTTACTAAGGTATTTTATACGAAACTTTTATATCTTATATTATACAATTTTGATTTAAAATGCATAAGAATTCTTGTGACAATCATTCGAAGAAAAGGAATCCGTATGTGAACCAACGTGAGCCACGACTACCCATTTGATTATACTATATGTATGTGTTGTGAATATTTAGGTTAACATATAGAATACAAGGATGACACCTACACAGGTTGGTTTCGGATTAGTTTTATGATTTTCGGTACAACTGTGTACTATGGACCCCCTCCCTTTTTCTGATACTTTGTAATCTTCTTCTTCTTCCTAGAGTCTACAGCCAGCCGTATAAGGTTTGCAAATTTCAATGAAAATATCGGACAAGAGGATTTTATCCATTTAATTTAAATCAAATTTAATTAAATATCAACGATTTATAAAAAGAAAAATATATCAACCTATCAAGTTCATAGCACCAGTAAGATGTGTCAGATGCTAAAGCCAATCGCATATTCTATGTATATTGCTAATATGATAAAAGTGGAGTCGCAATTGGGAATGGCAAACCCCAAGTGAGCAGCCAATATTTGGAGGGTACCAAGTGCTTTCTTTGCCGTGTCCTAATCACCAAAGCAGCGGCTTTGGATCCATTGCTATCCACAGCATGAGAAGTTGTTTTATGGAAATTAGCCTTGGGATCCTTGTGGGCTGTTGGGATGTCTGCAATGATTGTCAGATATTTGTTCTTCGCTTTTAGTGGAGTTTATCCGTTTTGGATTTCTTGTTCATTTTAAATAGTAAAACATATGAATTTTATTTATTTTTATTATTTTATTTTTTTTGGCTATAAGAACATAAGTTTGAGATCAATACAAGGCAGTGAGATTTAGGGGAGAGCATTATTCAACTATACATAAATTTAATTAATTTGGTTCACGTTCAGTTATTTTGGTTTAATTAATAACCTGAAATTGAATTTTTTTTACTGTGTAAATATATAAATATTTAATATCATCAAATTTGACTTATAAATATTTTTAAGTTATTTTTTAATCATAACAAAAAATTGGTTTGGACTCATTTTTTGGCTCTGAACATTTTTTTTTTAGGAATTTCTTAGACTTATTTTACATTATTTTAAGCAAGCAAAATAATTCAACTTCTTCTTCTTCTTCTTCTTGGGTAAAAAAGTGAAACTGAGTAAACATGAACCAAATAACAATTTGGTTTTGATTTTTTTCCCCAAAAAAATTTGGTTAGCCAAAAATACTGAAATAACGAAAATAATTGAAATGCTTACCCTCATCGGATCCTTATGGGATATATATTATTCCTTTCAGACTAATTCATACATAAAAGAGTTGGTGTGAAACCAACAAATTCCATTACTTTTTATCACTAAGTAAGACCTTTTTTGTCACCATTTTAAAGAAGAAGGATTATTATTATTATTATTATTATTATTTTCCAGAAGTTTTTTCCTAAGTCATCCCCTTTTGATTTGTGGGTTCCTTTTTGGTCTTCGTCCATAAATGAGAATATTTGCCATAATTTATTCTTTAATCAGAGTACTCTCTTTAATCAAAAAAAAAAAAAAAAGAGGAGAGAGATCATGAATTGTGGCATTGATACACCAAAATCTACTAAATTAGGTTAAACTTCTATTGAAAACCACATGCACCCCTTCATCATCCAATTTAATAAAACATAAAAATTATTATCGTTTCCCAAAATTAATTTGGTGGGGTTTGCAGAATTTCTGCAAAATCATCCATTAGGTGTGAGCTGGTCATAGCATCCACATGCTTCCACACATCTCTACTCTATGCTCCCAATCATAATTAAACCAATCCATGATCTTCATATCTTCGAGTATAGTTAAAAAATCAATACATTAATTAGCTCTAATCTTGTAGTTATAGCCAAACAATGAGGTATTACTTGTCAAGAGAAATTAGAAAATCTCGTATGCATTAAAAGACATTGTTGATGGATAATATTTTGTAGTCAATTGTAATAATAAATCATTTTATAGAGGTCTCATAACTTTGTGTGTGTGTATATATATATATATATATATATATATATAAAATTTTAGATTCACATTATTTTAATTTTTATTCCTTTTCCAATTGGATAAGAGATATGATTAACACACCAACAATGTATATAAGTTTTTTCCTTTTTAAAATGTCATATTTTTTAGATTTAAATTTACACGTGATTTTTTTTTTACAAATCACAAATAATTATGTTGAATCTGATTTAATTTAAATTGATCTTTTAAAAGAGTAAAACTCTTTTAATATATATTTTCTTCGTATATAAAATTTAAATCTAAAATTTTATTTAAACAAGAGCAACATATAATTATCAGACTAACTAGATTTTAGTATTCATATAAAGTAGAAGATTCTACAATTATACACATTGTGTGTGTATATATATAATTTTTATATTTATTTTTTTAAAGAGGGAGGGAAAGAGAGAGAGCAACAACTGCCAGAGAAGCAAAATTGAAAGCTCAAAAAGGATTTGCCAATGAGCCGACACCAATGGAGATGAGATAAGCACTTATAGGCAAACAAAAAAAAAATGGGGGTTTGGAACTTGGGAGAATGTGCATTCCAAGTCAAATGAAAAAGGCCCTCGCTTGTCAGATGAGTCCCGAAAGAAAACAACAGGCGAGCATGTGAGTGGGGTCTCAAAAATTGCAATTAATTTTGAAACCCTACCATCACCAATACCCAAGCTAGATTTGGTCTGTTGTTATTTATTATTTTTATTTTTTCATATATATGCAACAAATGTCTATAATAAATTTTTTGGTGTTAGGAAACACTTTTTCTGATATTGAAGTAATGCGATCCATGGAGAGATCATTTTTTAAAGATATAATTTTTTTATTCCCAATATTAGAATTTAAATTTTGATCAAAAGATTTATATAATAATAATTAAATAAAGTGTACCTAAGAATTTGTATTCGTTATCCATATTTCTTGGGGGGGGAGGGGGTTTGCTATTATACCCCTTTGGTTTCAATTTCAAAACCCACTTTTATTTTCTTTAATTCAGATTTTACACAAATTCAATCACTCAATCTAGCATATTTTTGGATAGATATCTCGTTATACAATCTAGACATTTATATAATTTTCTCAATTGTTTGTAAAATTTATAATTTTATGAAAAAATCATGATTAAATGAAAAAAATAATTCACATGAAAATAGTGTCATCGTAACCTAATTGTCTAATTACTCTTTAGGCTTTTTTTTTTCCTTATTTAGAGTCATATTTTCATTAATCTGATTCACACATTTACGAGGGATTCTATTAAGAGATGATTTTCATAACGTAATTTTTTATAATTTTAAATTTTAAATTTGAATTTGATTAAGGGACTTATCACTCAATTTCACTAAATCCACGATCTCTTCTAGCAATATGCATCGCCTAGAATACATTTGACTAGATCTGTGTAATAATCAATATGGTTCATCCATTTAACAACTCATGTAGTAGGGATGTAAACGGTGTAAGAGAAAAAGATTTCAACGTAAATGAGTAATAAAGCAAAAGCAAGGAGAGAGAGAGATATCTTCGGGACAATTCAAACAGTTGAACCTTTTCATTTTCTCTCTTTCTCGTTTTGATCCCGAGGATCCGAACGCAACACAACTCGCTCCTTCACACGGTTGGAGGTCTAAAGAAATGGGGGAAAGTGGGAGACTGAAATGGGTAATGTGATGGTAATTAAATGTAAAAGGTTAAACTTTTGGCATTAAATGAGAGGAAATCAAGAGAAGATACGATTAAGGAGGGAATCCCAAGTGAGATGCTAAGGTGTCTTATCCATTCCGATAACAACAACTTAAGTGAAAAAATATCTAATTTCTCGAGCCTAATCAATATGGTTATAAGTCTGAGGCTATTTGCGCGGCCCGGAATACATTTGACAAGATCTTTGTCATAATCAATATCGTCGACCCTTTTAACACCTCGTGTTGTAGGGATGTAAAGGCTGTAAGAGACAACAAGGGGAGAGGGAAGGAGGGAGAGAGAGAGAGAGAGAGAGAGAGAGAGAGATGATCCCAACCCAACACAACTAGCTCCTTCACAAGGGTTGGAATGGAGGTCTATAAAGAAGTGGGGGAAAGTAGGAGACTGAAAAGGAGACGATGTGGTCGGAATTAAATATATGAGGGGAAACTTTTGGCATTAAATGGGAGGAAATCAAGAGAAGATACGATTAAAGAGGGAGTCCCAAGTGAGATGCTTAGGTGTCTGTCTTGACCATTCTTATATCACCAACTTAAAAAGCCCCCCTCATGCTAAAGTTACGATCAAATATCACTTCAATTATCAACCTTAACCATCTCTCTCTCTCTCTCTCTCTCAGCATAGTCCGAGGTAGAACTTGTGTTAGTTTGAGGACGATTCTTCATAGCTCTCACTATCAGAGGTTTCACTGTCGCTTCAAGAGGTTAGCTTACTATCCACGAACTTACTTTCTCTTTACTCTTTATTTCTTCTTATGGGTTTGATAGAACTTTAAATATCATATGCATTTATATTGATCATATAGTTCATCATAGAAATTTGTTTGAAGTGTGTGTTTCCAAACTCAGATGTTTGATTTCCTCATCGTGTTCCACATACTCAACTTCTCTGCCAATAGGCTTGGATAGGCAAAAGCAGTCATTCACATACTAAGAAAACCAAGTTTTTCATACCTTCTCACTCTGATCTTATGGAGTGATGCATCTTTCTCCTTGTAATTGTCTCTCATCTTTTAACTTCACATACCATAAATGGCCTATTAGACCCATATTACGAAATCATCTCTCTCTCTCTCTCTCTCTCCATTGGTGCTTTTCTTTTGGTTACCTAAGAAACATAGCTTACGAAACAACAGTAAAAAAAAAAAAAAAAAAAAAAAAGAGCTCCGATTTAATCACTTGGATGACAAGTGGGCAAGGGGGTCTATATGAGCTGTATTCTTTAGTATTCAAAGCACTTTCAATTATTGAAGAAGATCTTTCCTCCGATGCCTTCTCTATCTCATAAAGCTCTCAAAATTAGCAGTACTTAGCGGGTAATACTACCATAAAATATTGCTTTTTGCTGGGATTCATCCCGAGGGAAATGGTTGTCTTCAAAACAAAACCAAGCACATTTTTGTATTTGTCTAACTTATATGCTATTATTTAGGATTTATGCATATTGACACATAATTTTTATCCCAACATTTGGATATTATTTGTTTAAAGATATTTGGTGGTACGGTCCAAGATTTGAAATGCTGCGTAAAGTTTAAAACAGGCATCTATTCTACATATAATTGAAATTTTGAGAAATTCCATGTTCATCAAGATGATGTGAATTTAATCAAAAACTATAAAACCCTTCTCTCCTTTATTCTGTTTTCATATGAGCCGCTTCGTATGCCTACTTTTGCATTTCTCACAATATAATTTGGTGTTTTATATTTACATTATGGTTGTTAATTTTATATTCAAATATATTTTTAGTTGTTGTTTAATCATATATGTTTCTCTTAATTTTAAATTTCAATCTGTTTGGTAATTATTTGACAAACGAATCTCTACCTGAGAACTAACAGACAATCAACATAATGATAATGGGTAGGAGTATTGGTCGTTTGGGATTGTTTAAAAGTATTACTTATAAGCACTATGCTTATACGTAATTTTAATTTTTTTAAAAAATAAGTTATTATCTGTTTGAATAAATATTATTTAAAAGTAGTCACCAGTTTATAAACAATTTTAAATTCTCTCTAACTCTGTTAATCAAATTTCAAGTTTAAAATTTAGAAATAAAAAAGACAATCTTAGGAAAACTTCTATCATGAATTCCATATTGGTTTCCAAAAAAATCATAAATGGTACTTAAATCTAATAAACTCTCTCATCTAATAGGTTAACTTTTTGGGTTAACTTCTCTATTGGATTTGAGTCTATCAAATTGGTTCATGACAAATTAATATCAGAGTCAGGTTAAAATAAAAAAAGGACTACCTGGAAGAGGGTTACTTGATGCTTGATAAGGTCTAGAGTAGAGTCATCCAAAAAGAAAATGACAACTGGCTACTAGAGTGCGAGTAGTTCCAAGGAGAAAAGGGCTTGAAGAGTTCAGAATGAGAGTCGTCCGCGAATGTCCGATTTCTCAAGGGATGAGTAATGTCATGAATTTCACATTAGTTCTCAATAAAATTATAAAATGGTAATAGGTTGATCTTTTGGATTGAATTTTTTATTAGATTTAAGTCCATCAAGTGAGTTTATGATAATTTTTTTAAAATTAAATTAGATAACGTTTGAATCGAATTAATCAAAAAATTATTCTGAATATCAATTGATTTAAAAAAAATATATATGTGCTTGAGAACTTTAATATTTCTTAAAATTGATTTAGCATGCTGATAATGAGTTTTGGCGCGTAGTGGTGATAGATGTTAAGATCAAGTGTAATGATATGATCAGTGAGAATAAAGAAAGTTTAGGATAACGTTAGATCCACGTGCACATCATATGATTTATGGTGCTCTAGTGAGGGATCTGATTTCTTGTGGTTAATAAATCATCATAAGCTAAAAGAAAAGAGATACTTAAACCTGTCTTTGTACCCTTGTACCGATATTTCTCGCATCAGGAAACTCAACCTCTTCTTTCTATAAAATAATTGCAAAAGCTTCATATTAAGAATGTCCTGGAAAGTTATATGATAGTGATTTGGGACTCCTTTTCGTTATTGTCACACTCTCTCACCCCCTCACTATCCGTCTCTTCATTTTCCTCATCGATATTTAGAATCATATTTTAATTAATCCATTTCAAATATTTATAAAACTTTATTTAAGAGATAATTTTTTAACATAATTTTTTTTATTCTCAAATTTTAAATATGATATTTAATTAAACGATCTAATATCTCAACTCATTAGATTAACTTTTCCGGATTGACATCTCCTTCATGTCACTATAAAAAAATATCAAGTTGTTGGTTTGTCGTTCAAATTAGATCCTAACTAGTAAATTGATATGGATTCATATACTTACGTATTTGTTATTATTCCCCTAGCAAAAATAGTTCCTTATATATTTCTTTGTATTAAAATATTCTTCTCTCTCCCTCTCTATTTCCTTTCCTTTACGCAAATATTAATTCCCATAAACAAGAACTTTGTGGAAGATTTAAGCATAAGAATTTTGGTTTTTATTTTTTATTATTATTTTATTTTTGTGTTTGGTAATAGGAAAAGAAGAGTACTTGTGGACTTCTAATAATAATAAGAATTTTAAACTATTTGATTTTTTCTTTTAAAAAAAATTCCTAATTGGCATAGAAATTATCTTTCCATAATAGGCTTCAAATCTCAAAGTCTGACTCTAAAAAGTAATCTTTATAAACAAACATAAATTTCATTTACGGTTCAAATCCATCATAAATGGAATCCAATTTTTTTTTTTAAAAAAAATTCCTTATGCAGCTTTATTATTATTATTATTATTATTATTATTGGTGAAAACAGCTTTATTAGTTATTTATTTTTAAGATATACTTTGCACATATTTGTATGTATATATCCACTTCCAAATATCCATACTTAATATTATGTCCTTGAAGTATTTCAAATGAAATATAATCATTTCACATATTTCTAGGATATATTTTTTTTCCCTTCAAAACAACAAGAGTCTAGGAGAAGTTTTAGCCTTGTATTTAAAATTCAAAGGAATAAACTCATTTAATATACACCATTACTTTAAATCACCAACTTATTTAATTATAGATATAAAAGCTTTTTATAGATCCAAAAGATTTAATCTTGGATGACCAATAAAAAGTTTTTATAATTTAAATAATGTGTGCTAATTATATTTGAACTGATACTATCCTTCCTCCCTCGTCTCGAGTTCAAACTTTTTATATACAAAACAAAAATATTGTGTATATTTGATTTTTAAAAATTTATATTCATTTACAATAATTTATAAGTCATATAAATAACTAAACATGTGAAAAACCTAATGCGGACAAATTAAAGACGAATTAATATGCGTGGAAGCAGCTATAAATTTCGATATTTGAACTTTAAAAGCGAATTAAATTTTTATTATCAGAATAACTTTGAATTAAGCTATTTTATTTAAAAGAAAAATCTAGCATATATATAATAATTTATAAACTATGTAAATAAATTTATATGTGAAAATCTTAATTTGAACAACTATGTAAATGAATTAACACGCATGGAAGTTGCCATGAACTGTAATTTGAGAGATATTTGACTTTTAAAGAGAAATAAGGTTTTTTACTATTAGAGTAACTTTGAATTAAACTTGAAATTAAAGCCTCCACACCAAAAAAAAAAAAAAAAAAAACAAAAGACAAAAAAAAAAAAAGAAAAAAGCCGTAGAAACAAAACAGAAAACGTTAATAAAACGAAGTAAAATATAATATTATCCCTGGGCCCACTAATATGTGACTCCTGTACTATTTAACGACCAATCACTTTCGCTCGTAGCTTTAGCCCTTCGACTCTCTGTCTCACTGTATCTGTCTGTGTCTCTCTCCAGCTACAACTAAACACCTAATTACAACTCCCTCCCTCTTCTCAGAGGCTCTGTTTTTGGTTAGTTTCCCTCTGTTTTTCCGCCTTCTAATTAAAATGAGCAATCAATGCCATGCCAAGCCCACTCATCAAATCTTATCATATCTCATTAAATCAGCCAAGATCCAAATTACAGCGATTCTAATTTTCATTTTCCCATTATTGATTATCTTAATTACTGAGCTTCCAATTTCCAAACATGCCGAACTGGGGCTAATTTATTATGTTTCCCCCGATTTTTGAACTTCGTGTTTACGGTTGCAAAAATTGGCAGAGAATTTGTGTTCACCGAAACGAACTCGCGAAAGGGTATTGTTTTTTCAGACCCCAAAATGAGCTTATAAGTCTTTCTTTGCTCTTGCCTTTATACCCCCTATTTTCTGATTTCTCAGATCTCGAGGTTTTTTGCTGTGAAATTCAAAGGTCTCTTGTCTTTTTTATGTTGAATTGTTGGGTAAAGAGTCTACAAGTTTAGTTCTTAAAAACGCTTCTCTCTCACCGTTGCTTTCTCCGCCATTTTCTCACTAACTCTATACTGAAAATATTATATGAATTAGGGTTTGATTCATAGCATTTGAGCAGTTTTCGGTATGTGAATGTTTTAATTTGGATAAAAATCGTTAATAGGTCGGTGCCAGTTTTGAATTTTTCACTGTTTGCTTTGCATTGAATTCGAGGTACAAGTCTTTCGTAGTCTTTGTTTTTAAAATTTCATTTGATTATTCAGTTTTTTCTGGGTTTTGGGGTTTTTTTGTGTATTTTAGAATTGGGGAGTCCTAAAATGAAGAATTTATAAATTGGGTGTCGGCTGTTATCCCCGGATTTTCGGGATTTGATACTAAGTATTTGCCCTTGTGCTTCATCTGACTCAGCTTGTGCTTTTGTGGTTTCTATGTTTTTTGAAATACAGTTGGTGTTATCACTCTTGTTTCTGGTATTCTCATCGCATGAAACTCGGTCCGTGAATTCGGAGTTTGTGGGTATAATAGAAAGGCTTGTTGAGAATTCGTTTGTGGGTATTGGAAGTGAATTGGCGGGTGTCTTTTGATGTGGAAGATTGGTGCTAAGCCAATTGCAAGACATGAGTGCATGTGATGAGGGAGATGTGTTCTTTGATTCCCTTGATCGCTTGTCATCGGACAGTTCCGATATTGCAAGAGAAGATTTGGTGCTTAAGGATTTGGATTTGGATATTTGGATGAATCAGCCAGGAAGTGTGCAAGAACGGCGGGAAAGGTTTTTCAACCAAATGGGTTTAAGTGAATTCGGTTCGTTTTCCAAGGTTCGGTCTAGGAAAATTGATTCTAATATGGCTTTAGAAAGAATCAGAGAATGTAGTGGTGCAGTCTCAACTTCATTGTCTTTCTTGCCTGATGGACGGCACGAAATGACAGTATGCAGTGACAGGGAAGTGCACAATGGTGCTAATTCTATGGTTGAATTTGATCATGGGAGGCAATGCATTGAGTCTGAACAAACGGTGCGGCTGCAGACAGAAGCACGGCGAGCAAGGGAAGATGCATGTGAAAAAGTTGAAGTGAATGAGAAGAAAAATAAGAGTTGGTTTAAGAAAATCTTAAGTAAGCGGATAGCAAAAGTGTGCATGTCTGAAGTATCAGTAGCAAATTCTCAGGTATCCAAAACTAATGAAATGGAAGTGCAAAACAACAAGAAGAGATACAAGGAGTTAACAGCAATGTACCTCGGACAAGAAATTCAAGCCCACAAGGGTTTCATCTGGACGATGAAGTTTAGTCCAGATGGACAGTATTTGGCTAGTGGTGGTGAAGATGGAGTTGTACGCATTTGGGGTGTCGCATCAGTAAATGCCTCTGACAAAAATGTTACTGCCCACCATGAATTTGGTAACAGAACTGGAGAATCCATGTCTGGATCAAAGAAGTCACGTACCGCTGAAGTAATGATTCCTGAAAAAATCTTTCAGATTGAAAAGCTACCTTTGCAAGAGTTTTATGGCCATGTTGGTGGTGTTCTAGACCTGGCTTGGTCTAAGTCCAACGTATGTACAGAATCCTTGACAGATAATTTTTTTGTTTTTCTGTTTTCTTGGTGTTTGATGTCAAGCTAATTTGAATATTTGGCTGCAGATTCTTCTTTCATCATCCAAAGATAAAACTGTTCGTCTGTGGAACGTAGGTTGCAATGAATGCCTCCGTGTTTTTCCTCACAATAACTATGGTAAGCGTGCATAAAAGCTTGTGACTGTATTCTGTTACTGGATTTGTGTGATCTACAATTTGCTTTCTTTTTCTTTCTATGTCTTCCTTATCTGTGAAAATGATATAAGTCTTGTACCTATGGTAGTCTAACAGTCTCTCTTCTTCTGATGAAATCAGTGACATGCATTCAGTTCAATCCTCTTGATGAGAATTACTTCATCAGTGGTTCTGTTGATGGAAAAGCTCGAATTTGGGGTGTGTCTGAGGGCCGAGTTGTTAATTGGGCTGATGTGCGTGACATTATAACTGCTATATGTTACCGGCCAGATGGGAAGGTAAAAAACATGAGTGTCAATCTTATTCAACTTGTGATCATATTTTGCAGCATTAGTTTCCTTAGAAGTGCATTCCATTGACCTTTTTGCCTTATCGCAAACAGGGATTTGTTGTTGGCTCAGTTAGAGGTTCTTGTCGCTTCTATGAAGTATCAGGTACATTACCTTTAAAATTTGGAGTATGATTTCTATTTGAAACATAAAGTTGATTCTCTTCCTAAATTTGTGTCTAATCCAGTACTTTCGTTTCATTTTTTCTGATCGGACAGCCAACAACCTCCAGCTTGATGTGCAAATAAATTTTCAGGGTAGGAAGAAAACATCTCTCAACAGGATTACTGGCATTCAGGTTTTATTAATAAACTTTATTTATTTATTTTTTTTGGCAATATCATTGCTTGTCCCATTTTTTTCTTATATATTGATGATCGGTGTAATCTTTCAGTTCACTGAAGAAGAATCTCCAAGAGTTATCGTAACATCAGAAGATTCCAAGCTTCGAATACTTGATGGGATTGATGTTGTTCACAAATTTAAAGGTTAGATTTTTGTTATTCGTCATTCGATCACAACATAGCATAAAATGATACTGTAAAAAATCTTGAATCTCTTGGACTTCATTTTTAGTTAGGTCATGTTACCGTAGATTTATCAAATTTTGAATAAATTATCCTGTGATACATAGGATGCCATGCCTCCGCCTTCGAGACGTTCCTTAGTTAGAAAATTTTGAAATTGTTAGTGTATCTGTCCTATTGACATCTTCATGTAAAATGATTTTCTTTCCTGTGGAAGAGCCCTGACTCCCTAATACTACAATCTATCAGGCCTTTCTGGCCTCAGCTGGTTTCATATAATAGCAGTCTTCATAGTCTGATTGCATTAGATTGTGCCATGCAAGCAAAATCCAATTCAAGGAACTACATAATTCATATACTATTGAATTCATCTTTTAAATTTTTTTTTTCACTAATAATGTTCACTTTTTCATTTCTTTTGAACTTAAAGTGAATTTTGACATTATTTATTAGGCAATACACAATAGGAAGTGAGTTTCATCTGGACGGTTGAATGCACATTTTTTTTGTTTTTTTGAGGATGATTTTTGTAGTATTTGCTCTATACGTGCACGTATCTCACTCTGTGTTTTGTCCAAGCAAAAGCATGTATCCTATCTCCTCAAAAGAAATGCACATACAGTGCGCACCCATATAATATTCTTGAATGTTTGAATATTGGTTGCCTATAAGATTCATGTTCCCCCCCCCCATTGGGGGGTTTGAATTCTGACCATGGAGACAAGTCAAATATTATTCTAATGGAAACTATATTTTAAAGGTTAGGCTTTAATAACAAAATTATTGGTCAATTTCGTGCAATGTTTCTAAGCGTGTCTTTATTGACTCAAATCAGGTCTCCGAAAATCAGGAAGTCAGATGTCTGCTTCCTTTACACCAAGTGGGAGACACATAATCTCTGTAGGGGAGGACTCTCGTGTGTACTTGTGGATCTATGACAGCTTAAGCAATCCACCATCAAAGCAAAAACCAAGATCTGTTTGCTCTTGTGAGCATTTCTTCTTCCAAGGTGTGTCTGTTGCATTACCTTGGTCAGGCACAATGACAAACCAAACACCTTCGGATGGTAGCAGTCCTTGGTCTTACTCACAAACACAGGACCACCACCTTGAGACAGCTTCATGGCTTAGAGAGTCTGGTCGATTTTCACTAGGTAGTTGGTTTTCTATGGAAGGCCCTTGCAGGGCTTCTGCTACATGGCCCGAAGAAAAACTTCCATTGTGTGATATGCCAATTCAGGAAGATAATCAAAATCATAGTTGCTCTTACAATGATCATAAAAGTGAGCTAAGCTACTCTTCTTTATCTGCAACATGGGGTCTTGTCATTGTGACTGCTAGTTGGGATGGGAAGATTAGGACATTCCACAACTATGGATTGCCCATGAAAGTTTAGGAGGTTTGCATTGAGCTCTGGACAATTTTTCCTGGTTATAGCTCGTGCCACTATGAGCCATCTGGTGTCGCGGCCAGTGTTGTTCCGGGCACGCGGATTGGGATTTGGCATCGGCAAAACATTGAATTTGCCAAAGGATTCTGAGGATCAAAGCATATTGATGTTATCAAGTTTTGGACACATGTATCTAGCTGTCCAAAGCAGTCTACATTACCAAAGCTTTGGGTCAACCCTTTCGGCCATTTATTTTTGGGTCCTTCACAAAGGGCCATGCAATTTTCATGATGTACATCTTTCATTTTTTATATTCACGCACACGCACCCAAAGACTGTATGTATATTTTTGGGTGAAGGGAAATACATGCTAGACTTGAATAAACATATTTTTACCTGTTTTTCAACTTTCCTCTCCTAACCTACTATGATCTGGATGCTTGCGCTTTATTTGGAAACAAATCAACTCCATATGAGGGTTTTTTTTTTTTTTTTTTTAATTCAATTTTTTTCTTGAAATAAAAAATAGAAATGGGTAGTTCATTTTTAATCCACAAAATAATAAACTTATAGAATTTGTAAATAAATTATCATTTTATTCTTATTACCCCTAAAGCGAGGGAAACCTAAAGATAATTAAATAAATAGCAATATGTTGAAATGAATTATATATATAGATAAATATATATATATTATTTTTTGTTGTTTTAACCATTAGAGTTCAATTAAATTTCGCATTTTAAATTTTGGTTTTGAGTACATGATTTGCAAATGAACATCGCAATTTACTTTATTTGAAATGAACTGAATTCATTTTTCATTTAATTCTAAGTAAAGGGTTATTGCATTTCCATTATTGGCGAAGAAGTTTATTTGCTTTGAAGTCTTCAAATTCCTTGAAAGCTGCTTCATCGGCGCACTTACTAAGGTTCAACCTTTTGGGAAGAAGATTTTCTATCTTTAACATAATTGATAGTTAGAATTCACATTTTAATGGTAAAACACGTGCTTCTAAGCGACATAACGGAGTTTGGTGACAAATCTACCTCCTCATGTATAAGCAAAATCATTTTGACATTACTGTTTTTCTTTTTCTTTTTTTCCTCTCCATTTAGATTATACATCGATTAATTCAGTTCGAGTTGCTATTTAAAGAGAGCTCCCTTAATGTAATTTCTTTTATTCACAATATTCGAATCTGAGTTTTGATTAAGAAATCTAACACCCTTCCTACTAGATCAATTGTTCGTTCATTTGGTACTATTTTTTTTCATCAATCGATATTCGACTTTCGCTCGATTAATTCAGTTTGAATATTGTGAGACTCATTTTAGAGGTTGGTTTTTTTAAATCCTCTTTCTTCATTCTTAGAACTCGAACTCGAAACTTCTGATTAAGAGGGTAGAATGTCCGATCATTCAATTCAAATGAGTTTGATTGGTATTGCTTCTTTAGCTAACGAGTATCATTGCCCTGGGTAAGGGCATAAATGAATTAAGAAATCGCATGATTTGATTTGATTATTGATTTAATAAACCAAGTTTATGAACCAAATAAATCATACATAAATCAGACTTTTTAATTTCAAATAAAATAAAAGTCAAAATTGACTCAAATTCGACTAATTTGATTTTTTAAATTGATTTGATATGTATCATAATCGTGTGTATTACATATTTAAAATCGATTAGATTGATTTTTGAGTGGATCATTACTAGCACATGTAGGGGAAAAAAACTAAAGACTACAAAAATTCTTTACAACCGAAGACAGATAAATTATTCGCAAACTCATTTCTAGTTAAATTTGAACTAAAAAATTTATTTAATTAAAAAAAATCAACTGAACTATGAAACAAAATTCAATTAAGTTGAGTATGAACTAATCTTAAATCAGTTCAACCTTAACTCATTTCAAGACTTATTTCTATTTCTACTCATGAGAAGAGTAAGAGACAATCTGGAATCCTAATTTAAAATTAAGCGAGGAGTTGTTGATACCATTAGTAGTGTGATAGGTCAAGTAATGTGCTCAGCCCCCTTAAAGAAAGAGTTAGCAATAATCATAGAGTATGGTAGCTAGGTCCAATGGTCTCTTATTGACAAAAAATTTTACATCAATGTATTGCAACTCTTTCCCTTTATTTAAATTTGAAACCAACAGTGTTAAAGAGTTTTTTTGTTCACGGCAAGCCCAATGAACACCCCTTCGGTTTTGATCAGTGTTTTTAAAATCAAAACGGACCGACTTGTTTGATTGAAAATCGTTTTATAGTTTAGTTTGACTTTTATTATTAAATCAGATAGAATTAAATCTGATCAATATAGTTTAAAATCGATAAAATCAATGAATTATTTAAATCGATCCAAAGAAAAAAAAAAGTATATGTGATTCTTTCCATTCTGTTCGTTTTTTATCATTTTATTTTTCATCTCTCATAAGATATCATGTATTTTAAAATTTTATTTGATAACGTGTTGATGTGTTATTCATATAATAAATTTAGAGATAATTTTTGTTTTGTATTTTAAAATATATAACATATAAATTATATATATATTATTTGATTTATAAAACTATTTAATTGATACAACTAATAAAATAATGAACCAATAATTCAGATTTTAAAAAGATTGCTGATCAAAGACCTCTAAACAAAGACGAGTCAGTGGGCTTTAGTCCACATGTGGGCCATCCAAAATCATTGGAAGTCTTGTCTGCACGAGATTTTTCCTTTACCACCAACATTAATTATTGGAAGTCTTGTTTTAGTCGCTAAAAACACAAAATTTTAACGATGATATCATCCTCACCTTCGCCTTCTTTTCAAATGCCTATTTATTTTAAGATTTTTATTTTTCCGGAAAAGGAAATTAAACTAAAATTTCCTCAGAAAGAGACATTGTGCTGGGAACAAAAACTCACGAGCCGATAGGCATGCTCCCCCAAACCGAAATATCTCGTTCCTGGAAACCAACACTTGGAAAAGAGAGAGAATATCCCGAGACCCAATTTGAAATCAATAAGTTTTAGGAACAACACCACACTCTTTTCTTCATAGCATACAAAAGAAGGCATAGGATATTGTTGATTCCTTTTTGCTGCATTTGAATTTTGTGATGGCAATCACGAATTCTTTGATACCCATAATCCATTTCAACCCAATTTCGCCTCCAACATCAGCAAAAGCATTGCTTTCTAGGAATTTGAGGTTCAATTTTAGTCATTTAGAAATAGGTTCTTCCCGAAACTTATCAAATAGGATGTTTGTCAAATGTTCTTCCTCTGATTCTGGTCATGTTTCGGACCCCGTCAACGGCAGGTAATTCTTTTGTGTTTATATTGGTGTTTTTATGTTAAATATTCTTTTATATGTTCCTTGAGAAACTTTTTATTTGGTTGTTAAATGAGGAAAAATCTGAGTTTTCGGTGTTTGTGAAATTGTCCAAGTGAAGACAGATAAGGCTGGATCTTATTATGTTTTTTTATTTAATTTTTTTGTGGGTCTTTGTGATGATGTTTGTTGACTTATTTGGTAATAGGGTGTAAGAATTTCAATTTGTTTGAGGATAATGCAGAATGTAAATGGTTACTCTTGGCTTTGACATGCAAGAATAAGCTTTCTGCCCTATCTTAGTTTCTGATTTTTCTGTTACTTAAATAAATAAAAAAAAAAATGTATTTCTAGAGAGCACTGTAGTCAAAAGTCCACACGTGGAGTATGTCCCATATGGATGAGGTCTAATTGTTTGAATTTCATTGTGATTTCCACCTGGTTACATGTATTTTAGGATAATTTTGCTGACTTAAAATGAAAAGTTAGAAGGAAGTGGTGTCGGCATGTCCAAGGCTATAGCCAAGTGCGAGAATTAAGCCTGTCTCTATGCTCAGTACTTAAAAACTTGGCAGGGCTAACAATTGAGCCTCCTTATTATTCCAGAGCAAAGCCTGACATCTTCTCCCTGGTAAATCATCCCTCTTTCTTGAGTGTCAAAAGATATACTAATTGGAGTCATCAAAGTGCTTCCTAAAGCAAATATTTTGACGATTTTGGTTTGTTGTTGGCGAGTAATGTAATGGTTCCACTGCATGCATGGACAACTATTCCAATATCTTGCATGATGTGGAAGGCGAGAAGTCCAAACAGGCGAGAACCTTATAAGATGTCTTTTACAATGTTTTCGCAATCTAGGTCTTCACTAATTATTCTTCCTTCTTCCTATGTCATTGAATTACATAATTAGTTTTATGAGAGGATAATGTTATCTTTGTATTTTTCTATTTCCTTAAGCGGTGATTGTATAATTTTCTTTTTGGAAATATTACACGATGCTTGTACTCAAGAGCTTTCTCTTGACCTTGTTGGCCTTTTGACACCTAAGTCCTTAGTGTGGTTTTATCATTTCAGTGGTTTTAATGGGCAGCCGCAAATACCTATAGTATCACCCTTTACTGCGACACTTAGTGAAGGTGGTGCATCCAGGCCATCATATAAATGGCGGAGGGTGTTGCTTAAAGTGAGTGGAGAAGCACTTGCTGGAGACCAAGCACAAAATATCGATCCAAAAGTATGTAAACATAAGAGAATACAATTATGTCCCTCCCTTTATCTCTAAGATATTCCCATGTCTTCGTTTCCTGCTGTTCCTTACATGCTGTGATTGTGCTTCTGTATAGGTCACTATGGCAATTGCAAGGGAGGTTGCAGATGTGACTTGGCATGGCATTGAGGTGAAGTCTTAGTATTTGTCTTCTCTACTTGTTCTTGCTTCAGATCTTTGCAAGTCGAAGAACATGTATAGCAATGGTCATGTCCATGCAGTCTTTTGTCACTCTGTGTGATGTTAGATTATTTGAATAGGGTAGCTTAACAATACTTGAGGAGTATATCAGTGATGAGCATATGGATGTAATTGGCAATTTTATTTATCTGTTAGATTAGTAAGGCATGTTTGATAGGGAAATGGAAGAGAGAACTGGCTCAAGTTTTATTTGACTGATGGTACTTGTTGGCATTTATTTCAGGTCGCAATCGTGGTTGGTGGGGGTAATATATTCCGTGGTTCATCTTGGGCAGGAAGCAGCGGGCTTGACCGATCATCTGCGGATTATATTGGGTATTGATTTCATTGTGATTTTTTCTGTCTCACATTTTCTTTTGATGCAAAGGTATGACTATTCCTGGAATGCAAAACCAACTTTCCTAAAATGTGATACTGTGATGGCATTCAGAGTGCATATTGACCAAACCTTAGAAAATTGGTCAACTTAAGCCTCACGTGTGCATACTTGAATTTGTGGCCTTTAAAAGAATTGGGTATGTACATCACCATGGTCTGGTGCTCTGGCCAACAGCCATCAGCGGTTATTTTAGATATACCGCGAGCTTTCCTCGTCTTTAGGTTGCAGATTCTGCCCTATGTTTGTGGTAAATTTTGGTTTTCCTCAACATATACCTATTGACATCACCTAATTCATCTTAATGACGACACCTTTTTTGATGTGGGAAAGGGGTGGTCCCTGTTCATTCCCAATAATTGAGGTAAGAAAAAATAGAAGCTAGATTCTCTAAAACTTGTACCTTTTGGTTTGAAAAAGACAAATTTTGATCAACTTGTATGTCGTTTTAGAATGTTGGCGACAGTCATGAATGCGATATTTCTGCAAGCAACAATGGAGAGCATTGGCATCCCAACACGGGTCCAGACTGCATTCCGCATGTCTGAAGTAGCAGAGCCATACATACGTAGAAGGGCTGTTAGGCATCTGGAAAAAGGAAGAGTTGTGATTTTTGCAGCTGGAACAGGGAATCCCTTCTTCACAACAGATACTGCTGCAGCCCTGCGCTGTGCAGAGAGTAAGTTACACTTCCCCATCTTAGGATTCTAAGTTGGTTAACTGCATAACTCTCTATCTTAACTAATCTTGCGATACATGTTTGTTGATCCAGTTAATGCAGAGGTGGTGCTCAAAGCTACAAATGTAGATGGAGTTTATGATGATGACCCTAGGTGCAACCCAAACGCTCGTCTTCTTGACACCTTAAGCTACCACGATGTGACCTCAAAGGATCTATCTGTTATGGATATGACTGCAATTACTTTGTGTGAAGAAAACAACATCCCTGGTACTCGTTAGATCGATGATCTTACTACCATTCGCTGGTACAAACCTTTTCATTAATAAGTTGGATTCATTTTTTTTCCCTTTCCCCAATGCAGTTGTGGTCTTCAACTTGAACAAACCTGGTAACATCTCGAAGGCCCTTCTGGGGGAGAGAGTTGGTACCTTAATTGGGGGCACCCGGAATTCAACAGCTGCAGCAACCTAAATTCAGGGGTCCAAGCCGTTTGTCAGATTTTCAATCTAGGATTGCCATCTTATAGGATTTTCATGGAGTTGTTTTAACCTCAGTGTGCTTTGAAGGTTGATGAACTCTAAGCTCAAACCCTAATTTAGTCCATTTAATGCCAATTAGTGATGACAGGTGAGTTAGAGCAATATAGTGTATATAAGAACTTTTTGGAATGTAGGATTGAATGTCCTAAAACTTGCTTGAGTATTTATCTTTAAGAAGAGCTTTATTGTCTTTTTTATCACCGCCTTTTGTGTGCCCCAAGATAGGGCGAAAATCAAAATTTATATGATAATTCATATTAATAGTTTTAATTTCTTTTTTGGTTGGATTATGGATTTAGTAGGTATTTTGAAAATACCTTTTTAAATTCAACAAAAGATTTTAAAAAATATTGGTGTGAATTGGTACTAAAAATCTTTTATCTAATTTTCTTTAATAATTATGGAGTTATTTTGTGAGGCTAGAGGTATTGGAGATATGAAAAATAGTTAAAATTTTACAAATTCAATACTAAAAAATTCAAATATGAGGAAAGATAATGGTAGAGTTGGTACCAAAATCCAAATATCCATTACATTAAGTTCCATTTATGTTAAAAATCTCTGCTAATATTTGCACAAACACGACTAAATTTCAAAATCAGTTACCATCGTGATTACATCTGAAATCTGGGATAAAAAAAAAGAAATATTTCCAATCCCCAAAAAATGAAAAATCTCCCACTACTATATTTCTACTTCCTCTCACAATTGCGTGAGGAGGGTTTACAACTCCCATGTAAATTGACTAGTTAACAACAAATGCCTCTCTCTCTCTCTCTCTCTCTCCCCGTCTCCGTCTCTGTCTCTCTCTCTTGAAAAGTCTACAGCCTAAAAATTTCCTCACATGTTGTGTTTTGTCCCCTAAAAATCTGGGAATTTAATGTTGAAGAAATCAGGAGACAAAGTTGGGGACATTAGAGGACCTGCAAACAACGTTGTAGGACTAGGCATGAAGTTGAAAGCGCTTACATCGTATGATCCGAAAAGGGTATTCTGGTCGGGCCCCGGAGAGAACAAAACCGGCGAGATAGCCGGCAAAGAAGCCGGCGCCGGCGACAATATGCCCGGAATTTGACCCACTAGATCCCCGGTCAGATCCACCAAATCAACCCCTCCTAACATACCCACTTCGCTGTTTCTCTCTCTTTCTCTGTCCGTTGTCGGATTTGTCCTCTCTATTGATGCCAGCCTCGCGGCCGGAGACGGAGCTCCACCGTCCGCGGCGGTCGGAGATCGGCCAGTGAGGCGTTGTACGAGGTTCATAAAGTCGGCTTCGGTAGTGTGTATGACCTTGGGGGAGACGGCATAGATGATCACCGGTTGACGCCGCTCGTTGGCCGGCAGCGCCGCGGGGTGCGGAGGAGGGTATCGCGGAGGAGCCACCGGAGGTTTCCTGATCTTGTAGGAGCCTTCTCGGATCCGGAGCGCGGGGGGCCGCGGACCTTGGAGCTGGGTCTCTTTTCTTGGCGACGGCCTCTCTCCTCCGTCGCCTCCTCCGCCGTAGTACACCGGCTCCATGTTGTGGCTCAATTTAGAGAGAGAGACAAATGATTGAATTTGTGTGTTAGAGAGAGAGAGAGGGGTTTAGAGATGAGTGAAAAACCAAGAAAAGGCATTCTCTGGGAAGGAATAAGAAAGAAATATAAGGGCCGGGTGGGGGGGGACATGTATACATTTAGGACTTCACGTCGAAAAGTCAATGAGAGATGAAGAGAAATTTCTTCATTTTTTCATATTTATTTTTAAAATCATTCTTTTTAAAAAGGATATTGAGAAAATTTTGATTATTCTTATTTGAAATTTGTGTGATGGTGAAAGTGTGAAGGCAACAACTTGCATTTTTTTTCCTTTACTTATGTCTTTTAGCTTTAGGTTTTAAACTATTTGATTTTGTATCGGTGGTTTTCTGTTTTTTGTTCTTCAATCTTTTAAACAAGTTTTTATTTTCTAGGTGAAAGGCTGTAAATTATATAATTTTTTATTACTATTTTTGATAAAATTTCTTTATTGTTTTTGCATTTTTATGTGATCGGGCTATTGGAATTATAGATACTACTCCAAGAGCATAAGGTATTAGTACTACTAGTATCATAAACAGTTTTCTCTCTCTCTCTCATTCTGGGGATTCTATTATGCTGGAAGCAGAGAGCATCGTGCAGCCAAGGTTCCATAGAGACGGTGAATGCTGCAGACAAAGCATCCCGTGTTTTGTTCACCGAATAACATACAAAACTAAGAGCAGATGGAGAAACGGATGAAAGACACCCCAACATCTAGTACAACCATGGCTGCTCTTGTCGGTACTATTATAGTTTTCATAGTGTCAGATGCGACCAAAATTCTTGAGATTAGATCGAGTCATCGAGTGTTTTACCTTTTTAATAAGCGAGAACTCTCTTAAATTTAAATTTTAAAAAAATTTAAAAATATAATTAACAAATTTTATAATATTTAAATCAAATTAATCGATATAAATCCAAATACTAATCAATAAAAACATAAAAAAAAATAATATCAAATGCGTTCTCTCTTTTCTCTTATAATGAAAATAATATATAGAGATATATAAACAACAAAAGTATAATATAATATTATTTAAAATTTTCTTATAAAAATTTTAATAATCCGGTTAATTATAACAATCAAATTGAATTAATTGATTAATTAAGTTAATTTAAATTGTGAACTTTTGTTCTATGAAGGTATAGTCATGAGAATTGGGTGAATTCAATTTTAATTATTTCCATTATGATTATGGTTGAACGGAATTTTCACCCATAACTATTACAAAATTAATGTAATTTCTTTGGAAAATAATAATGGCCTCTTTCAAGAAGTAAAGGTCATTGTCAGGTCATTTTAAAATCTTACTCTTTGGGAACCCAAACCAGACATTCAACTCTGTTCCGTGTTACCATCTAACAGATCTGGGATTATCATCTCTCTTCGTCATCTCATTCCATGTTTGCTTAGCTTTCTACAATCATCAGCTGAGCCGCACAGGTTGGGGATCCAATTATGCAGACAAATCAAGGAGTGCAGTGTGCAATAGTTCCGGATCCTCTAAAAGGGGACAACTACATGACATGGAGCAGATGCCTCAGAAACTATCTAAAGGGTCAAGATCTTTGGGATGTTATTCAAGGCACAGCGGAGTCTAAACCAGGAGAAGATGAAGGGTATTTCAAGACTTGGCAAAAGAAAAATGCTATGGCTTTACATGCTCTTCAAATGACATGTTCATCGGACATGCTTGCTCGGATTATCAGCAATGACTCTGCCAGAGCTGTGTGGGGTTTCCTGGAATGGACTTGCAGGCAACAACCTCAGCTACAAGGTGCACAATCCCAGGAACAAGCGCAGACACAGCCTCAGTCGGCACAGCCACAGCAACAGACCCTGCAATCAAGACCTCAGTCACAAGAACAAGTGCAGATACAGTCTCAGTCAGACCCACAGAAACAACCACCAGAACCTCAATCACAAGGACAGACGCAGGTACAACCTCAGTCACAAGAACAAAAGCAGATGCAGCCTCAGTCACAAGAAGAACAACCTCAGACAAAAGAAAAAGCGCAGATTCAGTCTCAGTCAGAGGCACAGCCACAAGATCAAGCAGAACCACAGTCGCAAGAACAAGCGCCGGTACAACCTAAGTCACAGCCACAACCTCAGTCACAAGAAGAAATTCAGATAGAAGAACCTCAACCTCAATCAGAAGAGCAAGCGCAGGTACAACCTCAGTCACAGCCCCAACCACCACAAGATTCACAGGGCCTGCAACTACAAGAAGAGCAGCAGCCACAGCCACAGCCACAGCCACAGCCACAGCCACAGCCACAGCCACAGGGACAAGTACTACAAGGTCCACAACCTCAAGGACAAGCTAGCTCAGCTGTTCAGCCAGGTATGCGTTTAGTTCTAGATTTTCATAGGTGCACAACATAACGCTACTCAATAAGATCCCAATTTTGGCAGCAAATTCTTCATGGCTCACATCCAAGACTCCGAACACTTAGAAAAACAAAGTCTTATGTTGTCTTATGTTGCTTACAAGTTATAAATGACTTGAATTCAAAATTGCCGTTCAAGAACATTGGAAACTTTACTTGGTCCTAACTAGCGAATCTTGGCAGGGACGCAGGACAATATGAACATTCATTTTGTTAAACTTCACACGGCTGTGGATGATGGAGATTGGAAGAATGCAAAAAAGGTTCTTGACCTGCATCCCCACCTTATACGAATCAAAATTTCACATATGGGAAAGACACCGCTTCACCTTGCAGTAGCGGCAGGGCAAGTGAAGATTGTGGAGGAGTTGGTGAATTTGATGTCAGAACAAGACTTGGCAATACAAGAGAATGATGGTTACACAGCTCTTGCTATTGCCGCGCGAGGTGGAACAACTCATATAGCAGAAATCATGATCCAAAAGAACAAGAACTTGGTTAGAATCAGAACCAAGTACAATGAAGTCCCGGTTGTATTATCTTCTGCAACCGGACATACTCATATGACCCGCTATCTTTATTCTCTTACTCCTCTCGAAGACCTAACCCCGGAGCAAGGCAACAAGAATGGTACTACTCTTCTAACTAATTGCATTGCTGCTGATATTCTGGGTAAGAACATCTTAGGTCTCAAACTAAAAATCAATAAAAATTCTTGAAATTATTCTGCTGACTACTATTAGTGCCGTTTGTCAAAACTATTTATCAGATGTTGCTTTGGATCTACTTCAACAATGCCCTCGTTTGGCTGTTTGTTTGGACTCAGAGGGACGTTCTGGTGTGTATGTGTTGGCTCAAATGTCCACCTCATTTTTCAGTGGTGATCACCTTCTTTTCTGGGAAAGATATATCTATCCTTGTGAGTACTCCAACAACAAAATTTTCCTTAGACAGAAATTAGACATGTCCTTGTCTTTGATACTTCTCTGAACGGTATCCAACACATTACTAACATAGCCATGTTTACTATGGAAGGTATACCTATACAATCATCTTATCCTCGTACCAATCTTAAAATCGACATCCAAACTCCAGGAGGAAGTCAAGGCGATCATGGAAACATTGTAGTCCAATGTATGCTCTCTCTCTCTCTCTCTCACACACACACACACAAAAGCAAACAAGTTATAGGAGGTTAACATGTTTGTCCAATTTTTCATATGCAGCACTTGGCAAATTGTTTGGACTGTTTTGGGGAATCACAAAAATTTTTGGTATGCAACATCACGAAATATAATCATCAAATTCTTCTTTCTTAATTTGGGTATATATTTTCCACTTAGCCAATTTGCCCTGATTGTGTTTCTCTTGATCGTAGTTCCAGGTGTTAAACATCTAGAAGAGCGAAAGCTGATACATGCTCAAGCTCTTGAATTGCTACGTAGAATGTGTAAAGAGATATCCGTTTTGGACTGGTCGGAGTTTTCAAATAGTGGGATATCACAAGCATTGTTCCGTGCTGTTGAAAGTGGGCTGATTGAGTTTGTGATTGAGGTGTTTAAGTCTTATCCTGATTTGATATGGTTCTACGATGAACATGGAAGATATCCCTTTAACTATGCAGTGCTCCAACGCCAGGAAAATATTTTCAACCTTATGTATGAAATGGGCACAAAGAAGTATATTATATTGGGCTATAGAGACACATTTGGTAACAATATGTTACATCATGCAGCAATGCTAGCTCCCTCTTCTCAGCTAGCTCGAAAGTCAGGTGGTGCTCTACAAATGCAAAGGGAGCTACAATGGTTTAAGGTATTCAATTTTTGACTTTGCATTGAGTGTTTTAAAATAAGCTGAAAAGATTTTGTCTTTATGTTTGTTTTTCTTTGGTCACGACCAGTGTCTGGCATGGGTGAGGGTGTAATTTGAGCGGATTTATAACAGATACTAAGGAAACAAAGTAAGAGGCAGCCAAACCTAGCCTGACCTAAAATTAGGCCCAGGCCTAGAAGGGCTGAGCTTTCATGTCATACTTCCGGGCAAGCCTAGCTTCAAAAGAGGAGCTAAATTCCAGGACTGCTTAATAGTTAGATGTATTGAAAAGGTCGTCCTATACTTTAAATCTTGATAAAAATATAATTTATTTAAATATAGATAAAAATATGATATAAGATAAAATATAATAATATAAAAATATCTATATTATTAATTTTATTTAATGAAATAAAAATATGATTATTATTATTATATATAAAAAATAATCTTATAAATGAAAGTGTGATACAAAATAGAAATTATAATGTAAAAGCAACCATATAAATAATTTCATTTGGTGGGATAAAGATCTGGTGACAGTGGTGGTTGTTGTTGCCATCCGATGCCCTAGTCTATCTTTCTTATAATTCAACTCAGTCATAAAAGAACAATGATGAAATGTGGGTGAAGGAGAATAGCAGTGCTTCAAACTTTTTTTTTTTTTCCTCCCTAAACTATAAGTTACAACTTCAGTGGTACAATTGTAGGAGGTCGAAAAAATTGTGGAGCCCAAGTTCAAGGAAGCAAGAAACATCGAGGGAAGGACCCCGAGAGACTTGTTTACTGTGCAACACGAGAACTTGGTTAAAGAAGGGGAGAAGTGGATGAAGGACACAGCAACATTTGGTATGGTTGTGGCTGCTCTCATTGCTACAATCATGTTCACTGCAGCGTTTACAGTTCCAGGTGGTAATGACCAAAACTCGGGCATGCCTGTGTTCTTAGGCAAGGACTCAGACATGGTCACCCCATTCATGGTTTTCATCATATCAGTTGCAATCTCTCTCTTCTCCTCCACAACATCCATACTAATGTTCTTAGGTATTCTCACCACCCGCTATGCAGAAGATGATTTTCTCAAGTCTCTACCCAACAAATTGATTATTGCCTTGTCTACACTTTTCTTCTCTATTGCAACCATGATGATATCCTTTGGTGCAACACTCTATATGATGCTGCATGAAAGGCTTCATTGGGTTATTACACCAATCATTTTGCTTGGTAGCATTCCCATCAGCCTTTTTGCTCTGTTGCAGTTCCCTCTTCTTGTTAATATTGCTCTTTCCACGTACGGTCCTAGCATTTTCAACAAAAAAAGAGTGCCATGGTAGCGATGTAATTATTTTAATTTTTTGTTGAGAAGTGTGTTATGATCCTAAAATTAGAGATTAAAATTCATGTCGTTGTTGTATTTAGAAGTGTGTTACAAAATACGCTGATGGTTACATTTCTAGTTATTGTGCCAAATTTTTTAGTACTTTTTTTTCAATAGAGAGCTGTTTGGTGCCTAATGAGCTTCATCTCTCTCTCTCTTTCTCTCACATGTGTAATCTATCTGGTTTAGTCCATACATTCGAATAATGAATAATAAAAGAAATATATCTGGGTGTTTCTCTGTGTGCAACATTTTTTTTTTCTTCTTACTTTGCACAATAATGTATACTTTTTAAGACTTTAATATTCGTCTTTAGCAAATCAAATGTTACACCAATTATTTTGCTTGGTAGCATTTCCATTACCCTTTTTGCTTTGGTGCAGTTTCCTCTTGTTCAGATTGCTCTTTCCCCACGTATGGTCCTAGCATTTTCAACAAGAAAAGTGTCATGGTAGCAATGTTCTACTAAACTTCGTTGGACTATTGTACTCCTTTAATCATTGGTTTAGAGTTCGAATCATAAGAATGAAAAAATAGAATTTGAAGAGTCAACCTATCCCCAGTGCTCGGGCCGCGTTAGTTGGCACAATCCTGTATTTTTTGAGTTAATGTACTAAATTTAATTATCAATTAATCTTGTACTATTTTTGGTGCCCAATGGGCTCTTCCCCTCTCTCATATGTAATCTCAATTCGAGTAATAAATAAATAAAAGAAGTATATCTTTATTTTTTTCTCTATTTATAATCCATGATAAAATTAAATTAATGTTTAAAATTTAATTTTGTTTCATGTTTATCGTACAATAAAAATTCTAATAGTTAAAAAAAGTTCAGGACATTCTATTACTGCTGTTGCTTGACCCTCTTGTTGTGTAATAGCAAAGGAGAAAAGAAGTTAATTTAAGAATTGAATCTAGTATTTTCTTGAAGAATCTTAAATTTAGGATTCTAATATGTCAATATTAAATTGGTTTTTTTTTTTTGAACTTATTGCTTACAGAAAATGGTTTGGACTTAAATATATTTGTTATTCTTTAAAGAGTACAAATTGGGCAGATTCAAACAAAAAATGGACTCAATCCGATCATATTTTGCGAAAAGAAAGAACAAAAAGAGAAGAGGAAAAAGGAAACCTCGGAATGTTTTTGGACCGGTCGGATCGGATTTACAGTCATTCTATAGAGAGAGAGAGAGAGAGAGAGGATTGAATTTTTTAACTTTAAGTCTAACACTAGGTTAAACTTTTCTAATTCTCATTATGGGTTTTAAGGATTTGAATTTAAAGTCATTTTATTGCTTATATTTCTCAATTTAGTGTGTTCTTGTCACATCCTATTTTTTATCTTCTTGATTTATATGATTTATATATACAAAAGATCAAGTGTTCTTCATTTTTTGGAACTCAAAACCTTAAATATCTTCTAATTAGGTTGTTTTGAGAGTTTTTTTTTTTCCTTAATATATATATTGCTAACTTATGTTATGTATCTTCCTGTGTGTTCTTTTTCTTTTTCTGATTCGGTGAAACAATAATGTGAAGAGAAGCAATAATATGAGAACCATCTTTCTTTAGTTCAACGCGGAGATTTTGTGGGTTGCAGAGTACTCATCCTGCAAGAAGAATCCAATTCAAGCGAAAAACAGAAAGGAGAAAGCTGTGACTGAGAACTTTTCATGGGGCTGCCTGAATGTCCAGTCGATCCAATGTGGACTTGGCTTTTCTCAAACTTCCAAAGAAGAAAGGACTTGAATTTGCATCTCTATTTAACTTGATTAAAAATGGAAATCAAGTTATAAAGAGAGAGAGAGAGAGAGGGATACAATCGGTATAGTAGGATATGATGTTAGTTCCATTGATTAAGTTTCGTATTTAAAATTTAAGAATGAAAAAAATTATGTTGGGAAAATTATCCATAATCTCGTTCATACTCAAATTGGAATATGATTCCGAAAGTCTGTGGTGGAATCAAAAAAAAAATAAAAAATAAAATGAGAGGGAGGGCCTGCATGTGATTTTATCTTTCTCAATTATTGAGGTATGGGGAGTCCTTTTCAGCTCATATAAACAGGGAAAGAAAAAAATAGTGCACCCTTTAGCGATTTAATTTATATTTCTAGCCATGACAGCTAGTCACAAAAAGGACGTCCGTGACTTATAGAAATTATTTATAATAATTATTTAATAATGCAAAAAAAAAAATTGTAAACATATAAAGGTTTATGAATAAAAGTCAAATGCTTTTATCATTTCAATAATTTTTAAATTAAAATATTTATATATTTTTAGTTAAATTTAATATCAACTTTTTCAACTGATCCAAAGAAATTGGAACCAATAAGATTCATCAAGTTTTGGAAAAATGGATTGAGAAAGGTTAATTGTGAGAGAGATGAGAGACTCTTAACCCTGGAATCTCATAAAGCTAAAACTATATCGGAATATCGTCTTGAGGTCCTTTTTAGGTAACGTTAAGCAATTTTTCGATAAAATGTTATTATAGAATGACAATTTAATTCTTTTAATATAAAATTTCAAATTTTATTTACAAAATTTCTCGTTTTCTACAAAAATCTTTCGAGTTTTAGTAAAATAATTAAATAAAATATAAAATAAAATTAAGCCTTCTCAAAAAGGATCAAGGAACTATGGATGAAAGATGGCATTTGTTGATTTCTTTGCAAATGGGGGAGGCAGTAACAAAATTTTGTAGACGACTCGATGCTTTACCAATCTGCTCACCATCCAGCAACATCATGCAAATGTATGATCACTAAATTAAGCCTTCTCACCATCTAGCAACATCATAAGAAGTTAACATGTTTGTCCAATTTTTCATATGCAGCACTTGGCAAATTGTTTGGACTGTTTTGGCGAATCACAAAACTTGTGGGCATGCAAGATGACAAAATATGATCACCTAAGTGTTCTTTGTTAATTTGAATTGAACATATACATTCCACCCAGCCAATTTGCCCTAATTGTGTTTCTCGTCATCATAGTTCCAGGTGTTAAACATATAGAAGAGCGAAAGCTGATACATGCTCAAGCTCTTGAATTGCTTCATAGACTTTGTAAAGAGATATCCGTTTTGGACTGGTCCGAGTTTTTGGAGAGTGGGATGTCACAAGCATTGTTCCGTGCTGTTGAAAGTGGGCTGATTGAGTTTGTCATTGAGGTGTTTAAATCCTATCCTGATTTGATATGGTTCTACGATGAACATGGAATATATCCCTTTGACTATGCAGTGCTCCGACGCCAGGAAAATATTTTCAACCTTATGCGTGAAATGGGCACAAAGAAGTATATTATGTTGGGTTATAGAGACACATTTGGTAACTATATGTTACATCATGCAGCAATGCTAGCTCCCTCTTCTCAGCTTGCTCGAAAATCCGGTGGTGCTCTACAAATGCAAAGGGAGCTACAATGGTTTAAGGTATTCAACTTTTGACTTTGCATTGAGCGTTGAAAAATAAGTTGAAATGATTTTTTGCGCTTTATATGTTTTTTTCTTTAGTAATAACCGGTGTCTGGCGTGGCGAGGGTGTAATTTGAGCGAGATTTATAGCAGATATTAAGGAAAAAAGAGTCGCAGCCGAAGCTAGTATGACCTAAAATTAGGCCCAGGCCTCGAAGCGCTGAGCCTTCATGAGGTACTTCCATGGCAAGCCTAGTTTCTGTGAGAGGTTAATTTTTTATTTAATATATAAAATTTAATAAATTTTTTTATTTTAGTGGGGGCAATTGCCCCCACACCATTAAACGTGGCTCTGTGTCTTATAATAAAAATAATTTTATTTGTGAACATATAATATGAAATAAAGTTCAAATTGTGTATAGAGGTATATATAATCGACTCCATTTAATAGAATAAAAATTTAATTATTGTGGTTGTTGCCGTCCCATGCTCTACTCTACCTTTCTTATAATTCATATCGGTCATAAAAGAACCATTATCAAATGTGGGTGACGGAGGATACCACTGCCTTAAGCTTTGTTTTCTTCTGATTATAAGTGACAACTTTGATGATACAATTGCAGTAGGTGGAAAAATTGTGGAGCCCAAGTTCAAGGAAGCAAGAAATATCGAGGGAAGGACACCAAGAGACTTGTTTACGGTGCAACACGAGAACTTGGTTAAAGAGGGAGAGAAGTGGATGAAGGACACAGCAACACTTGGTACGGTTGTGGCTACTCTCATCGCCACAATCATGTTCACTGCAGCATTTACAGTTCCGGGTGGTAATGACCAAAACTCGGGCATGCCTGTGTTCTTAGGAAAGGAATCAGACGTGGTCAACCCGTTCATGGTTTTCATTATATCAGTTGCAGTCTCTCATTTCTCCTCCACGACATCCATACTAACGTTCTTAGGTATTCTCACCTCCCGCGACGCAGTACCCAACAAATTGGTTATTGCCTTGTAACATCGAAAATTCGGTATTAGAAAAATTTTTATTTAATTCCTTGAAAAATATAGAAAAAATTGGATTGTGTTTGATTTTTGAGTTTGAAGTGTAATATTTGAAAATTTAAAATATGGAATTTCAATTTTTGTAATTTTTGTACTTTCATAAAAATGAGAGGAATGTAAAATTTGAATAAAAAAAAAAGTGGAAATCCACTTATGGACAATTGTAAGTCAATTTGATTGAGTGCAGACATGATCTTTGAGCAATAAGTGAGGCAAGTCAATTCGTATCCATTGCAAATCGATTTGTCTAGTGAATTTTAGCTTGACAAATCGATTTGTATCACATACAAATCGGTTTGTGAGTGTTACAAAGGAAGGGGTCTGAGGATGAAGGTGAGAAATCGATTTACCTGGGAGGGAAATTGACTTAGCCAATGAATTGAAGAAGACAAATCGATTTATTCAAGGAACAAATCGATTTGTATGAGCAGAAACAAAGGCGCAAATCGATTTGTGCCATGTTCAAGTCGATTCAGTTATTGATCAAAGAGAGATTCTGAGAATCGAATGCAACAAATCGATTTATGCCTTGCATGAATCGATTCAGTTTGGAATGGTGAATCAATTCACCATACTACAAGTCGATTTGGTTAGCTTTTTAGAATGGTTTCTAAGGCTTCTACATGATGAATCGACTTGTGCACTTATGCAAGTTGATTCGGTTAGTAATGCAGAAGGCGTGTCTGAGGTTTGTCTCACACAAATTGATTTGTGCCTTATATAAATCGGTTCAATTTATATTTTGTAAGTCGATTTGCTTATATTACAAATCAACTTGGCCCTTTCAACACTCACACACATGAACCAACTTGAGAAGTCGCAAATTGACTCATACAAATGGAAATGACAGGAAGTGACTGAAATACCCTCCCAACTTAATTGACACCTAAAAATTTTGAGGGGTAAATTGGTAATTTCACCTTTACAATTAATAAAAATCGGAGGAAACCCATTTCATTTATTCCTCTTCATCTTCTCATACTCTCTCGAACACTCTCTTCTCCTTTTCTACATTCTCTCTCTCTCTTCCCTTCACTCTTGATATCTCTATTTAGAAATCAAACATACCTTCATTAAATCACTTAACTAGGTCCCTAAATCGTCAATCAAAACTTGGATGAAGATTGATTTGGGACACTACAAAAAAATATCGAATTAGCGACGGATTTAGCTACGAAAATATCAAAAAAATTCGTCGCTAAATTGTTTAGCGACGGATTTAGCCACAAACTCATATCCGTGGCTAATAGAGCGTCGCAAAAATTTAACCACAAATTTATAAATCCGTGGCTAAATTTTTCATTTTATATTTTTAATTTTAAAAGCCGTCGGCCCACCCCCGGCAGCTACCTGCCCACTAGCCAGCCCCCGCCAGCCTCCACTTGTGTATGAACCAACTTCCTGCTACTTTATATTTTTGTAAAAAATGTGCATTTATCCAGATTTGAACCTGTGACTAAGAGGACATCTGGATCATTCTCAACCACTATGTCATATTAACTTACCTGATATACCTTTTTTTTTTTTACTTCATTACTTTCTTTCTAACTTTTACCATTAAAAATACAATTTACTAATTTAATAAAAATATAAAATATAAAATTATATTTAATAAAATTAAAAAATTATCTTTAACAAAAATACAAAATTATATTTTAAAAAATACAAAAATATATTTAATAAAAATCAATACACTAATTTAATAAACATATAAAATATAAATTTATATTTAATAAAAATATAAATTTATATTTAACAGAATTTTAAATTAGCGACGAATTTAGCCACGAACAGATTCGTGGCTAAATTTTGTCACGAATGGGAAATTCGTGGCTATTTAGCGACGGATTATGAATTTCATCGCTAAATTAGCGACGCATAATTATTTTCGTCGCTAAATTAGCAATGAAAATGGATTCGTGACTAATTTGTAACGAATTCTATTTTTGTCGTTAAATTCGTGGGTAAATAGTGACGAATTTTTTTCGTGGCTAAAGTCCGTGGCTAAAATCATGTTTTTTTGTAGTGGGAGGAAAACCTAAAGTTCACAAAAGGGAGAAAAATTAGGATTTTTGAAATTCTACACTCTAGACTCAAATCACCCACGGAATAGAAGTAATTTCTTATCTTTAACTTGTATTTGAGCTTTTCATCAGAAGATTGAACTTTGTTATTAAGGATTGAGGGAACTAAATTAGAGAATTTAACCTAGGGTTTGAGGATATTGTGAAATTGGGGAAATTTCACATAGGGTAATTCATTGATGAAAGCGACTAATATTTAATGAACTTAACAACCTCTATTGATGGATTATGGAATTAGGGTTCCTTTGAACTGGGGAAAAAATTGAATTTCCTTGGCCCTATTAGTGATTATGACTAGAATTTGTATTGAATGTCATAGGTCGATGAATGTGAAACATAACGAGGAAACTAAACATCGAATTGGTAGATAATTGGGAGTGAGTACCCTCCCAAGAGGTGAGTGGATGATCTGTTGTACTATAAATGAGCAAAATTATTTTAAATTTTTTTTATAAATAATTTTGAATGATTTTATACGCTTTGTATAAAGTTTTGTGATTGTGGAATATCTGAAAAGAAAATTTGAGTTATATTTGCATCAATTGTATTGATAAATGAATGTGTGTTATATATTGTTGGATATTTGATTCATTAAAGTTATAGTATGGTTTGGTAACTGTTGGTTGAAATTATAGCACCTGTAATGTGATTTGGATATTTGTAAAAGAATAGAACATATGGTAAATGGTTATATTCATTCCCTCTACACAACGACTTGACAGGGTGGTATGGTTGGGTTTATTTGATAGGGAGGTAGACGTGGCATTTCCTCTGCCACGTCGTACTATATTTGATTGCACTTCGGTGAGATATAAGTTAACGTCAAGAAATGGGGATATAGTACTGTGAAACAAATGGATTGAAAATTCCTTGACGGGCTTCCACTCGGATTCAGCCAAATCTTGGGCGGAAGTGATTTTTTAGGGAGATTCCATGATTTTTGAAATACTTGAAAGTATGAATGCATTTCTTTTGATTTACTATGATTGCTAGAATTATTTTATATTCAATGGATTGTTGGTGACATATACTTTGACTCCCCCACACTCACTCCTCATATATTGTCATAACCAAACCATTACACTCCACTTACTGAGTATTATCATACTCACCATTCTTTTATCATTTTTCAGAGGAAGTTTAAGTGTTGGAGGTTTAACTGTCTTTAGTGTCAGATTCTACCAAGTCCTAGTTTTACGAAGCTTCTCATTACGGTATTAGTCATTCTCTAGTTATAATTTTTTAGGAAATTAGATTTGACCTATATGGAAGGTATTCTTTTGAATTGTAATTAAAATTTTATTTTTGTCAGTCCAGTGAAAATTTCTAACTCTTAATTATATTTAAATTTACATTTTCCTTTCATTGAGTTTGTGAAAAATCTTGGTGTGATTCTAAATGATTGAGTTGACCAAATAAATAATTTGAGATAAGAACGGGTCGAGATGGTCCTTGAAATGTTGTTGAGATGTCTTTAAAATAGGTTGAATGAATTGAATGTCTTGCACTATCATGATATATGGGTATGTCATGTTTCTATGTCGAAATAATATGACGGTTATCACGTACTTAACTCGAGAGTCGAGGCGTGACATGCCCTGTCTACACTTTTCTTCTCTATTGCAAGCATGATGATAGCCTTTGGTGCAACACTCTACATGATGCTACACGAAAGACTAGATTGGATTATTATACCAATTATTTTGCTTAGTAGCATTCCCATTACCCTTTTTGCTCTGTTGCAGTTTCCTCTTCTTGTTCAGATTGCTCTTTCCACATACGGTCCTAGCATTTTCAACAAAAAAGAGTGCCATGGTAGCAATGTAATTATTTTAATTGTTATTTTTATTGAGGAATGTGTTACAAAATAAGCTCATAGTTACATTTCTTGTTAATGTACCAAAATTTTTTTGTACTTTTTTTTTGCAATAGAGAGCTGTTTGGTACTGATGGGACATGACCCAAAATCCAGACCAAAAGAGTCAACTCTCAAGGAGTCCATGAAGGACACCTATGGACTGATATCTAACGACCGTCATGACAATCTACGGAAAGCCATAACCGCCCAGATGATCTACCGAGGGGGTCTTAGTCGTCCGGGTGTACCAAACGATAGAGTTTCAGTCATCTCGTTAACCGATCGTGACTCATCAAGCAGAGACAGTCACCTCGATCAATTAATCCAATGTCAGCCCTCTAACCGAACAAATCTCGAAGACCCCTTATCATTCGAGCTATCAAACAGTGCGCAGTACTCCAAACGATTCTAAAGGATGGTCAGAATTTCCTTAACTTCAGTCTCTTATTTCATAATGACAAATTTTGGATCTTCCAGATTAGGAAGCATCCCTCCCGAAGATGAAAGTTTTCCCGATAAATGGGGATCGTAATCAATTCGGAATATTAACCCCCGAGATTCTCGGATCCGCTCGATAAGGAAGGTAGAGTAGAAGTCTCTCAGCGGCGCACGTATCTCAGAGATGTAAGTGATCCCAAAAACTCTCAGAAGAATGTACGCTCTCTAAGCCTAACACAGTGGGCAAACTGACCATAGAGAACAACATTCCCTCAACTCTCAGTCTATTTTCTTTCAATTGAAAATTGCTTTTTACTGATTTTAGCGTCAGAATCTCCCCGCCGGAGCACTCTTTGGTGGTTTTTGCAGGTGTATCCACCCATCGACGGCTACTGTTTGAGTCAAGAAAGAGCCGATATCTGTGGAGTCATAACCCACCTTTATCAGATTGGCGCCGTCCATGAGAAACAGACTGATTCTCTAAAATCTTATGACAATACTCGCTATGGTCATCTTCGACACGACACCAGTCAAAAGAAGAAGGCCAATCATAGACTTTGATGATGATGACATTCCAGCCGGAATATATTTTCACCGTAATGACCCTATAGTCATCACCCTCAAAATAGACTTTTACACTGTAAAAAGGGTCATCGTTAATTAGGGGGCTCATTGCGAACTCCTCACCTGGGACTCCTTCTGCAGGATGAGCTCCAATCTATCTCGGCTTTTGCCATCATCGGATCCCTCCAGGGCTTTCGGACGAGCCCACTTATCCTGAAAGCATCATTTATCTCCCTATGACTTTAGAAAGATCCCCCAATCACGCAACCACTCCCGTCCTCTTTCATGTGGTAAAACTCTACTCCCCCTATAACGTCATACTCGGCAGGCCCAACTTGAATGACCTAGAGACGTTATCGAGCACAAGACACATGAAAGTAAGGTTCAGGACACTGCTAGGGGTGGCTACCATAAGAAGCAACCCTGACCCCTATGTCCTTTTCGTGACACAAGATGTATAAGAAGTTTTTTTGGTCAACACTCTAGAACCTAGAGAGAACACTGAGCCGAGAGCCAAGCCTAAACTAGACGAAGAAACAATCGAGGTCCTTTTGACAAATGACCCCAGTCAGACAGTCAGGATAGGAGCCAACCTATCACCTCCCTTACGAGAGGTCTTAGTCGCCTATCTGCAACGACACTCAAAAGTCTTCGCATGGACTCCAGAAGACATGCCCGGCATAGTTCTGTTGGTCATAGCCCATAAATTGACTGTTAATCCCGACTTCAAATTGGTTAAGCAGAAAAAGAGGGTACTCGCCATCCAGAAAGAGATTCAGAAACTGTTGACAGCAGGATTCATCTGCAAAGTCAAGTATCCCGAATGGCTGGCTAACGTAGTCTTGGTGAAAAAGGCTAACGGCAAATGAAGGATGTGTGTAGATTTCACCAATCTCAACAAAACGTGTCCGAAAGATAGTTATCCACTCCTCAATATTGACAAGCTTGTGGGCAACTCTTGAGGACACCAACTTTTGAGTTTTATGGATGCCTACTCCGGCTATAACAGATCGAAATGGCGTCGGAAGATGAAGAAAAGACCAGCTTCATTACCGAATTCGATACGTACTGTTACCGGGTCATGCCCTTTGGTCTGAACAATGCCGGAGCAACTTACCAACAACTGGTCAATACGGTCTTCAAGAACCAATAAGGAAGGAACATCGAAACTTATGTCGACGATATGCTCGTAAAGAGTGTTATAACAGAGGCTCATGTCGCAGATCTCAAAGAGACCTTCCAAACTTTAGAACAGTATAATATGAGGCTAAACCCAGAAAAATATACAATCGAGATTGCTTCCGAAAAGTTCCTGGGTTTCATAATTACCGATCGAGGGATAGAGGCCAACCCTGAAAAAATATAAGCAATATTGGATATGACACCCCCCAGACACTCAAGGAAGTGTAACACCTGAGTGGTCAAATAGCAGCCCTAAACCGATTCATGTTTAGAACTGACGAAAAGTACAAGCCCATATTTGACGCATTGAAAAGATTTCGACTGTTCGAATGGACGTCCGAGTGTCAAGCGGTCTTCGAACTGCTAAAAGAATATTTGATGCAACCGTCGCTGCTCTCGGGGCCTATTCTCGGGGAAGAACTTTACCTGTATTTGGCTGTCTCCGAACGAGCACTCTATTTTATAATGGTGAGACAGGAGTCCGCCACCCAGGAACCCGTCTATTACATTAGCGGAATACTGAAAGATTCTGAAATTAATTACCAGCCCAGTGAGAAGATAGCCTATGCTTTGATTGTCTCAGTAAGGCACTTTCAACCGTATTTTCAGACCCATACCATTGTGGTACTCACCGACCAACCACTGAAGCAAATCCTCCAGAAGAGGGATACATCAGGACGGCTCATCAAATGGAGTGTGGAGTTATGTGAATTCGATATCCAGTACCGACCATGATTCACGATAAAGGGTCAAGCACTGGCCGACTTTATTCTTGAATGCACTTTGCCCATGGCATCTGAAGAGCAACTTTCTCGCCATCAGGAAGAGTGGGTCACCCCCGAATGGACTATCCATATAGACGGATCATCAAACTCTTCAGGAAGCGGCGCCAGACTCATATTGGTAGGACTGAATGATTTTAAGGCGGAGTACGTCATCCGCTTTGATTTCCAAGCCACCAATAACCAAGCCGAATACGAAACTCTGCTAATGGGCCTCCGGATCACCACCGACATGGGAGCACGAAATGTCAGGGTGTTTACGGATAACCAATTGGTCTTGAAGCAAATCGAATGAGTTTACGAAACCAGAGATCCGGTCATAACAAAATATTTAAATAAGTTACGCGAGACAATGGACTGGTTAGGCAAAGTAGACATTCAACAAATCCCTCGTTCAAAAAATACGCGAGCGGATACCTTGTCGAAGCTGGTTAGTTCCGATTCAGTCGCTTCCAGCCGAACAGTATATATTGAAAGCCTATCGTATCCCAGCAACGACGAGCCTAAGGAGATCCTCCTAGTCGATCAGTCGCCTAGTTGGAAAGACCCTATAGAAGAGTACCTAAGACATGATCGCCTGCCAGAGTCCCTGAGGGAAGCAATAAAACTGAAGTGAAAAGACACTATGCCATAATCGATGGGATTCTTTACCGCAAGTTATTCATTCACCCATATCTGCGATGCTTAACTTCCGAAGAGGGAAACTACATCTTTCGAGAAATTCACGAAGGAGCTTGTGGCAATCATCTGGGTGTCCGAAACGTAGTCTATAAGGACATTCGACAGGGATACTACTGGCCAACCATGAAGGATGATGCTAACCACTACGTTAAAAGATACGACAGATGCCAATACTTTTCATTGGTTTCTCGATTACCCTCTACCGAGCTTAATCGAATATCCAGCCCTTAGTCATTTGCTCAGTGGGGCATGGACATCCTCGGGCTATTTTCCCCAGCCACAGGACAACAAAAATTCTTGATTGTGACGATCGACTACTTTACGAAGTGGGTGAAAGCCGAGCCTTTAGCCCAGATCATGGCCGCAAAAGTCCAATGTCCAATACTTCGTGTGAACTCATATTATCACCAAGTTCGGTATACCGTATATCCTTATCACAGATAACGGGAAGCAATTCGATAACCAACACTTCCAGGAGTTTTGTGAGAAACTGGAGATTTAACATAGATCTCATCGATTGCTCACCCACAAACCAATAGACTGCCTGAAGTAACCAACTGAACGATACTACAATGACTAAAGACGACGTTGGACGATGCAAAGGGACAATGGGTCGAAGCACTTTGCGGCATTCTTTGATCTTATCGTACAACCCCTCGAAGGGCAACGGGAGAAACACCTTTCAGTCTAGCTTACGGGAGCGAAGCAGTCATACCAGTGGAAATAGACATTTATTCGCTTTGAGTGGCTCACTATGATGCAGGGCAAAACGAATGCACCTTACGAGAAAGGTCAGACTTACTTCCAGAATTACGGGAATCTGCATCAATACGAATGGTGGCCTATCAGCAACAAATGACCCGGTATCATAACCGAAAGGTTAGAAGCCGAACGTTCAAATCCGGAGAATTGGTACTACGAAAAGTGGAGGCTACTGGTCAACAGTAGCCTGGGGGTAAGCTCGCCCCTAATTGGGAAGGTTCGTATCGAGTACGTTCCGTAGTTCGACCGGGAACAAACCGACTCGATAATCTAGATGGGTCAATGATACCTAGAACTTAGAACTCTGAGAACCTATGCATATACTATCAATGAGCCCTAGCACTATCCAACAGTTAGAAGGTCTTGCTCACACAGCTTAAAATTTTCTCTATTGCTCGGAGGGCCTTAGTCACACAGCTCCTACCGATCGTACGCGTCGTCAATAGGAGATGTAACTCTCCAAACGGGTGGATGCGGCTCACAGCTTAAAATTTTCTCGATCGCTCGGAGGGTCTCAGTTGCCCAAGTCCTACCGATCGTATGCGTCATCAATAGGGGATGTAACTCCCCGGACGGGTGGACACGGTCCACAGCTTAAAATTTTCTCTATCGCTCAGAGGGTCTCAATCGTCCAGCTCTTACCGATCATACACGTCGTCAATAGGGGATGTAATTCTCTGGATGGGAAGATGCGGTCCACAACTTAAAATTTTCTCTATCGCTCGGAGGGTCTCTGTCGCCCAGCTCCTATCGATCGTACGTATCGTCAATAGGGGATGTAACTCCTTGGATGGGTGGACACGGCCCACAGCTTAAAATTTTCTTTATCACTCGAAGGGTCTCAGTCGCCCAACTCCTACCGATCGTATGCATCGTCAATAGGGGATGTAACTTTTCGGACGGGTGGACGCGGCTCACAGCTTAAAATTTTCTCTATCGCTCAGAGGGTCTCAGTCGCCCAGTACCTACCAATCCACTTTGACAAAGACTGAAGAAAGGCATGCAACTGGATGAGGAATAGAAAAGAGAAGAGGCAGAACTCAAATAAATAAAGTGTAACTTTTTCATTTACACCTGTGCGAAATAGCACATTCGGTTACAAGAGAACATACACAAGCCGCTATGAGAAATACACAGTAATATCCTTCCACAAGCAGTTCTTAGCAATTGTTATAGTCCAAGAAAAGGATCCAAAAATCAAGGGAGAACATGATCCCTATGAACAATACAAAAATATAGTGTTAGGGACAAGAAAAGACGAATCTGGGTTTTGCCACCCCCAACGCAGCCCGGACTCGACTTACCCATCCAAAGACGGTGTGAGAAACTCCCTCATCGCGTCCAGAGGGTGAGGATCAATCGGAGAAGATCATGCAAGGTGATACAAGATACACCCCTCGGTGGTAAGAGATCAGATTATGCTGACCAAAATGAACGACCAACAAAATGAGATCCTATTCCAGTAGTCCTCTTCTTTAATGAGATCTCATTTCAGTAGAAGTTATCTCGACTAAGAAGCGTTGCACGTTGCAGTACCCTAAGAATCGACCCCCGGAAGGAACCATCCTCGGCCTCACAACCATGAAGGAGGAGTATTAATTCTTGGCGAAAGAAAATTGGTATGCATCGTGGTTATTTATAACAGTAAAAAGAAGAAGTCTCAATTAATTTAAGGAAGGTGAAATGGATCAACACAAGCGCAAGTCGTAAATGCCGAAATAAATTATCTTCAGTTCCCCATGAAGAGAGTCGTATTTGAAGAGACATACTCACGCTCCTGGCATACAAAAAGGACGAATCAGAGTGGACCAAACATCCCTATACGCTCATAACGTATGAAACACGCTTCACAGACCTTAACTTATGACTTTTCTTTTCCAAGAAAGCCATAAGTTGGGGACAAATGATGGGACATGGCCCAAAAGTCAGACCAAAAGAGTCAACTCTCAAGGAGCCCACGAAGGGCATCTACGGACCGATATCTAACGACCGTCATAACAATCTATCAAAGGGCCATAACCGCCCAAATGATCTACCGAGGGGCCTTAGTCACTCGGGTCTACTGAACGATAGGGTATCAGTCACCTCGTTAACCGATCGTGACTCATCGAGTAGAGATAATCACCTCGATCAATTAATCCAATGTCAACCCTCTAACCGGACAAGTCACGAAGGTCTCTTATCGTTCAAGCGATCGAACAGTGCGCAGCACTCCAAACGATTCTAAAGGAAGATCAGAATTTCCTTAATTTCAGTCTCCTATTCCATAACGACAAATCTTGGATTTTCCAGATTAGGAAAGCATCCATCTCAAAGATGGAATTTTTCCTGATAAATGAGAATCATGATCAATTCGAAATATTAACCCCATAGAATCTCGGATCCGCTCGATAAGGAAGGTAAGGTAGAAGTCCCTCAGCGGCGCATGTCGTGATCCCAAAAACTCTCAGAAGAAGGTACGCTCTCTAAGCCTAACACATGGGCACACTGACCATAGGAAACAACCTTCCCTCAACTCTCAGTCTGTTTTCTTTCAATCGAAAACCGTTCTTTACTGATTTGAGCGTCAGAGTCTCCTCGTTGGAGCACCATCCGGCGGTTCTTGCAGGTGTATCTACCCATCGACAGCTACTGTTCGAATCAAGAAGGAGCCAATATCTGTGGAGTCATAACCCACCTCCATCAGGTGCCTAATGGCCTTGTTCTCTCTCTCTCTCTCTCTCTCTAATCTCTCTGGTTTAGTTCATCAATTCGAATGATGAAAATAAAAAAAAAAGACCAAGTATTTCTAGGTTTTTTTTCTCTCTTTACAACAATGTTTTTTTCCTTTTTACTTTGCTTAATAATGTATATTTTTTAAGACTTTAATATTCATCGTTAACAATTCAAAAATAGATATTAAAAGAATTTTATTTCTTTAAAAATTAATCTGACTCAAATCGATTTTAGTCGTCTCAGTATGATTATCGAATACTCATAATTTATTTATTTATTTCTTTGAAGGGTACAAATTGGGCAGATTCAGATAAAAAAAATGGACTGGTTTCGATCGTATTTTGCGAAAAGACAAAAAACAAAAAGAAAAAAAAGGAAAAAGGAAACTTCGGAATGTTTTTGGACCGGTCGGATTAGTTTTACCAATGTTGTAAAAAAGAAAAATAAGAATAGATATAAAATAATATTATAAAACGATATTTTATAAAAATATAAACAATAAAAATATGGATAAATATATAAATAAAAAAATATAAAGATTTTTGTATAAATATTAATTATTTTATTAAAATAATAGAATAATAAAATTTTATAATAAAAAAAATAATTAATTATATATTATTAATTATAAAATAAATAATATAAAAATAATAAATTATGATTAAATAAATAAATAAATAAAAATTCACCTAATGCATAAAGTATTCATTGATTTATGGATGTAGGAGGATGATGAGCGTATATGTATGTAGTTTTATTTTTTATTATTTATAAAAAAATTATTTTCAAGTTTAGAATTTGTGATTTTAAAATTATAATAGAGTAACTTAACTATAATGTTAAGATTCATATCTTTATTAAATAAATAAATAAATAATTTATTAAATATAAAAAATATATAAATATAAAAAATATAAAATTTTTTATATAATTATTAATTAATTTAAAACATTAAAATATATGTAAAGTAAAAGTTTTCGTATCTCATGAGTCATACGGTCATTCTAGAGGGGAGGGAGAAATTAGGGAACATCTGTATTTAACATCCGTTTTGATTCTCTGTTCAGATCTCAGCCGTTTATCCCTAATAACCACTATTGCTCTCTTCCGTACTCGTCTTCTCTGTACACATGCTGCTTTCTGTTCCCGGTCGTCGCCCCCGAGTTTTCGACCTTCCTCGGCTGCGGACGCCACATTTCCACCATGGTGACCTTCTCCGACCACAGCCGAGCCCCATCGTTTCCAGCGATCGTCGTCCCAGCTGGGAAAGCCGTTTTTCCTGTTATCTGCTTCCTTCTCGTTGCCTATAGCCGTTGATCTGTGTTATCTCTCTTAATTATGAAAAATATACTTCAGATCTCTCTAACCTTGTCGGTGATGGGCTCCGTTTCGTCTTCATCGGAGCTATATCTGTGCGGGATCTGAATTGTTGCAAGATTTGCTGTTGGATTTCGACTGAAATCTAGTAGATCCGTGTCCGTTCGTTGTCATTCGCAATATCGGAGCAGCGGACCGAAATGCCGTAGGGCCGCCGCTGTATGTAGCCGTTCGAGCTAGATCGATGTCAGGTCTCGAGTTTTGGTGAAGTTGGCAGTGGGTTCTGTAGCCGGAGTTCGTTTCCCTTTATCTTCGCCGTTTATAGAAGGTAAACTCGTAGCTCACAATCCTTTTCACTGTCATCCTGTTTCAGAGTTCTAAACTTGACTGGGTTTCATGTTTTAATTAACTCAAAAGTCATTTACGCCATTCTTTGCCAAATTAAGACTAAATTAAAGAACATAGTCTTACTTCAATTGGTGCTATTCTCTCAGTCGATATTGGCCAAATCAAATGGTGCTGTATGCAATAGTTCCTGAAACCCTAAAAGGAAACAAATACATGACACGGAGCAGATGCATTGAAACCTATTTGAAAGATCAAGTTTGTTGGGATCTTATTGAGGGTAAATGCCATGGCTTTCCATGTAATTCAAATCGCCTCTGCTCTCTGCCCCAAGCATGCCTGGTCAGATTATAAAGAATGAAGCTGTCAGTCCGTTTCAGTTTTCTTTGAATGGAGCGGTCAACAACCACAGCTACAATCGCAACTACAACCTCAGTCCCAATGTGCACAATCTCTAGGGCTAAGCACATTGTTGTTCATCGTTTGGTTATGGAAGGTGAGAAAGGGTTGAAAGACAGGTAGTTGCTATAATCATGTTCACCGCAGGATTTGGGTTCCCAGGTGGTAAGAGCTGTCCATAGGCATGCCAGTGTTCTTAGAAAATGGATTACACATGTTTCATGATTAGAACCAACATCCCTTCATGATGATAGCCACTCCATTAGAATACATTGGGTTATTTTACCAGTTTTTTTGGCAACCATTCCATTGCCATTTTGCACTCTTTGCTTTGTTTCAATATTCATTTTTGTAGAGATTTTTCTTTCCACCCATGCGCATAGAATTTTCCTTTTTTTTTTTTTTTTTTAACTAATAGAAATTTTACATGTTAACTTTTCAATCTTTTCTCGTTAAAAAGTGCTAGGCCCATGTGTTGAAAGAACAAGCAAATAGGGCTATAATAATGGTATCAGCACAAAAAAGAAAAAAAGAAGGTAAAGCAACCATATCTATTGTTTCTTGAAGCATTTGGATGGGGTGTTGCACAGAATGCTATTGTCTTGTTCGGAAGTGACTTGAGAAAATTGTCTTGGTAGGGATTCTGTAGAAGAGGAGAGAGAGATTGCATCTACTATAATAAATATCATAAAGGGGTTGGACATGTGTAATCCATAACACCGGCATGCATGAGTTTTGGTTATCACCACTTGGAAATCTTCAATGTTCTAGCAATGAGAGCAGCCACATGGGTACTTGATGTCTTTCATCCATTTCTCGCCTTCTTTAACCAAATTCTTGTGGTACACAGTGAATGAATCACTTGGTGTTTTGCCTTCATTATCTCTTGATTTTATGAACTTTGGCTCTACAATATTCTCCGACTCCTACAATTGAAATGTTTCGTTGGATCCTTTTCACAAGAGGGACAGTGTTGCCTATTTTTTGAGGACTGCAGCAGTGAATAGCCACAATTTTTTTCTTTGGCTATGGAAATTTCGTCGGATTGAAATGTTTGAGTTGAGTTCGCTCAATCCATATTGAGATCTATATCCTGTGAGCATCCATGGAGCTAATTGGATTCTTTGGCTATGGAAATTTCATTATTTTCTTAAAATTTTTTAATATCATTTTCATGAAGACTGATAAAATTTATGTCTTAGTTTAAATTAAAATTCCAGGATTTAAGCATATGCAGGACACAAAGTCGAAACATGTTGAAGCCCTTAAGTTGCTGAGGAGCATATGCCAAGAGCTGTCAGTGTTGGACCCTCAACAGCTCAATCAAATTGGATCTCTTCCTACCATTTCTGATGCTGCTTCAAATGGGATTATTGAGTTGTTCATCAAGGTCAGGAAATTTTCCGCTGAAGCCATGGATCTCAATGATCCTAATGGTTGTGGTGGAATTCAACATGCAATTAAGCGGCAAGACAGGGTCTTGATCCTATTGTATACTGGGACTAGAAAGAAGCCATTTGCAGCTACTAATGTTGACATAGAGCTAAACAGCTTATTGCATTTAGCCGCAATTCTTGCGGCTTCCAAATGAGCTTAATCGAATTTCTGGGGCAGCACTGCAAATGCAAAGAGAACTCCAATGGTATTAGTACTACTGATGTCATAAAAATACTCTCTCTCTCTCTCTCTCTGATTCTTTGGATTCTGATCCGCAGGAAGCTTAAAGCATTGTGCAGCCAAAGTTCAAAGAGACAGCGAACGCTGCAAGGAAAACACCCCCTGTTTTGTTCACTGAACAACACACAAAACAAAGAGCAGATAAAGAGAAATGGATGAAAGACAATGCAACACCTTAAACGGTCTGGCAGCCCTTATTGCTACTATTATGTTTGCTGCATCTTTTACCATTCCTAATTTAAGGAAGGGTCAAACTCGTACGGACTGGTTTTCTTTCATGGTGTCAATTGCGTTATCTCTATTCTCTTCCTCAACATCTGTACTAATGTTCCTAGGAATTCTCACATCATGCTACACAGAAGACGACTTCCTCAAATCCTTACCTACTACATTGTCATTGTGCTTTGCTAGAAGTTATCTTGGATGCTGATTCCTATAATGTTGTTTGCTTGTATTCCTGTCACCCTGTTTGCTCTTTTGTAATTCCCACTTTCTCGTTGAGATTTTCCTCTCGTAGCATCCTTGACAGGCTTAGAAAATGTTGGTGCCGCTCACATATGTATCTTCCTCTGTGTTATTTTCCTTTTTCTGATTTTGGGAGACAATAATGTAAAGAGAAGCAATATTATGAGAAGAACCATCTTTCTTTAGTACAATGCAGAGATTTTGTTGGTTGCAAAGTACTTGTCCTGCTAGAATGATCCAATTCAAGCCAAAGACAGAAAGGAGAAAGCTATGACCGAGATCTTGTTCATAGGGCCGCCTCACTGTCAAGGAGATCCCATGTGGACGTACCTTTTCTTAAACTTATCAAGAAAAAGGGGCTTGCATTTGCATCTTTATTTAACTTGATTAAAAAAAGAAATAGATTTAATGGAAAATTAGTTAATCAAACTATACTTGTTACAACTTTTCGTGGCCCTAAACAGTTTTGATGACCCACCCCTCAATCATTGCCATTAAAACCAGTAGCATACGAGAGTAATCGGCCTAATAAATAAAAATATTAAAATTTTTAATTAATTTTTAAATTTAATAATTTAAAAATAAAAAAAATTATATTAAAAAAATTCTTTATTAAATTGAATCTAATAGTATTTAAATCAAATTAATTAAAACATTATTTTGAATATCGGTTGATATACGGGTAGATATCTTCCGCTTAGCCAATTTGCCGTAATTGTGTTTCTGTTGATCATAGTTCCAGGTGACATCTAGAAGTGCGAAAGCTGATACATGCTTAAGCTCTTGAATTACTACGTAGAATATGTAAAGAGATATCCATTTTGGACTGGTCGGAGTTTTGAGATAGTGGGATATCACAGGCATTGTTCTGTGCTGTTGCAAAAGGGCTGATTAAGTTTGTCATTGAGGTGTTTAGGTCTTATCCTGATTTGATGTGGTTCTATGATGAACATAGAATATATCCCTTTAACTATGCAGTGCTGCAACGCCAGGAAGATATTTTCAACCTTATGTATGAAATGGGCACGAAGAAGTATATTATAGTGGGTTATAGAGACGAATTTTGTAACAATATGTTACATCATGCAGCAATGCTAGCTCCCTCTTCTCAGCTAGCTCGAAAGTCGGGTGGTGCTCTACAAATGCAAAGGGAGCTACAATGGTTTAAGGTACTCAATTTTTAAGTTTGCATTGAGCGTTCAAAAATAAGTTGAAACGATTTTTTGTGCTTTTTATTTGTTTTTCTTTAGTCTGATCTAGTCTGAGCGAGATTTATACCAGATATTAAAGAAAAAAAAAAAGTCAAGACGCAGCCAAACCTAGTCTGACCTAAAATTAGGCCCAGGCCTCGAAGGGCTGAGCTTTGATGACATACTTTGGGCAAGCGTAGCTTGAAAAGATATTCAGAATCATATTCTTATTAATTTAATTTAAATATTTATAAATATATTATTTTAAGATGATTCTTTAAATAAAATTTTTATTGTTTTCAACCTTCAAAATCAAATAATTAAAAGATTTAATATTTTTTCATATTAGATTTACTATTCATAAATATTTTTAAGGCTCTAATAATCATCATTGGCAATTCAAATGTTATACCAATTATTTTGCTTGGTAGCCTTCCCATTTCCCCTTTTGCTTTGGTGCAGTTTCGTCTTCTGGTTCTGATTGCTCTTTCCACGTATTGTCCTAGCATTTTCTACAAGAAAAGTGTGTCATGGTAGCAATGCTATATTCACAAAAAAAAAATAAAATGGCAGCAATGCTATTATTATTATTATTATTATTATTATTATTGAGAAATGTGTCATAAAATACACTAATTATTAGAATTATGAGTTATATTTCTCTACATATATTTTTAATTAATGTACCAAATTTAATTATCAATTAATCTTGTACTATTTTCTTTTTATCAGAGAGCCGTTAGGTGCCCGATGGCTCTTCGCCTCTCTCATGGGTAATCCAAATTCGAATAACAAAAAATAAAATTAGTATCTCTTGGTGTTTTTTCTTTGTTTACAATTGATGATAAAATTAAATTAATTTTTAAAATTAATTTTGTATCACATCGTATGATAAAAATTCTAATAGTAAAAAATTATATATATCAGGACATACTATTACTACTGTTGCTTGACCTTTTGTTGTGTAATAAAAGGAGAAAAGAAATTAATTTAAGAACTGATTATAGTATTTTCTTGAAAAATATTAAATTTAGGGATCTAATATGCCAATGTTAAATAATTTTTTCATTTTTTTTGAATTTATTGTTTACAGAAAATGGTTTGGACTTAAAATATATTTGTTATTCATTAAAAGGTACAAACTGGGCCGATTCTGGACTCAATCCTATCTTCTTTATATATATATATATATATATATATATATATATTTATATAAATATATATATAGAAGGAGATATAATTAAACGGTTTGAATTAAAAAGAAAAGAATAAAAGTAGAGAGACTGTATCGTTTGAATTGTCCCTGAAAGATAATTATATAATATTTTACGAAAAGACAGAGAAGATAAATAAACGGGGAAAAGGAAGCCTCGGAATGTTTTGGACTTGTCGGATCAAATTTATAGTCATTCAAGATAGAGAAAGAGAGAGAGAGAGAGTAGGGGGACATCTGTATTTAACATAAATGCTATGTTAAACTCTTCTAATTCTCGTTATAGGTTTTAAGCATAGTTATTAAACTCGGCTTGTAGATTGATCCATGTATCTTAAAAATTATGATTTAATCGGTTGAACCGTTAGGTCATTGGTTCAACCGTTTATTATTATTTTTTATTTTTTATTATTTTAAAATTTTAAAATATATATAATTATATTTTTAAATATAAAATATAAATTTAATACACCAACTACACCTTGTCACCATGTCAAGAACACAATAGACTTGAAAACAAAAATAAAATAACAGTGCACGTTTGTTTTATCAAAATAAAATATTTCAATAGTGCACATTTGTCCTATCAAAATAAGTTGTTTCATGCATATCTCCATTCTAATAAGTAAAAAAATGTTTCAAAATCAGTATCCAAATAAATTCAAAAAACATAGCTAGCAATGCACAAGTTCATGACTTCATACAAATACAAATAATTCAATATTCATCCCAACAAATTTGTCCCATCAAAATTAAAGTTATTTCAAACTTCGCTTGTATCAAAAAATCCACTTGCAATTGTTCCAAATTCATTGTGAGGTTCAGCTCTAGATTCATTTTCATTGATTTCAGCACAATCACTCAATTCCAATTCATCCAAATTAAGATCATCTGTAAAAAAATTAACATCAATATAAGTTTTCTAAACATTTAAATAACTCATTCAAATTGTAGTATAATTTTGACATAAATTAAAAGTTAAATACCATTTTGTATATTGGGTTGAATGCTTAGTGTAGGTAGTTCTTGTCTAAAAACTTCAATTTCATCAACTGTTAATAGTGGAGGCTCTTCTTCTAATACTGAAATATCTGATAAGCTTAAATCTTCAAAATCAATAGGATCATAATTGTGACCCTTCCAATAATTCCTAAAGAAAAATAAAACTGTCACATAATTGCATTTTTACAATCATCAAGAATTAGCTAAGCACGTAAAGAAAATAATAACACAAGAATAGTTAAAGTTTTCATACATTTGCTGTAGTCTTAGGTTATAATGCACATATACCAAATCATTTAACCTTTGATGTTCCAATATATTTCCTTTTTTAGAGTGAATGTGCTTAAACACGCTCCAATTTATTTCACATCTTGAACCACTGCAAGTCTGGTTTAATACATGAATTGCTAACTTTTGAAGATTTGGTGCATTGCTTCCATAACATGACCACCATTCATCTATCATTGAATAAATTAATGCCATTGAATAAATTAAAAGAAAAATCAAAGAAAAATTTAAAAATGTATTGAAGTGAATAAAATTACCTGGTAACATTGAATTTCTGTCATGAACAGTAGAAACTCATCCAAAATCGCATTCTTGGTTCTTGAACAACATAATCTCTTGGGTCAATTTGCTGCCCAAGACAGAATTTCCATATGCATATCTTTCTATGATATCTAACAATCCTGATATTGTACGACGATGCTTTGCCATCAAATCAAGGTCATATTGGTATTTTGGATTAAGTCAAAAACCAGCAGCATGGAGATTTTTATAAAGTTGATTGTCCCAACGAGTATCAAGAATTCTTAAATATGGCTCAACTCTTTTCTTTCATCTTTGAAATCTTTTTACTAGTTCCTTCCTAGCTGCATGATAGCATTATACAAATAACCCATAGTTGGTCTCTTATCACTATCAACTATTCTCAGCACACGAATAAGAGGCTCTGATATTTGAACGATTGTGACACATTCTTTCCAAAAATTTGTATCTAACACCAAATTAGAGAACTTTCTCCCTTTGCTATCTTTTGCATATGATAAGTGTGTCCATTCTCGACTAGTCACCATAGCACGCAAAACATCCTTCTGTGACAAAATACTTTGCAAAGCAATAAAATTTGTAGCAAAACGTGTTGGTGCAGGACGAAGAATTTCCCTTCCACCAGTGTGCATTCTCATTAAATGCAAAATAAATGTATGATTGTAAATATGCTTTGTTATCTTTGCAGCATGCTCAACTATGCTACTTATCTCATCCAATTTTCCCATATCTTGTAATATTAAGTTCAAACAATGTGTAGCACAAGGAGACCAAGAAATAGAATGAAATTCTTGCTCTAACAATATTCCAGCAGCCACATAATTAACAGCATTATCAGTTACTATATGCACCACATTTTCAACACCAATATGTAATACCACCTCCTTAAATAATTTATATAGCACATTTGCAGTCTTAGAGGCCTCAGTAGCATCAACAGATTTAAGAAAGACCATATCTCGTGGACAGTAGACTAAAAAGTTTATGAGCGTCCTCCTATTTTGATCAGACCACCCATCAGCCATAATTGTACAACCAGTTTCTTTCCATGTCACACGAAAACTTTCAACAAAGCTTTTTGATTCTGATAAAGACTTTGACAGAAGAAACCCTCGTATATCATAAAAATTAGGTCCGTTGTATCCCGGTTCCATGCTAGCAATTGCATCAATCGCTTGTTGATAATATTTTGAATTAAGTGCATTAAATGGGATGCACGCATCAAACATCCATCTAGCCATAGCCAAATCAGCATTTTCTTTAGCTTCTTTAGTTTGCAAAACACTTTTAATTGTTTGTTGAGCATCGGGTGTTGATCTTGGCTTGAAATAAGAATTCATACTACCGGTACCAGCACAAACCTTTTTCCCCTTCTTGCTTAATTGAGTGTGAGGGATTTCTTCTATATCTTTATCATGCTCATGTAATGGAGAACCATATGGATTCTGCTCTTGATATAAAATTTGACATTTTCTCTTTTTTTGCAGTACATCCATCTATATTTTGTTGCATTTGATATTGAATTTCAGTTGGAACTTTCTTACATTCCTCAATAGCGCCACCCTTTGCTTTTGCTAAATGGTATTTTATCCGATTAATGTCTCCACCTCTAAAAATTTTGTTGCAATACAAGCACATTAGAGCATGCTTCTTCTTTCCAGACCCTACTGTTTATGACCCAAAACAATCATCTAAATCAACTTCTATGCAATGTGCCCAAGCAGAATCAGTCCGTCCTCTTACTGAACTTTTACGAGGAGAAGAGCTTGGTGTTGAACCCAAATTAGATGGTGTAGAAGACATGATAAAATCTGAAAGTTTAAAACTAAAATATAAATAAATTACAATATTAAAAATCAACAGAAATATGAGAAAATATTAAAAAGCAACACCTTTAGTTTAGAGATAGAGAATGAATCAACAAAGCATATAATATTAAAAAGAAGAAGGACATTTAAGAGAAAATTGACCATAGAGTTTGCAATGCAAAGAATATAGCAATAAGGACATTTAAGAGAAAATAATAATAATAATAATAATAATAATAATAATAATAATAATAATAATAATAAGAGAAATATGAAAGTACACACAGAATTCAGGGATATTTATGTTTTTAGTCTATGTATATTAACAACCAATATATGAACTGTAATTTAATGACTACATTTGCATTATCTTAAAACAGGCCACTGTTTGGGACTCAGCAGAGTTCTAAACGGATTTTCAAAGAAAAAGTGTCTTCCCCTCACCCATGCTGTTCCATCTAAGCATGTTATATTATCTTTTGACCTAAATGGTTCTAGTTAGGCAAACCCTCAAAAACACATCTTCCCTGAATAATTTTATCTTAACACTCTCTAGTGCTTTGAAAAAATTAAACAAGTTCCTCCAACTACCAGTCATTTGCTTGTCAGCTAAAAATCACATTCCAAAAGCATAAGTGCCCTTGCCTAGAAACCAAGGAACTACCAACACCTCCTTGTTCAGCCCTAAATCATACAAATCAGGGAAACAACTCTCTAAGCGAACAAGAGTCACACTTCAATTACAAACACAGCTACATGCTCAAAGTATTTTTTTTTCCTTCCAGTGATAAATAAATCGAATATGATGCCTTACGGGCAAGAGAAACAAAGCAAAAACAGAGCAAAAATGCTTCAGAGTTCAGACCAATTAAAAAACCAGTAGCAACTAATTAGCACAAAATTAATCTCATAACCCTAAAACTAATTAACACAAAATAATTCTACTAATTAATTTGAGAAATTGTAGAATATTCAAAAAAACCATTAATCTGAGAAATCACACAAAATTAATCTCCCACCGAGTAAGACATGAAAGAAATATGAGAATATAAGTTTGAAATCCTAAAACTATCAAAAGCCCCAAATCTGAGAAATCGCATAATATTGAAAAAAACCCTAGATCTAAGAATCGCAGTAGAGAGAGAGAGTCGAAGAGAGAGAATGAGATTAAGTGGCTTATGCTTACCTTTGGCTTCACAATTTTTGAATCATACGAGTAGAGATCAAACTTCAGATCAGACCAAAGAAGAGAGAAGAGAGAAGACGAAGACGAAGGAACGAATGAAGAAATGAGTGGGCTTTTTTGTTTTCTCCCAAAACAGAATAGGCCTTTTTTTTACTTCAAAAATAAAACCCCTTGGGTTTTATTAAAACCGTGGGTCATGCGGTTTACCGGGCGAACCGTAGAGACCCGCGGGTTTTATCGGGCTGAATGCACATGCGGTCATATTACTGACCCGACCCGTACACTGTACGGGTCGCGGGTTGAACCGGCCCAACCGGCGGGTCAGGCCGGGTTTTATAACTATGGTATTAAGGATTTGAATTTAAATACATTTTATTACTTAAATTTCTCAATTTCTTATTCTTGTCACATCCTATTTTTTTATCTTCATGATTTATTTGATTCACATATATAAAAGATCAACTGTTATTCATTTCTTGAAACATAAAACCCTAAATATCTTTTAATTATGTTGTTTTATTATTATTATTTTTTGAGTTGTGCCTTATTTTAGGGGTTATTTGATTAAAGGGTATGAGTTTGGGGATAAAATTGAAATAAAGGAATGTGAATGAAATCCTAAAACTATGGGTTTCGTCAAACCCAAGTAAAATCATGGATTTCGAATGAAACCCATCCTTCAACTGTTTTTTAAACTCTCTCTCTTCTCTCTCTCCCCCTCTCTCTCTCTCTCTCTCAATTTTTGAAACTCTCCCATCCCTCCCGTCTCTCTTCCCTCTTTCTTTCTCTCTCTAGTGATGGTTGTCTCTCTATTGAAGATGGCGACAAATCCAGAGGGAATCAATGGATTTCGAATGACATCGAATGTGACTAAATTTAGGGTTTCCAAAAAATTAGAAAAAATTCATAAATCTTATAAACAGAGGTCGTTTAACATTTAAATTGTGGTTATTGATTTAGGATAACTGATTGGAACCCGAGAAGAGTTTACATTGAAAGATTGGTAAAAAATTGGGAGTGTTCACCATTCCAAGAGGTGAGTGGATGGTTCATTATGTTATAAATGAGTAAAATTATTTCAAATTCTTTTATAAATGATTTTTAAATGATTTTATATATTTTCTATAAATTTTTGTGATTGTGGGATATTTGAAATGAAAATTTGAATTGTGTATGCATCTATCGTATTTACAAATAAATGTGTATCATATGTTATTAGATATTTGATTCATGAATGTTATGATACGATTTGATAATTGTCTGTTGAAATCATGATACAAGAAATGTGATTTTGATATTTGTAAAAGAATGGTGCATGTGTGTAAATTGTTATAGTCATTACCTCCATGAAATGATCCGACGGGGTGACGTGGTTGGGTTTATTTGCGAGAGAGGTAGACGTGACATTTCCTCTGCCACATCATACTATATCTGGTTGTACTCTGGTGAGATACGAGTTAACGCTAAGGAAGAGAGATATAGTGTTGTGAAATGAATGGATTGAAAATTCCTTGGGTGGAAGTGGTTTCTTTAGGGAGACCCATGATTTTTGAAAAGTTTGAAATTTGTGGATGCATTTGTTTTTAAATTACTGTGATTGTTGGAACTATTTTATATTCAATGAATTTGTTTGTGACATATACTTTGACTCCTCTACATTCACCCTCATTTATTGTACAATCATGCTATTGCACTCCACTCACTGAGGGAGGTAGACGCAACTTTTCATTTGCCACGTCGTACTATATCTAGTTGCACTACGGTGAGATACGAGTTAACGCTAAGAAAGAGAGATGTAGTGTTGTGAAGTGAATGGATTGAAAACCCATTGGACGGAAGTGGTTTCTTTAGGAAGACCCCATGATTTTGAAAAGCCTGAAATTTATATATGCATTTATTTTTAAATTACTATGATTGCTGGAACTATTTTATATTCAATGAATTTGTTTATGACATATGTTTTGACTTTTCTACACTCACCCCTCATTTATTGCACAATCATGCCATTGCACTTCACTTACTGAGTATTCTCATACTCACTCTTCTTTTATCATTTTTCAGAGGAAGGTTATGTGTTGGAGGTTTAGCTGTCTTTAGTGTCAAATTTTGCCAAACTCTAGTTTTGCGAAACTTCTTATTATGATATTAGGCCTTCTCTAGTTATGATTTTTTTGAAGAAATTAGATTTACCTATATGGAGGGTATTCTTTTAAATTGTAGTTAAAATTTCATTTTTGTCAACCAAATGAGAATTTCAAAATTATAATTGTAATTAAATTTTTATTTTTCATTTCATTGAGTTTGTGGAGATTTTATTGAGAATTATTTTATCGGCCGGGTTGGTTTTATACACGCATTGGATTTAGAATAGCCAGGTTGGCCTATGCATGCCTTTTGAGACAGACTGGACTGGATTGGTCCTTTGAATATTGTTGAGTTGTTTTTGAAATAGGTTGAATGAGTTGAATACCTTGTGATATCCTGATATATAAAAAATAAAATAAAATTTTAAAAATATTAATTTAAAAATATTTTTTTATCAAGAGTAAAATTGACAATTATATAATTTTTATTCCGAAATATATACAAATCAAATATCAATAATAATAATTATACTCATTCCATTGAATCAAATATTTAATATCGGAATTTGATTTCAATTCTGATTTCTAAGTTTTTTTTTTTCTTTTAATTTTGATTTCAATTTCGATTTTTGAATGATAGCCAAATGCCACCTTAGATTTTTTGGGTTGTGTTTGGTGAGTTTTTTTCTTAACTTTTTGGATTAAGATTTCTATTTAAAAAATTCATGGTTGGGGCTACAGTTAGATTTTTTAAAATTTTTCATGTTGGAATATTCCGGTGGAAGAACTTAAGAAACTGTGGCAGCCATGGAAATGCTCCCTTATCATCAAACTTCTAGGGAAAAATATAGGATATCAATTGATGCTCTCAAAAGTGAATCTAATGTGGAGACTCGAGGGGAATATGGAGCTCTTGGATTTGGGGGAGGGATTCATACTAGCTAAGTTTGACTTTCAACAAGATTACAACCATGTCCTGCTCAAGGGGCCGTGGATGTCCATGATCACTATCTCACGGTTCAGAAGTAGAGACCATGGTTTTCTCCATCGGATGCTAAAATCAAAAGGACGACGGTCTTGGTTAGATTCCCTCAACTCCCTATTGAGTTTTTTAATGAAAGTTTTCTCCTAGAAGCGGGTAGGATGGTGGGAAAGCCAGTGAAGGTAGATTCGAACATTGCTAATGCGGTAAGAGGTAAATACACCAGGGTTTGTGTTGAAATAGACCTAAATAAACCTCTAATTCCAAAAGTTAAGATTGGAAAGACGATTCAAAAAATTGAATATGAAGGGCTTCATGTCATTTGTTTTAAAAGTGGAAAGGTGGGTCATACAAAGGAAATTCGTGGGGTGCACACTCAGAAGGAGGATGCAAACAATCAGATCACCGGAGATGGAGTCGGAACTTCCCTCACGGTAGAGAATAAGGGAGACTTAGGTTCGTGGATGCAAGTGGCTAGAAAACCTAAAATTTCCAAAATAAGCATTCATAGGGGAAAGGAAAAGAAGAGTACCTGGCAACATAACAGCTTTGCGAGTTTGTACTTGGTCAACGATTTCCCAGAAGAAGGGAGACAGGAGCAAGAGAACTTGGCGATGATGTCAGAAGAAATGACAAAAGAAGGTAGTGAGAGTAACGGGCGGAACATGATCGAGACAAACATTATTGAAGGCTATAGGTAATTAACACCTAGCAGAGGAAAAATCTTGGGCAGAAGAGAGGTGGATCTGTGAAAGCAACAACTCATTCATTGGGGATGACGGAGGAGAGAGTGACCACAGGGAATTTTTGAGAAGATACAACAATGGGATTAGGAGCTGGAGATAAGATAAAACACTTGGACTTGGGCCCAAAGGAAATTACTCTCTTGGGCCAAAGCCCCCTAAGGTGCACATTAGTCCAGGAAGACATGTCTAAACCTTTGATCCTGCAGAGGCAGTTGGGCTTAGTGCTGGACCCTAATAAAGGTCTTATAAGCTTCAAAAATCAGCCCATGGACCAGAGAGAGTTTTCTAAGGAGTTGCAAGCCACAGTCCATCATGGACCCAAAAATGGCAGAGTTTGAATGTAACGGATACTCTGTTAGGAGAGGACTCCACTACTTGGGCAGGTCTTCAAAGCAAGTCGAGAGAGATACAGGGAGACTTGGAGGATCAAGCGGTAATGGAGCTGTGATTCAGGTTTCTCCCTTCCTCTCTATCTTCTGGAATAATGAATAAAAAGATTATAGTATGGAATTGTAGGGGGGTTGGCAATAACAGGTTTAGAAGAACCTGTAGAGACTTGCTGAAGACTCATGATCCAGATACAGTTTGTTTACTAGAAACCAGATCTGGTAAGTTCCCCCCTCTTTTTGATAAAATGGGTTGGGATAGGAATTTGGTAGTTCCCTCTAATGGTTATAAGGGAGGCCTCTGACTCAATTAGAAGTCAGGTAAAATTAATCTATAAGTGGTTAAGTAGTCTAAGCTAATGATTCATACGAAAATAAAAGAAGGTTTGAATGTTTGGATGGTTACCTTTGCATATGTGCAACCAAATTCGCAGGCCAAGGAATCCTTTTGGAGAGAGCTTGAAGATATGGCGAATTACATTTATGCTCCTTGGTTTGTGACTGGTGATCTGAATGATATCAGTGGGGTCGGGGATATAAGTAATCCTAAGACCAACCACTGGAGCAGATTTTTGAGAACAAGGAAGTGGCGGGCAACCTACGGTCTGAGCAATATTGAAGCTTTGGGCCCTAAGTTCACGTGGACTAAATTCCATAATGGAAAAGTAGTCCTCCAACAGAAGCTAGATAGAGTCCTTGCCAACCAACAAGCGATTTTAAAGTCCTAGAGCTCAAAGTTATGAATTTACCCCATCTTCACGGTGATCATAGCCCAATCCTTCTGTCAATAGCCATGTCTTCACCCCCAGATAGAAAGAAAAGGCCTTTCAGATGGGAAGCAGCTTGGCTCACCCCCCTTGACTTCAATAAAGTGTTTAATGAGGCTTGGAACACTGAGAACTATTGCCTTATTTAAGCTATCAAGCAAACCGGAGAGGAACTTGAAATCTAGAACAAAGAACTGTTTGGGAATATCTTTCAAACGAAGAGAACTATCGAGAGCAAGATCTAAGGAATCCAAAGGTCGGCTTCGTATTGCTCTTTTACCTTCCTACAAGAGTTGGAACTTAGTCTCCTTAAAGAATACCAAACCACCCTCAAGCAGGAAGAAATCTTGAGGTATCAAAAGTCCTGAGTGGATTGGATAATTCATGGAGATAGAAACACCAAATTTTACCATATGAAAACCAAGGTGAAAAGGAACAACAATAGGATTGCAGCCTTGAAAATTGATGGAGAGTGGTGTAGTGACAGTGAAAAATTAAAGCAAGTGGCAGTTGAGTTCTTTACCAATCTCTTTGAGGCAAGAGAAGTTTCCTCCCCAAGCATTAGTTTTAATAGATAGCAAAGGAAGATTAATGATGAGGATAAAATCAACCTCCTGAGGGAGGCCAATGAAGAAGAGATAAAGGAAGCCTTCTTCTCCGTGAAGAGCCTCAAGGATTCGGGACCTGATGGAATGCAAACGATTTTCCTTCAAAAGCATTAAGATGTTGTCAGGAGTTCTCTCTACAGCTTTGTCAATGGGGCCCTTAAGGATGGTTACTTCTGGCTAGATTTAGCTAATGCCCTCCTTGTCCTAATTCCTAAGCAGAACAACCCTGAAAATATGTCAGATTTTAGATCGATCAGCCTCCTCAACTCTTCTTACAAGGTTCTAGCCAAAGTGTTAGTTCAAAGATTGAGACCTCTCCTCCAAAGTCTTGTGGGCCGTCACTAAAGCAATTTCTTGCCGGGCAGAGGGACGCTTGATAACATTGTGATCTCTCAAGAGATTGTCTATTCCTTAAGAAAGTTCAGGAGTAGAAGACACTTTATGATTCTCAAGATAGATATAAAAAAAGCTTATGATAGTGTAAATTGGAGTTACCTGGGGTAGGTTTTGATGGACTTTAATTTTTCCATTAATCTCATCAAACTAATCCTGTTTTCTGTTTCAGCTGGTAATCTTTCCATCCTGTTGAATGGAGAGGCCCTTCTCCCCATTAAGCCTGGGTAGCGCTTGAGGCAAAGAGACACCCTCTCTCCTTACCTTTTCATTCTTGTTATGGAACGTCTCTCGTATATGATTCAAGAGAGGGTCAGAAGAGGGGCTTGGAATCCAGTTTGTGCATGTAAAAATGGCCCAGCTATTTCACATTTATTCTTTGCTGATGACCTTTTGCTTTTTGTAGAGGCGGATCACCTTAATTTAAGCCATATCCTTGAATGCATGAAAGAGTTCTCCATCGAGAGTGGTCTTTGCATCAATCCTAGCAAATCCAAGATTTGGATCCCCCTTGGAGCCCCCTCGTCCTTGAAGGAATCCTTGGCTGCTGCCAGTAAGTTCTCTTTGACGCCCAACCTTGGCAAGTATTTGGGTATTCCTATTATCCATAAGAGAGTAGATAACCACACATATGGGCAGATCATAGAGAAAGTGCAAAACAACCTCACAGGATGGAAAGCCAAGGTGCTTAGTGCTGTCGGGAGAAAGACTCTAATTCAATCGATTAATGCTACCCTCCCCATTTACGCAATGCAGGCTACTTGGGTGCTAGAGTCAGAGTGCAAAAAGCTGGACCTTCTTAATAGGGATTTCCTATGGGGTTGGTTAGGTAATCGAAAGAACGTTCATCTAGTTAGTTGGGAGAGAGCTTGCAGGCCAAAGAAAGAGGGAGGATTAGGGCTTAAGAAGATGAGAGACATGAACCTTGCTCTTATGGCCAAGCTGGGTTGGAAAATTTTAAAAGGTGAGGAAGGTTTGTGGTGTGATATTTTAAGGTCTAAGTACCTAAAAAATGGGAACCTACTGGAGTCTAGGTGTAAAACAGGGTCCTCTGGCATTTGGAGAGGTATTATGAGGAGTAGAGATTACCTTAGAAAGGGTTTGAGGTGAAAGGTAGGGAGTGGCAATCATATTAGGTTCTGGATAGATCCTTGGGTCGGAAATGGGCCTCTGATGGATCACTCTCTGTCCACCGTTCCCAACTCCCTTATGAACATTAAGGTCAATCATTTTCTTAATAGCAACAAGGAGTGGAATATTGAAGCTTTGAGTTCCATTCTCTCCTTAGACAAAGTGGAAGAGATTAGAAGTTTGGTGGTTCCTCATGATCCAGCTCACATAGATGAGTTTCATTAGGGGGCAATACAGAAGGCTATTTCTCAGTGGCCTCTGTGTATAAGGTCATTCAAGCTCTTAGGGGAGTGGAGGACTAGGAAAATGATTTATGGAGATACATTTGGAAGGTAACAGGTCCAGAAAGAGTTAAGTTCTTGTTGTGGTTGGTGGGCAATAGAAAAATAATGACCAATTCTGAAAGGAAAAGAAGATCATTCATATATGAGGCTGACTGCCCCCTATGCAGAGGAATGGAGGAGTCTATCCTTCATTGTCTCAGAGATTGCCCCAATGCGAGAGGTGTTTGAAGTTTGGTCGCTCCTGGGGTGGAACATGTGACAAATTTCTGGATGGAAAACTTAGAGACGTGGTTGAAGGCAAGATGTACAGGTTTCATGGTGGACACTTTTCATATTGATAGTGTGAGGTTTGCTAGCACAGTCTGGATTATTTGAAAAGGTAGATGTAAGCTGGTCCTTCATCATGAGCCGTTAACTACCTTACAGCTGGCTAGGTGGGCTATCAGTTTCAGCAAGGAATCAAAAGCTGCTATTTCGATGGACGTCAAAGTGGCTACTAGGAGTGATAAGTGGATCAGATGGAACCCTCCTATAGGCTCTACTTTTAAACTCAATACGGACGGTTCGGTCCTTCAAGGTAGTAGTCATGCTGTTGCTGGGGTTCTTCTAAGTAATGATAGAGGAGACTGGATTGTTGGCTTCACCGCCAATGTGGGCAGATCCTCTGTCCTCGTTGCGGAGCTGTGAAGAGTTCGTGAGAGTCTTCGTCTTGCAAAAAGAAGAGGCCTCAGAGGTGTGGAACTTGAAGTAGACTCCCTAGCTTTGGTTGGTCTTCTCAAGGGAGAAGTGGATAGAGAGCACCCCTCTAAGTTTTTTCCTGAAGGAGTGCAAGAAGCTCATTGAAGAGGTGAGGGTTGTGGATATTCATCATACCATTAGGGAAGGCAACAAATGTGCTTACCACTTTGTTTTCCTTGGTCATACCAACAGTCCAGGCGTGACGGATTATGAGCTCCCTCCTTACTTCCTTGCTCAGTCTTCTGAGAGCTGATGTGATGCTGATGGTGTCAAGTCCTTGAGGTCTCATTGTAACTCTTTATTTTGTAAGTCTTTTGGGATGGGTTTAGACTCTTAGTTTTTTTGTTTGTTGTGTTTGTCCTTCTTTTTTATTAAATTTTTTTTTATATATATTAGATTTATCTTGATTTATTAAATTTAATATGATACTGGATACTTCAATGTCATAAATCTCCTTCTTAACTTAATATCGATGATATAATAATAATAATAAAAGAACAGCTGGTATGATATGTTCTGATCTGCGCCTATTCAATTGCCTGGTCTTGGCCATCGGATCTGTTTTGATTCTCTGTCCAGATCTCAGCCGTTTATCCCTAATAACCAATATTGCTTTCTTCCGTACTCGGTTTCTCTATATGTATGCTGCCTCCTGACTTTTTTCAGCTTCGGACGCCGCATTTCCACCATGGTAACCTTCTCCGACGACAGCCGAGCCCCATTTTTTCCAGACGATGGCCGTCCCAGCTAGGAAAGCCGTTTTTCCTCTTATCTGCTTTCTTCTCCTTGCCTATAGCCGTTGATCTGTGTTATCTATCTTAATTATGAAAAATATCCTTCAGATCTCTCTAACCTTGTCGGTCATGGGCTCCGATTCGTCTTCATCGGAGCTATGTCTGTGCGGGATCTGAACTGTTGCAAGATTTGCCGTTGGATTTCGGTCGAAATCATGTAGATCGGTGTCCGTTCGTTGTCATTCGCACTATCGGAGCGGCCGACCGAAATGCTTTAGAGCCGCCGCTGTCTGTCGCCGTTCGAGCTAGATCGATGTCAGATCTCGAGTTCGGTGAAGTTGGCAGTGGGTTCTGTAGCCGGAGTTTGTTTCCCTTCATCGTCGCTGTTGATAGACGGTAAACTCTTAGCTCGCAACCCTTTCCACAGTCATCCTGTTTCTGAGTTCTAAACTTGACTAGGTTTCTTGTTTTAATGAACTCAATTTGAAGTAATTTACGCCAATCTTTGCCAAATTAAGACTAAATTACAGAACATGGTCTTACTTCAGTTGGTGTTATTCTCTCAGTCGATATTGGCCAAATCAAATGGTGCTGTATGCAATAGTTCCTGAAACCCTAAAAGGAGACAAATACATGACATAGAGCAGATGCACTGAAACCTATTTGAAGGGTCAAGTTGGTTGGGATCTTATTGAGGGTAAATGCCATGGCTTTGCATGTAATTCAAATCGCCTCTGCTCTCTGCTCCAAGCATGCTTGGTCAGATTATAAAGAATGAAACTGTCAGTCCGTTTGAGTTTACTTTGAATGGAGCTGCAGTCAACAACCACAGCTACAACCGCAACTGTAACCTCAGTCCGGAAGTGCACAATCTCTAGAGCCAAGCACATTGTTGGTCATCGTTTGGTTGGTTAAAGAAGGTGAGAAAGGGTTGAAAGACAAGCAATTGCTATAATTATGTTCACCGTAAGATTTAGGTTCCCAGGTGGTAATACCAATCCATAGGCTTGCCAGAGTTCTTAGAAAATGGATTACACATGTTTCATGATTAGAACCAACATCCCTTCATGATGATAGCCACTCCATTAGAATAGATTGGGTTTTTTTACCCATTTTTGGCAACCATTCCATTGCCATTTTGCACTCTTTGCTTTGTTTCAATATTCATTCTTGTAGAGATTTTTCTTTCCACACATGGGCATAGATTTTTCTTGTTCTTAATTAATTGAAATTTTTCATGGTCTTCATGAAAAATAATAAAATCATAGAACCTGATGACATTCTTATTAAGGTGTAGAAGTGTTTGGGTGAAGCTGGGATAAGAATGTCAATGGATCGTTTTAATAAAATTTGACAAATCGAGAAAATATTCCAAACATATAGGGAGAGCACACTTGAGACATACAAGATTGTTTCAATTATAGAGAAATTAAACTTTTGAGACATATTATGAAGTTGTGGGAAAGAGTGATAGAATATAAATTGAGATTGGAGGTAAGTATCTCTCACAATCAATTTGGATTCATACTAGAAAGATCCACCACCGAAACACCAAAAAAAGACTTGCATTGGGTATTCATTGATTTAGAAAAAGCATATAATAGGGTTTTTAAGGACATATTGTGGTGAGCGTTGACGAAAAAGAGGATTTCATTAAGATACGTTAATTTCATCAATAATATGTATGATGGAACTACTACCAATATAAGAATATGTGGTGATTTAAAAAATAGCTTCCCAATTAACATTGAGTTTCATCAAGATTCGGCATTAAGTCATTTTCTTTTTGTAATAGTGATAGATGAAATCACAAAATAGTATTAAAATGAAATATCATGGTGTATATCTTTTGTTGATAATATAGTATTGGTTAATGAAACTAAAATTGGTATTAGTGTTAAATTGGAGTTATGAAGTGATACACTAGAATTCAGAGTATTTAGGTTTAGTCGGTCAAAAAGTGAATATATGATATGTACGTTTAACGACAGTTATTAAAATGATGAAAAAACAATTTAAGTTACAAGAGTGAACGTACCAAAAAGTGAACATTATAAATATCCTGAATTCATTATTCAAAACGATAACAACATGGATGAAAATATGAATATAGGATTCAAGTGGGTCGGATGAAATGAAGAAGTGTATTTGGAGTTTTTTGCGATTACACGATACAATAACTGTTGAAGGGAAAGTTTTATAGAACTGCAGTAAAACCTGCATTATTGTATTGCACCGAATGTTGAGGTATTAAACAATAATAAAAGTATAAAATGGTTATAGTTGAATTGATGATGTTTAGACGGATGTGTAGTAAAACTAGAAAAAAAAGAGATAAAAATGAAGAGATACGTATTAAGTTAGGAGTGAATTCAATTGTAAATAACATGCGAGAATATAGTTTAAGATAGTTTGGACATGAATAATGAAAACTCAAAAACGCACTAGTTAGGATTACAAAGATTTTAAATATAGAAGATTTAGTTAAATGTCGAGACAAACAGTTGAAAATCTGAATGCAAATTATTTGGAAAGATATGAGTGTCAAGTGTTTTGAGAGGATGATTTTAGATAGAAATGAGTGATGTATAAGAATTTGAAACAGTTAAATCATTTCTCTAATTATTTTCAGTTTTTATGAATAATTTATTTTTTATCTCTTTTTTTTTTTAATTTTTTAATTTTTATTTTTTTAGTATTATTTACTCTATTTTTATTTTTAAACTTTAATTTTATATTTTTTCTTTTATCCTATATTTGTTATTCAAACGATCGTTCTCAAAAATTAAGATTAATACTCAAATTGTTATTATTGTTGTAATAGATATTTTACATAGTCACTTTTCAATCTTTTCTTGTTAAAAAGTGCTAGGCCCATGTGTTGAAAGAACAAGCAAATAGGGCAATAATAATGGTATCAGCCAAAAAAAGGGTAAAACAATCATACCTGTTGTTTCTTGAAGCATTTGCATGGAGTGTTGCACGGAATGCTATTATCTTGTTCGGAAGTGACTTGAGAAAATCATCTTATTAGGGATTCCGTAGAAGAGGAGAGAGAGATTGTATTTACTATAATGAATATCAAAAAGGGGGTGTACATATGTGATCCAGAACACCGGCGTTTGAGTTTTGGTTATCACCACTTGGAAATCTTAAATGTTCTAGCAATGAGAGCAGTCACATGCGTACTTAATGTCTTTCATCCATTTCTCGCCTTCTTTAACCAAGCTCTTGTGCGACACGGTGAATGAATCACTTGGTGTTTTGCCTTCATTATCTCTTGATTTTATGAACTTTGGTTCTACAATATTCTCCGACTCCTACAATTGAAATGTTTTGTTGGATTCTTTTCACAAGTGGGACAGTGTTGCCCATTTTTTTGAGGACTGCTGCAGTGCATAGCCAAAATTAATTGTAGGAGCCTTCTAATCATTGTATTGCCCCTTTTCTGTGGGATTTTCTTAGTTGCAATAAGAAGAGTAGACGCTACAGTCATACCTCAATATGATTGGAATAACAAAAGGGCTTGTCCAACTTGTTTCTCTTCTCTAAGCATGATATAGTTGATGTTGCCAATTCTATATGTAGTTTGAGACTATTGTTTAGTTCAAGTTGAGTTTGCTCAATCCGTAGTGAGATTTATATCCTGTGAGCATCCATGGAGCTAACTGGATTCTCTGGCTGTGGAAATTTCATTATTTTCTTAATTTTTTTTTATATCATTTTCATGAAGAATGATGAAATTTATGTCTTAGTTTAAATTAAAATTCCAGGATTTAAGCATAGATAGGACACAAAGTTGAAACATGTTGAAGCCCTTAAGTTGCTGAGGAGCATATGCCAAGAGCTGTCGTTTTTGGACCCTCAACAGCTCAATCAAATCGAATTTCTTCCTGCCATTTCTGATGTCGCTTCAAATGGGATTGTTCAGTTGTTCATCAAGGTCAGGAAATTCTACGCTGAAGCCTTGGATCTCAATGATCCTAATGGTTGTAGTGTAATTCAACATGCAACTCTTGATGGCCAAGACAAGGTCTTGAGCCTATTGTATACAAGGACTAGTAAGAGCCCATTTGCAATTGCAGCAACTAATGTTGACAAAGAGCAAAACAGCTTATTGCATGTAGTTACCATTCTTACAGCTTCCAATCAGCTTGATCGAATTTCTCGGGCAGCCCTTCAAATGCAAAGAGAACTCCAATGGTATAAGGTATTAATGCTAATGTCATAAAAAATACTCTCTCTCTCTCTGTCTCTCTCTCTCTAATACTTTGGATTCTAATTCGCAGGAAGCATAGAGCATTGTGCAGCCAAAGTTCAAAGAGACAGTGAATGCTGCAGGGAAAACACCCCCTGTTTTGTTCACCGAACAGCACACAAAACCAAGAGCAGATGAGAATGGATGAAAGACGCTGCAACACCTTAAACGGTCGTGGCTGCTCTTATGGCTACTGTTAAGTTTACTGCAGCCTTTACCATTCCTGATGGAAGGAGTGGTCAAACTCCTGTGGACTACTATTTGGTTTTCATAGTGTCGGATGCGTTATCTCTATTCTCTTCCTCGACATCTGTACTAATATTCCTAGGAATTCTCACATCACGCTACACAGAAGACGGCTTCCTCAAATCCTTACCCACTATATAGTCATTGTGCTACGCGAGAAGTTAGCTTGGATTCTGATTCCTATAATGTTATTTGCTAGTATTCCTGTCAACCTGTTTGCTCTTTTGCAGTTCCCACTCCTCGTTGAGCTTTTCTTCTCCACTTGTCCACGTAGCATCTTTGACTGGCGTAGAAAATGTTGGTGCTTCCTACTTATGTATCTTCCCGTGTTCTTTTTTCTTTTTCCGATTTTGTGAGACAATAATGTGAAGATAAGCAATAATATGAGAAGAACCATCTTTCTTTACTACAATGCAGAGAATTTAAAGTGCCAAAGTGCTTATCCTGCAAGAGGATTCCAATTCAAGCAAAAGAAAGAGAAAGGAGAAAGCTGTCACCGAGAACTTGTTCATTCATAGGGCTGCCTCAATGTCAAATAGATCGGTTGTATTAAAGCACATTCTATCAAACTACAAATATCATGATTGAATTTTGGAATCACAAATGTAAGTAAACAATAGACTCTCATGTTGCTGCCGGGCCTCAAGATGTGTGTGTGTGTGTGTGTGAGAGAGAGAGAGAGAGAGAGAGAGAGAGAGAGAGAGAGAGAGATTATGAGGGAGTCCTTATCAACTCATATAAGCAAGGGAAATAAAAAATACTGCACGTTTTTGCCTGGTGAATGTATCTTCTGGGGTCGAAAAATTCTGGTGCTGTATGTTTTGTTAATTTAATTTGTTTGGAATATACTAATAGCGTCTAGTATAGGTCATTGTAAGGTCATTTTTTAATCATTTTATCTTTGGTCAACTTAATCTTAGCTTAGCTTAATCATTTTTTAATCATTGTAGGTTAACAGATCTGGGATGATCATCTCTCTTCCTCATCTCACTTAATCTTAGCTTAGCCTTTTTACATTCATCAACTGAGCTACAAAGATTGGGGATCAATTATGCAGACTAGTCAAGGAGTGCGGCATGCAATAGTTCCGGAACCTCTAAAAGGGGACAACTACATGACATGGAGCAGGTGCCTCAGAAACTATCTTAAGGGTCAAGATCTTTGGGATGTTGTTCAAGGAACAGCGGAGTCTAAACCAGGAGAAGACGAAGGGTATTTCAAGACTTGGCAAAAGAAAAATGCTATGGCTTTACACGCGATTCAAATGACATGTTCATCGGATACGCTTGCTCGGATTATCAACAATGACTCTGCCAGATCTGCGTGGGTTTTCCTGGAACAGACTTGTGGGCAACAATCACAGACACAGCCCCAAAAACCGCTACAACCTCGGTCACAAGGTTCACAATCTCAAGAAGAAGCGCAAATACAGCCTCAGTCGTCGCAGCCACAGCCAGAGGCACCGAAACCACAACCGCAGTCACAAGAACAAGTGCAGTCTCAGTCAGAGGCACAGAAACAACCACCAGAACCTCAGTCACAAGAATTTGCGCAGGTACAACATCAGTCACAAGAAGAGATGCAGATGCAGCCTCAGTCACAGCGAGCACAACCTCAGACAAAAGAACAAGTGCTGATTCAGTCTCAGCCAGAGGCACAGCCACAAGATCAAGCAGAACCACTGTCGCAAGAACAAGTGCCGGCACAACCCAAGTCACAGCCACAACTTCAGCCTCAACCAGAAGGGCAAGCGCAGGTACAGCCACATTCACAGCCCCTGCCACCACAAGATTCACAGGGCCTGCAATTACAAAAAGATCAGCAGTTACAGCCACAGCCACAGGGACAACAAGTACTGCAAGGTACACAACCTCAAGGACAAGCTAGCTCAGCTGTTCAGCCAGGTATTCGTCTACTTCTAGATTTTCACAGGTTCACAATATAACTTCACTTGTTAATATCTCAATCTTGGCAGCAAATTCTTCATAGCTCATATCCATGACTCCAAAAACATAGAATAACAAAGTTGTATATTGTCCCATGTTGCTTATGAGTTATAAATGACTTGAACTCAAGATTGCCGTTCAAGGACACTGCAGACTTAGTCCTTGTCTTAAAGTAGCAATTCTTGGCAGGGATGCAGGAAAATATGAACATTCATTTTGTTAAGCTTCACAAGGCTGTGGATCGTGGAGATTGGAAGACTGCCAAAGAGTTTCTTGACCAGCATCCCCACCTAGTAGGAATGAAAATTTCACACCCGGGAAAAACACCGCTTCACCTTGCAGTAACTGCAGGGCATGTTAAGATTGTGGAGGAGTTGGTGAATTTGATGTCAGAACAAGACTTGGCAGTACAAGAGGTTGATGGCTACACAGCACTTGCTATTGCTGCACGAGGTGGAACAACTCAAATTGCAGAAATTATGATAAAAAAGAACAATAACTTGGTTAGAATCAGAACCAAGTACAATGAAGTCCCGGTTGTATTATCTTCTGCAACTGGACATGCTGATATGACGCGCTACCTTTATTCTCTTACTCCTCTAGAAGACCTAACCCCAGAGCAAGGCAACACGAATGGTACCACTCTTCTAACTAATTGCATTGCTGCTGATATTCTTGGTAAGAACATCATAGGCCTCAAACTTAGACTCAATAAAAATTCTTGAAAGTATTATGCCAATTACTATTAGTGCTGTTTGGCAATACCATGTATCAGATGTTGCATTGGATTTACTTCAACGATGCCCTCGTTTGGCTTTTAGTTGGGACTCAGAGGAACGTTCTGGTGTGTATGTGTTGGCTCGAACGACCACTTCATTTTTCAGTGGTGATCACCTTCTTTTCTGGGAAAGATTTATCTATCCTTGTGAGTACCCCAAGAACAAAATTGTCCCTAGACAGCAGTTATAGTCCCTCTCTTCGATACTTGTCTAAGTGATGTTCAACACATCAGTAACATAGCCGTGTTTAATATGGAAGGTATACCTATACAATCTTCTTATGCTCAAAGCAATCTCCAAATCAACATCCAAACTCCAGGAGGAAGTCAAGACGATCATAGGAACATTGTAGTCCAATGTATGCTCTCTCTCTCTCTCTCTCTCTCATACACACACACCCACCCACCCACACAAAATAGTTATAGGAAGTTAACATGTTTGTCCAATTTTTCATATGCAGCACTTGGCAAATTGTTTGGACTGTCTTGGAGAATCACGAAACTTGTGGGTATGCAAGATGACAAAATATGATCACCTAATTCTTCTTTCTTAATTTGAGTGTATACCTTCCACTCAGCCAATTTGCCCTAATTGTGTTTCTCGTCATCATAGTTCCAGGTGTTAAACATATAGAAGAGCGAAAGCTGATACATGCTCAAGCCCTTGAATTGCTACATAGACTTTGTAAAGAGATATCCGTTTTGGACTGGTCAGAGTTTTCAAAGAGTGGGATATCAGAGGCATTGTTCCGTGCTGTTGAATATGGGCTGATTGAGTTTGTCACTGAGGTGTTTAAGTCTTATCCTGATTTGGTATGGTTTTTTGATGGACATGGAAGATATCCCTTTAATTTTGCAGTGCTCCAACGCCAGGAAAATATTTTCAACCTTATGTATGAAATGGGCACAAAGAAGTATATTATAGTGGGCTACAGAGACACATTTGGTAACAACATGTTACATCATGCAGCAATGCTAGCTCCCTCTTCTGAGCTAGCTCGAAAGTCGGGTGGTGCTCTACAAATGCAAATGGAGCTACAATGGTTTAAGGTATTCATTTTTTTATTTTATTATTTTATTTTTTATTTTTATTTTGCATTGAGTGTTCAAAAATAAGTTGAAACGATTTTTTGGTGCTTCGTATTTGTTTTTCTTTTGCAATGACCAGTGTCTAGGAAAAAAGGTCAGATGCAGTCAAACCTAGTCTGACCTAAAATGAGGCCCTGGCCTGGAAGGGCTGAGCTTTCATGACATAGTTCCGGGCAAGCGTAGCTTCAAAAGAGGAGCTAAATCCCAGTACTGCATAATATTTAGATATATCGAAAAGGCCATCTAGTGTATCTTTCTTATACTTCATATCGGTCATAAAAGAACTATAATCAAATGTGGTCAATGATACAATTGTAGGAGGTGGAAAAAATTGTGGAGCCTAAGTTCAAGGAAGCAAGAAACATCGAGGGAAGGACACCGAGAGACTTGTTTACCGTGCAACATGAGAACTTGGTTAAAGAAGGAGAGAAGTGGATGAAAGACACAGCAACATTTGGTATGGTTGTGGCTACTCTTATTGCTACTATCATGTTCACTGCAGCATTTACAGTTCCAGGTGGTAATGACCAAAACTCGGGCTTGCCTGTGTTCTTGGGAAAGGAAACAGGCATTGTCACCCCCTTCATGGTTTTCATCATATCAGTTGCAATCTCTCTCTTCTCCTCTACAACATCCGTACTAATATTTTTAGGAATCCTCACCACCCGCTATGCAGAAGATGACTTTCTCAAGTCTCTACCCAACAAACTGATTATTGCCTTGTCTACACTTTTCGTCTCGATTGCAACCATGATGATAGCCTTTGGTGCAACACTCTATTTGATGCTACATGAAAGACTAGATTGGATTATTATACCAATTATTTTGCTTAGTAGCATTCCCATTTCCCTTTTTGCTTTGTTGCAGTTTCCTCTTCTTGTTGAGATTGCTCTTTCCACGTACGGTCCTAGCATTTTCAACAAAAAAAGAGTGCCATGGTAGCAATGTAATTATTTTTATTATTATTTTATCGAGAAGTGTGTTACAAAAAAAGCTCATAGTTACATTTCTAGTCAATGTACCAAATTGTTTAATACTTTTTTTTTTTTAAAGCTGTGTGGTGCATAATGAGGCTTGTTCTCTCTCTCTCTCATGTGTAATCTATCTGGTTTAGTTCATCAATGCGAACGATGAATAAAAAAAGAAATATTTCTGGGTAGTTTTTCTCTGTTCACAACTATTTTTTTTTTTTTTTGCTTTGCACAATAATGTATATTATTTAAGATTTTAATATTCGCCATTAGCAATTCAAATATTGAATCGGTTTAATGATGATTTAGTTCAAAATGTCAGATAAATTTTCATAAAATTAAATAAATAACGTCCAATTAAGACGAAATTACAGAACATAGTCTTGCTTGTATTGGTGCCACTCTGTCTGTTGGCGGGCAGTGTTGGCCTAATCAAATGGTGCATAGCACGGCCGCTTTTTAATCATTTCTTGTTAAAAACGCGAGGCCCATGAAAGTACAAGCAAACAGGGGAACAATTATGTAAAATATCCATATCTATTTTTTCTTGACGCATTTGAATGGAGAAAATCGGCATGGAATGCTATATTCTTGTTCGGAGTAGACTGGAGAAAATCGTCCTTGTTGGGATTCCGTATAAGAGGAGAGAGAGATTGCATCTATTTTATTGAAAATCATAAAGGGTGTGATCCAGAACATCGGCATACCTTGAGTTCTGGTCATCACCACTTGTCCATGGAGCTAATTGGACTCTCGGGCAAGCAAAAATGAGCATATGGAAATGTTTACATTTCAGATCAAAATTCTTTTAAATTGAATTATCGGATATTCTACTTTTTTGATTAGAAGTCTCGAGTTCGAGTCCAGAAAAAGGATTTATGAAAACCAATTCATTAATGGATTTCAAAGTATTCGGATCAGACTAATGAGAAAAGTCCAGATATCAATAAGTGAAAACAAAAAAGAGAGAGATTGTAAAGCTTGAAACTAATTGAACCCCAAATGATGTTTTCATATTGGGAGGTTGAAAACCAGGGTTTGATGAACCAAGGATAAATGGTTCCAATCTTTAACCAGGTGGCGGGACATCGTTGTTTTGGTTAATGTAACATAATCACATGTATGCTTCCATACTTCCCTAAATTAATGGATGGTTTTGGAGTCGATTTTGGTCTCCATATATATCTGCTAATCTGACTCAAACGGTGAGTCTGTGCCTAGAATGTTTGCCGTATCGGATGAAAAACCTACAAAACTCCCACCGAGTCAGTTCCGATGGGGGGACTCCAACGTTCAACTTAGAAAAAATAATGACAAAAGAAAAACTAAAAATAACCGTAGATATGACCCTAATGACTCTGTGTGTGTAATGTATCGTTCAAATGGATGTCGAAACCCCCGTGCGTGTGTGTAGCATATATGAGCATTGTACGGTGAGTGCTATATATGAAGACATATTATATATTGCATATGTAATACCATGTGATGTAATCTATATGATGCATATCATTCATCCGATCATGCATGGAATAGAATATGAAACCATACCTCTGACCGTGTAGAATCGGGTATAGAGCTATGCCTCTAACTGTACAAGATTGGACCTGAAGCTCTACTTTTATCGGTGTATATAAATGGGTACGAAACCGCCCTTTGAATAACATATAGAATTGAGTATGGAACCACTCTCTGAATGATATTTTGAATTGCCTCTCTCTCATGTATAAAAATTTAATCCCCTCTGATGGTTGCCTATGATCCGTATTTATAGTCTTTCAAAGGGTATAGAAAATCCTAATTTCCTTTTACTTGAGATCTTTTGAAATGATAGGAATTGTAGTTAAAAACTTCTAAAAATTTAGATTTTCTTGAAATTAAGGAAAGTTTAAAATTTTAGAAAGATTTCATTCCTTCTTGAGAGTTCACGAGAATTAGAATCTTACAAAAATATGAAAAGATTTGAATATGGTGGTGATTGCCTTCTTTATCGAAAAACCATGAATGATAATAGAAACCTATTAAATAAGGTACCATCATTTGCCACAATTTTTAATGATATTTTGAAAAAATGGTATTAGAAGTAGAGTGAATCAGAAGAGACCTCTTAGGAGACCGAGAGGTTGAGAGACCGACAGGTCGAGAGACTGGGAGGTCAGGTGTCTGATAGATCGAATGATTTGAGAGATCAAATGATCGGGAGGTTGAGAGATCGACAGATCGAATAATCAAGAGATTGGAAAACTGAGAGGTCGAACGATCGGGAGGTCGAGAGACCGACAGATCGAATAATCAAGAGATTGAAAAACCGACAGGTCGAACGATTAAGAGATTGCGAGACCAACAGGTCGAAGGATTGAGAGATTGGAAAATGACGGGTCGAACGATCGAGAGATTATGAGACCAACAGGTCGAAGGATCGAGAGATTAGGAGACCGACGGGTCGAACGATCAAACGATAGTGAGACCGACAGGTCGAACGATCGAGAGATGGTGAGACCGACGTGTCAAACGATTGAGAGATTGGGAGATCGACAAGTCGAGCAATCGAGAGATGGCGAGACCGATAGGTCAAGCGTTCGAGAGATTGCGAGATTGACAAGTCAAAGGATCGAGAGATTGCGAGCAGGTCAAAGGAACGAGAGATTGGGAGACTGACGGGTCGAACGATCGAGAGATTGTGAGACCGATAGGTCGAATGATTGAGAGATTGGGAAACCGACGGGTTGAAGGATTGAGAGATAGTGAGACCGACGGTTGAACGATCAAGAGATGGTGAGACCAACAGGTCGAATGATCGAGAGAATGAGAGACTGACAGGTCGAGTGATCGAGAGATGGTGAGACCAACAGGTTGAACAATCGAGAGATTGAGAAACCGACAGGTCGAGTTATCGACAGATCTAGTGATCGGGAGGTCAAAAGACTGATAGATCGGGTGATCGTGAGACTTAAACGAGAGCGTTTTGAGAGAGTTTTGTCGAAAAAGTTCAAACGATTGAGAGTAGGCCGTGTCCGCCCATCAATGAGATATACTTGATATGCTATGTTAGAAAGAGTGTTCAGTCGATAGGATCCAGTTAATAGGATAGGCCATATCTACCTGTCTAGGAGATAAATAAATCGGCGGGCGGGGAAATCAGGTGATATGTAAGTCGAGAGTCTAACAGGTCGAGTGATCTAGAGATCAGGCGATCGGAAGAAGACATAGAACCTAGAGATAGAGTCACTGAGAGACTCCTTTAGTAGGTTGTAGGCTTAGTGAGCTTTGAACCTTGTGGTGATAAGTTTTTTTAAATCGTTCGGGCTATGAACCATCAGAATTTTAGACAATATTGGGAGCCGAGTAGGTGACTAATAGAGGGGCAACAATCAGGAGATACAAAACCGAGAAAGGATTTTACTTACTTTGCGAGAGCAAATCGAGTGATCTATTATAGGTCAGTTGTCAAATCGAGAAGTTAAGTGTCTGAGAAGTTAAAAGACTAAAAATTCGAGAGGCCATGGGGTCATGAGACTGATAAGTCGAGAGACCAAAAGGTCAGGTTACCGAGAGGTCGAAAGATCAAGAGATCAAGTGATCGAGAGTTCGAGAGATCGAGTGACTTGGTGACTGAGGGATCGAGTAACTAAGAGCTCAGATGATTGACAGATCGAGTGACTAAGAGATCGAGGGATCGATAGATCACGTGATTGGGAGACTAAGTGATCGAGTGATCGGGTAACTCAGGGATCGAGTGACTGGTGACTGACATATCGAGTGACTAAGAGATCATCAAATCGACAAGTCAAGTGACCAAGAGGTCAAGAGATCGATAAATCGAACGATTCAAATAATCGGGAGATCGATAGACCAACAAGAGATCGAGAGACCGATAGGTCAAACGATAGAGAGACTGATAGGTCGAATAATTCAAATGATTAGAAGGTCGATAGATCAACAAGAGATTGAGAGACTGACAAGTCGAATGATGGAGAGACCGATAGGTCGAATAATTCGAATGACCAAGAGGTCAAGAGATTTAAGCAAAAGTGTCTGACTAAGCAGTAGTCGAGAGTGTAAAGTGCTTATGTTATGAAAAGCAAAAGTAGAAGATCTGAAAACTGACCTGGAGTTTGTGTTCCAATAGAATGACGTAAATCTCGATGAGTGTGAGAGGCTAAAGACTGATGTGAGAGAATAGGGCCAGACTTTGCATTCGTGAGTGTAGACTTGTTGTCAAAGGCGTTGTAGCCGATGGGTATTAGGCATCAGAGCCACGAGAATATACTGGAACAATGTTGCAGCTGGTGTGATGCGATTTCGAAAGAAAGAGAGTTGAATCCCATCGATTCAGTAATAACCATTTTAAACAGAAAATTAAGAGAAATGGAGTTGGATCCCATCCGGGGCCGGAGCTCTTCAATAGAAAACTAAGAAAGGGGATTAGATCCCATCTTCATGCAATATAGAAGACCAAAGGAGAGAGTTGGATCTCGTCCGGAGCGCCGGGGCCCTAAATAGAAAATCGAAAGAAAGTGGATGCGGAACCCATATGAGGCGTATAATTACAAGTGTAGATCATATATATTCAGTTGGGAGTTGTATCTAAGGGAGTTCCATTAAGAGATTTCAATCGAAAAAATTGGCCAGGTTTGTCCATCGGAGAGATACATCCCTAACGATAAACTCTACTCGGAAGGATTCGTTCGTTCGATAGATTGTACCTATTCGGGGAAATAAACCCCTAATGATAGACTCTGTTAGGGAGAATTGGGCAACACTAGTCTGTTCGGGAGGATTGGGCAACGCTGGTCCGTTCAGAGAGATAAATCCATATCGATAGATTCCGTTTGGGAGGACCGAATGACATTGGCCTATTCGGGAGGACTAGGTGATGATAGCCCGTTTGGGGAGATAGATCCCTATCGATGGACTCCATAATGAGCAGAAGGAAATCATACCTCTAGCCATGGTTTTCCAACAACTGCAACTCTCTTTCCGACACCTCCAAACGTGTAAGAAATCTTCCAAACTCTCAACTTTCTTTCCAAATAGTGTGTGAAACTTATGAGTTGAATTTGGAAACCCTTACTATGCTTGTCCCTATTTATAGTGGTTATACCATCAACAACCACTATGGAGGCCCATACTTGGTTACCCCTTTGGTGAGTTAAAATTCTTAACTTTCAGGAATTGGCTTGCAGGGTATAAAGGGTGATGGACCACCCTCCTATTTCTCACATTCTCCCACTTGGCCCACTCACCCGACTTGGTGATTTTATCCAAACTGAAACTTAATGAGAAAAGTACACATGAATCACATCGATAAGTTATCTAAATTTGTGAGTAATGTCTTCCATGTATTACAATGCATGTTACTTCTATCCTTATGATAGTCGTCTTTATGAATAAACTCTATGTTTATTCGAGATCCATTCTCACGAATTTTTTTTCAAAACTGAAATGTGCACATAATCTTATATGAGAAAATTTAATTCAAAATTTCATTAAAATTAGGATTTAAACCCATATTTACAACATAATATCTGAATTTAACTAGAGGCATGCCTTTAATTAGAGAATAAGCAAGTATACATTCGATGCTAATATGTTGGACTACAACCTTATTTTTCAATACTGTTCCCTTATGGTTAAGTACTTAATTTCGATATATTTACCTCGACTATCACTTTTATTATTCTTAACCAAAAACACTATAACTGAATTATTATAAAATATATTCAATGGATTAGGTATACAGTCCAAAATTCTTAACCCAGTCATAAAACTTCATAACCACACTATCTGTGACATAGTTTTAAAACACACCACAAATTCAGCTTCTTTGGTGGAGGTCACAGTCAATGTCTGCTTAGCACTTCTCCATGATATAGCTCTACCAGCCAAAACAAAAATATATCCAAATGTTGATTTTTGAAAATCAATGTAGCAAGCAAAGTCTGAATCCGAGTACCCGACTACCTTAAAAGTGTCGGTCCTCCTATATATAAATATGTAGTTCTTGGTGCCTTGCAAGTATCGCAATACCTTCTTTGTAGCCTTCCAATGATTCAAACCGGAATTACTCTAATATCGTCTCAATATTCCATTTGCATGCGCTATATCAAGACGGATACAGACCTGTGCATACATAAGACTTCCAACCATGGAAGCATACGGAATGTTGACCATCTGTTCTCTTTCAAGTTCCATCTTGGGACACTGTTCTAAATTGAATCTGTCACCTTTGACGATAGGAGCTACACTTGGTGAGTAATCTTGTATTCTGTATTTTTTAAGAACTTTATTAATATAGGTTTCTTGAGATAGTTCGAGAATCTTATAGAATCAATCTCGATATATTTTAATGCTAATGACATAAGATTCATCATCTAAATCTTTTATAACAAAGTTTTTAGAAAAAAACTGTTTTACCTCATGCAACATCCCTTTATTATTGGTTGCAAGTAGAATATCATCAACATATAGCACTAAGAAGCAAACCAAATTCTCACCATTATTAGAAGAAAATCTTTTGAATTGACACATGTAAACCTCTCTAATTCCCCATTCAAAATTGTCATTTTCATATCCATTTGTTACAACTTTAAGTCAAAATGTGCAATAATCGTCAGAATGATACGGAGGGAATCTTTCTTAGATATTGGAGAAAAAGTCTCTGAGTAATGGATTACTTCCCTTTGAGTGAATTCCTTAATAACAAGTCTGGCCTTGTATTTCTTAATGTTGTTAAATGAGTCAATTTTTGTCTTAAAAACCCATTTATATCCAATGAATTTTACCCCATCAAGTAACTCTACAAGATCCCAAACTTTGTTACTTCTCATGGAATCCATCTCATCTTTCATGGCTTCTAGCAATAAGCTCGAATCGTTAGAACTCATGACTTGTGAAAACGACTCAGGATTGTCCACAGCACCAACATTGTAGTTAGGCTCTTGGAGGTAGATTACATAATCACTAGGTGTTGCTGACCTTCTAATCCTAACAGATCTCCTTAATGTCGGCTCAACAGTCTCTCTATGAGAGGGTTATCTAACTTGATATGTTTCAGTGTCAGCAGTTTATGAAATATTTTGAATGTCATCCACAATCAAGTCAACGTCTATAGTAACTAGAGGGACGCTTTGAATGACAATCATCTTTTCACTTGAAGTGGAAGATATACTTGATAGATTCCTTCCGTGGACTAATTCTTGAAAGGAATCTCTCCTACTAATCAAGTGATTCTCAAAAAATTTTACATTTTTTGATTCCACAAACCTACTATGATAAGATGGATAGTAGAATCTGTATCCCTTAGACCTTTCGACATATCCAACGAAATACCCACATATGGTCCTTGGGTCCAGTTTCTTTTTCTTTTTCTGGATTGTAAACCCTTACTTCTAACGAGCATCCCCAAATGCGTACATGTCACAAATTGGGTTTCCGACCTTTAAATATCTCAAATGGGGTTTTATAAACTACATTGGTTGAAACCCGATTCAATAAGTACAAGGCCGTCTTAAGAGTTTTAGTCTATAAAGACTTAGGTAACTTGGAGCTAGACATCATACTCCTTACTATGTCCAACAATGTCCAATTTCTTTTTTCAGCCACACCATTTTGGTCCGAAAAACCAGGTATGGTGTATTGGACAACATCCTATTTTCTTAAAGAAACCTAACAAATGGACCAAGTGTCTGTCCATCCTCAGTCAATGTTTTGAAACCTAGACCGGAGTACGAACCGGTCGCATCAAAGGATCAATGGGTCACTGGGTTAACCCGGTCGGACCGGATAAAAAACCCGGATGACATCATCACAAAATTATAAATAAATATAAATTATAAGATATTCAAACACCAACAATTTGTGGCGCAGTGATTGTGCTCTGTCTGTTTCCTAATTTAGTCACGAGTTCGAGCATGGGTGGATATATTTTTTGTCACAAATCTTTTAAGCTTTAAAAACCAGGTTGGACCGGGCTGGTTCAACCGGGTTCTACCGGTCCTGTCACGCCTCGAACCGGGGTTGTGAACAGTCGCCTGTTGTCCTGGATGCCGGCTACATTTTATAGAAAATCAGGCATAATCTCTCCATATTTTAGAGGTCTCTCATGTACAAATCAACCTGTATATTTAACAACTATCATGTCATCTAAATAAATAGGTCATCCCGGCCTCACAACAATTAACCACATTCAAATAATACCAATCAAACCACAATGGACAACCAGGACAACGCAAAGCTATCATAAATATTAGCAGTCATAACCACAAACCTCTATTGTCATGCCCAACTAGAGTATGAGCAGTCGCCACATTGAGCGGGCCTAAATTTTATACACATGTACAACAAATTCCCAAGTAAAAATTTTAAATGCTTACAAGTGTCTCAATGCAAGTATAATGAGCCAATATGAGAGTTTCATAAATAAATGTCCATAATTTATACAGTCATCCCATAAAATATACATGACCAACTACGGATCTCAATATCATGACCTCGCAGGGTCGGTAGAAAATACGGACTTCATACTTTAATTTAAATTTAGATCTCACCGTCATGAATACCGAAATCTACCAATACGCTACCAAAGATCTCTAGAGTCTGATGCGTCGCTCTATCACAATAACTCTATCTGAGGAAGGAAAGGAGATGGGTGAGGATCAAGGAAGATACCCAGTGAGTGAGGGGATTAATATCAAGCATGAATAGTATAGGTGAACCATTGGAATGTTAAACAAGATTATTCGTAAACAGTAATTCTGGTTTTGCAGTAAAATATGGTATGTTCAGTAAATTGAAATCATTTAGTCAATCACACGATATCATACATATATGCATCCATTCAAATCAATTATTATATTTTTAGAGCAAGTTGAAAATGATCTTGGCGAAGGTCGACCATGACCGAAGACAGGCGTATCGGGGGTTTCATTATATATAAATGTTCAAAAGTCGCTCTCTACCCCGACGTTGGCCATGAAGTCGCTTGGGCTAGCTCATATTGGAATCATGTATAAGACCCCGCCCGGTACTAAACAGTGGCGTCACACACGTCCTCCCCCTATGTGACTAGCTGCGCCTATAGCCATATGACGTTTGCAGAAACCTCCTACAGAAGCGTATCCGGGCAACCCGTGCCTCTATAAACGCCATTCGTAGCTACGGAATCCATCAAAAAATATCATCTCATTATATCATTTCATCACAAGTAGGCATCCAGCCCACACAGTTCATCAAAATATTTCAAATCCGTGTGTCAATACATTTCATTAAATCATTTCAAATCAATATACCAATGCAACGGTAAAATAGAAAACATATCTAATTCTCAAATAATGACACAATATTATTTCATTTTAAACCATGGATGCATAGTCATAGAAAACGTAAATTCACGACACTCCAATAGTCACAAAACAAATTTGAAATTTAGTATCACACGTCGAGTCAATACATATCAAAAACATGTTTTATTGAAAATACGGTAAAAATCAAGTTTCACTTTTCATGCAAGAGATTAGAGTCTCACTCACATTCGAGGAAGGGTATTTATTCCATATTTTCACAATTCAGTGTAATGAAATTTTACTCCGATCCTTAATTGATCTTTCCTAATACATAATTACAATCTTGTCATCAATTTCTAAATATTTTTAGGGTTTATCCATTTTTCCTAATTTTATACAAATTCAAATTCTTCAATTTATGAATACATTCTAATGTCATCAATTACATTTCATTTATAAATAAATAACACAATCAAAATCAAGTCTAATTCAACTCTAAAACCACTCAAAGTCGGAAACAAACCTAAAATAAATAAATTTTCTACAAAATAGAAAATTTTTGAAAAATCATAAACTTTTCGATTCTCATCCAAACGTTTCAAACCATATGTCATTTTCAAGGTGAAAAGGTCTAGTTTCATAATATGGAGATCGTATTTAGATTGCCTATATGCAGGACAATTTAGAATGAGAAAGATTACAACAGTTCTTAAACCTAATCACAATTTTTGAAACTATCCTTCAAAAATGCATTTCATCAGGCAATTAACAACTCAAAAGTAACCTAAGAAGGATATTAAATGTAATAGTACTCTTCATTTTATAGAACAGTCCATTCCAACCCCAAAATCCTACTATTTTCATGCATTTGTCAAATTAAATTCTAAGGGAAACTATTCTAATTAACTCAACATGAATCTTTCATCCTCTAACATGCTTCTTTCATACTGAACAGCCTAATTCACGCAGATTTCTAAACTTAACCCTAACATTTAGGTATAGAATTTCAGAAATTGCATTCTATTCCAATCGAACATACATTCTAAACATATACAAGACTTCTAACCCTAAATTTACCCTAAATTCATTTAATTAATCGAATGAGTCAGAAATCTCCTCACCTAGGATTTCTCGGATCGCAGACCTAACGTCCGTGCGCAACTCAGTTCGAAATCCTGCAATGTCTCCAAATTGAAGCACATGTAAGCAATTAAACCTAATTACCAAGGAAATTCGAACCCTAGAGCATAATCAAGACTCAGCCCTTACCTATGCAGTGAAGAAGCCTCGACCTAGGGTTTTCAAAGATCGGTTGACGACTGCGGTTTGGGGCTTCAACTGAGGTTGCAGCAAGGCTCTCGGCAGAGAGCAGCCCGCGCGCGAACAGGTGAGGGACAAAGCGAGAGAGAGCTCTGTTCTACACACGTGAGAAAGAGAGGAAGGAAAAATAGAAAAACAGAGAGAGATAGAGAGAGACAGAAAGATCGTGGGAGAAAGAGAAAGCGAGAGAGAAAACTGAGAGAACAGAGAGTGACGAGTGAGAGTGAGAGAAACAACGAGAGATAGAGAGAGAGAGAAACAGAGAGAGGGGGAGAGGGCGATTCGGGCAAGAGAGAGACGAAAGAGAGAGAGAATAGAGAGGGGGAAATAGAGAGGGAGGTAGAGAGAAAGAGAGTGGCGACGACAGTGGTTGGTGGTGGCGGAGGGAGTGGGAATCGAGTGGGAGGGAGAGACGGCTTCGATCGAAAGAGGGCGAGAGAGAGAGATGAAGAGAGAGATTAGGGTTTTAATCCTAATCTCTATTGATTTGGGGGAGATGCAGCGTTTTGGGTCAAAACGCTGCATCTTTATTCATTTTTTTATAATTAGATAATTCAATAAATAATTATATATATATATAATTTCACACTCATATTTCACTAAATTGTGAATTTTATAAAAATGAGTTTTATTACGATTTACGGATACGACATTTTAAAATATACAAAAAATTTAAATTAAATACCCCAAAATCAAAATTCAATATAAATAAATATTATATATATATATATAAACTGAGGAATATTATATATATATATATATTTCAAGAATCGAAGTACACTAGTACGGACACCACAGTGTCGGTGTTACAGGTCCAACCGAACTGTTGACTAGTTTTGATCGGTTTTTTTAAAATCCGGTTTTGATAAATAGCCCGGACCGGCTGCCAGACTGGTCCCTGGTCGGACCGGCCGGTCCGGTCTGGGTTTCAAAACATTGTCCTCAGTATACCCCCATAGTAGTCTCCACTTTTATATGATCTCACAATTTTTATTTGTTTACTGTATTATTTCTCTACTTCTGCCTTAAAAATCTTAAAGGCATCTAATGGTTCGTCCTTATGGCGAAGGAGATAGAGATATATATAACGTGAATAAACATTAATAAAGGTGATGAAGTACCTTTGGTCATATGAGTCCATATCTGAACAACATATGTCTGTATAAATGATCTCTAATAGATCTGAACTCATCTTGGCACATTTCTTTGCTTTATTGGACTGCTTACGCTTGATGCAATCCACACAACTTTCAAAGTTTCTAAAATCTAGAGTACTAAATATTTCATCTTTTACCAATCTTTTAACCCTCTCAATGGAGATACATTATAATCTTCAGTGTCACAACATAGAGGAATTTTCATTTATGACACACCTTTTCACACCAACATGTGTTTTGTTGTAACAAGTGTTATCTTATAGATTAATTTCATACAATCCGTTAATTAATAGACCCCGTACCAACGACATTTAAATGCAAAAATAATGTCATTGTATTATTATATTGAAAAGAATATCCAAATTGTATAAGTTTTAATATAGAAATTAGATTTTTAGAAAAAAACTTGGTATATAAAAAAATCTTTACAATTACAATATATGTCCACTAGTCAAAACGAGCTCGCAATCTCCGATGGCCTCCATTTGCGAGCTTTAATTGTTTCCTGAATAGATGAATTGCTCATGCCCCACTGGTTTTTGCAGGTTTAGCAAGCCCTAAAACACATTCTTAATGTGGATTGAGCATACAGAATCAATCCACCATATGTCATAAGAAGTTTTAGTTATAAGAGATTCATAACATACAAAAGTGATTTTCGTACTTATGGCATCAAGCCATTTTTGAAATTTGATACAATTTTTCTTTATGTGTCCCTTCTTTTTACAAAAGAAACATATGGACTCTTTCTTTATAACTAGGATATAACCCTTTGCCTTTCCTTTCAGCTTGGCTTTTTCCTTTGCCTTTCTTTTCATGACTAAATATGCACTACTGGTTCCCTCTTTTATTTACATGAGCAGCCTCCATTCTTCCTGCACACACATGATATAGTAAGAGGGTGTTCAGAATATAGTGCACCAAAAAGAATTTGAACATCTCCGCCTCAAGAGTCTGTAGTTGGGCCACTATATTCCAAATTCGCATGATGTGCTCACGCACACCGTAGATATTGGTAAGTCTCTTCGATGAAAACCCCATAATCAAGGTGCTGGCGAGAGCTTTATCAGATGTCTCAAACTGCTCATCAATTGTCTTAAGAAGAGTACGAACATCATTATGCTGATTGATGGAGCCGTTGATGCCAATCGATATTTTATCCTTAATGAACATTGTATTGAGATGATTAGATTGCTCCCAGCACTCATAAAGAGTTTCGTCCGCCATAGAGCTAGCATCCGTTACCCTAGACAACTCTTTGTCATACCTTATAGTATAATCCAAATCTCGTCATCCCAAATTAAGAAGTATCTTCTCCTTCCATCTTGTAATTCTCACCATTTAATATGGAAACTTCAACGATATCAACGGTTTGTATAGTTGCAAAAATAATGCTTACAAACTTTAGTTAATGCTTTAGCATATGTTTATCAATGTAAAATATAATATAAATCTCCTAACATAGAAATTGCTTATGAGTTGAATTTCTAATTTAGATTAGATTTATTATCTTTTATAACCAGACTGACAAAATTATCTAATTTTCTAATACCTATGGGCTAATTAGGAGAAATCATATAGAAAATCTTTCCCTAAATTAGAGTTTATCTATCAGTCCACAAGACAGTATCACTCATGCACTAGGAAAGTCCCCAGATAGGTGGTGGGTCGCATGGGATCACTTAAAAAACAATCAATTTTATACTTATCTTCGTTTTGTTGATAGAACTTTTTTAGACATGCACTCGATCTGTTGAACTTGAAAAACCTTGTAGAAGCAAACTCTAAAATCAGCTAGACTTTTCACATAACTAGGTTTTCTGGTCTTGCCATCTAATCCTGATTAATTATTTTAATGTGACAAAAATTGTTGTGGGATAAAATTTGTCACACAAAAAATAAACAATTATAAATAATATTTTTCCCTTCTGTGGTCAAAACCATCCCAATGTATAATTCCTCCTTTCATATTAAGGCTGCTGTGGCCTTACCCTAACAATCAGAAACCATACAGACCACAAGAATATTTTTCTTCAATTTTATATAGGTTTTAACCTTTATTTTGCACATCCCTTAATATGCAAAAGCCATACAAATAATTTATTTGTATAAAATACACAAATTTCTATTTATGTGTGGTAGCCTCATACACATAAATTTAAAATTTTCAATTTTAAATTCACAAAACTGACCCAAATATGAATTTAAAATTAAAAAATAATTTTTTTTCATTTTTTTTGGAATTTTTATGAAAATTTTTGGAATTTTTTGTGAATTTTTTTTTTTTTTTTTTTTATGAATTTTTAAGTTCAAAGGATTAATCTGTAACATTACAAAATTTATTGGGACCAATTTGAAGCATCTCAAAGTTTATCGGGGTTTTAAAAAAGTCTGGAATCAATGTGCTGCATTTTAAAATCTTTCGGGTTTTAGAAGAGGTTGTAGGGACCAAGTTGCAGCAATTAATAGTTTCCAGGAAATTGGGAAATTATCAAAAACTTCTGGACTAAACTGCAAAATTTTAAAAATACATACCAAAACGACGTCGTTTTGGTCTATATCTAAGTCTTCTTTACCTGGATGGACCTTGAGGGTCCCAACCCGGATCCGACAGGTCTAAATACTGGGAAATGGCTGGAAATTGGCTGGAAAGTGTCGAAAAGCCCCGTTTTTTTCTTTGAAAATATAGAATTGTCTGAAATTTCATTAACAACTCATTTCCAACCTTAAAATACCAAAATTTCTTCAAAATTGGACCAATTTTAAAAAAGTTCAGGTCCTAAAAAGTTTAAAAAAGTTCGTCAAAAAATACAGACATGACTCGAATGGCTTTGATACCAAATGTAAGAAGTTCATATTAGCCTAATATATGAATTACATGACAAAAGTTGAACCGAAATGAGCGGACAGAAATCATACCTCCAACCATGGTTTTCCAGCAACTGCAACTCTCTTTCTGGCACCTCCAAACGTGCAAAAAGTTTTCTAAACTCTTAATTCTCTCTCTAAATGGTGTGTAAGACTTATGAATTGAATTTGGAGACCTTTGCAATGGTTGCCCCTATTTATAGTGATTGTTTCATCAACAATCACTATGGAGGCCCATACTTAGTTACACCTTTGACGAGTAAAAATCCCTAACTTTCAGGAATTGGCTTATAGGGTATAGAGGGTGATAGACCACTCTGCTATTTCTCACACGGATAACCATGAATGTTTCAATGTTAAAGGAGAAGCTCCTATCATCACAAAAAAAGGAAATAGGTATTAAATAAATTAATTTTATAATTATATAATAAATTTCATATTACTTTTTTTTAATAGATCCAAGAAACTTGAGTGCTGATAAAAAAAAAAGCAAAAAAAAAAAAAGAAGAAGGAATGATGATCGAAAATGAAGAAGAGATTGTTTTCATCACTCATTTGAGAAAGGACATAACTAATCATACTCTCTTAAAAAAAGAAAAGGAATATATGTTTTGTTCTGTCACCCTTAATATATCTACCCTTTAATTGGGTTATACATGTAACATTATCCTCATATAATATTGTGGAAGTTTTCTTAATACTAGTTTGAATGTAATTAACTGTTGATCTAATCTACATATATTCACGAATGGTTTCATGAATCGCTAATATCTCAGCATGATTTGATAATGTAGCGGTCATTATTTGCTCCATAGATCTCCAAGATATGACAGTGTCACCATATGTAAATACATAATCTATTTGAGAATGAGTTTTATGTGATTCAGACAAATATCTAATATTTGCATATTCAATTAATTGTGCATTTGACCCATTTAGATAAAATAAACCAATTTCAATTGTATATTGGAGATATTATAGGATAACGTCATTCCAATGTCTTCTTGTTGGAGCGGAACCATATCCAATTAATAAATTTTCAACAAAAACTATATCAGGTCGAATATTATTAGCAAAATACATCAATGCATCGAATGCATTTAGATGTGGTATTTCTGAATTAATAATTTTATCGTTATCCTCCCGAAGACAAAAGAAATCCTTTTATTTATCGAGTGAATAAACTATCATTAGGTTGGTTAGTAGATATAATTTATTCATATTAAATCGATCCAATACTTTTTTAGTATAAATAGATTGACGGATAAAAATTCCCTATTTTAAATATTCAAACTGCATGCCAAGACAAGATTTAATTTTCTCAAAATTTTCCATTTCAATCTATTTCTTTAAATAGTTTATTGTATTTTAGAACCTCTTCACGAATTCCAATGATATTTAAATCATCAACGTATATTACAATTATTATAAAACACATGGATAAATATGATTATTTACATAACCATTTTTTGACAAATATTCAGTGAGCTGATTATATCATATACGCCCAGATTGTTTTAAACCATATAAAGATTTTTGTAATCTAATAAAAAATAATTCTCGAGAATTTGAATTGTATGTTGCAGGCATATTTAGTCATTATGGGACTTTCATGTATATATCACTATCTGGTATACCATATAGATATGCAGTGACAATATCCATTAATTACATATGCTTCAAATCAATAAGGTAGCACAATGTAATTGTATCCATCTAGGGGATTATGTCTCTTCATAATCAATATCTGGTCTTATAAAAACCTTACGCTACAAGTTAGGTTTTGTACCACACAATCTCATTTTTCACACAAATACTCATTTGTAACTTATTAGTTTAACACCTTCAGGTATTTTGATAATGGGACCAAAAAAACCACATGTTTTAAGAATGATTCTAGTTAGGCTTGAATTGTATCCTTCTATTTTGACCAATCACCTCTTGACTTATATTCCTTTACAGTCGTGGACCCAAAATCATTATTTTCATTCAGGACATCAATTATCACATTCTCTTTCAAATGTTCAACTTCTTCAGGAAGATTATCATAGATTGAATCATTCATATCATCTTCTTCCATATAGTCACTTTGACTATTTACTCCCTTTTTTCTTTCAGGAATTTTTATTGTTAAAACCAATTGGTCTTCCATGCTTTAAACGTGATTTAGTTTTATTTATTGTTAGAGGCCCTTCAAGGGCATTAATTCTGATGGGAGCATTCTCAGCAGGATCATGTAATTTAGTTACCTTTGACAATTGGTTTGCAAATTGTTGTAAATGAATTATTTCTTAAACTTTTAGTTCACAATATTTTGTATTGGAATCAAAATGAAGTAAGGATGGATTATTTCAGTTAATCTCTTTTTCAACTTTTCTTTTTTTTGTGTTATCTTCCCTCCAAAGTTGGAAAAAATTGTTTCATCAAAATGACAACCAGTAAATTGAGTTGTAAAAACATCCCCTGTGGATGGCTTAAAGTATTTGATAATAAAAGAAAATTCATATCCAACACATATCTCTAATCTTCTTTAAGATCCCATTTTGGTTCTATGTGAAGGGCAATTGGGACATATATGACACAACTAAAAGTACGTAAATGAGAAATATTTGGTTATTGTCTAGAAACCAATTGTAAGGGGGATAAATTTTGATAACTAGTGGGTTGGATGCGAATAAGAGTTGCTGCATATAAAATTGCATATCTCTAAGCATTTATAGGTAATAAATGACTCTGTCAGGCCATTTTAGGTATGAACATGAGCAATAGGATGTTTAACTTTTTTTGCAATAGACATACAATAATCATTAAAAGTTTGTAATATAAATTCTCTAATATTATCAAGGCGCACTCGTAATCAAATTATTTGAGTGAACAACCTAAAAAACGTCAGGTTTTGGGTTGATAATAAGAATACATATGACTGTCTTGTATACGCATAATTAAAAACCATAAAATATCTAAGTTGGTTCACATGATGCATGGATCGATGTACATATATTATCATGTATTTGTTTAAAAAAAATCGAGAGAATTCAATCTCAATTTTGGTTGGTAATGACTTTATTATTAGTTTATCTTGATAACATGCGACATATAAAAATTTATGAGATTGAAGAAACTTCAGGTTCTTCATAGGTGTTTGATTGAATTTTCAATAATGCATCATATTATTACAGATCCAGATGACTTAATCGATCATGTCATAATAATAATGTATTTGAATTAGTAAACTTCTAGTTTACTATTGCATTTACTTTAATTGGTCAAATATATTTATAATAAAGACTAGAAAAACTAATAATCTCCAATATTTATTGACGTACCAATTTGATGTCAGTAATGTATAAATATTCAATATTTCCTACATTAGTTGTCTCTATATGATAGCCATTGAGATGAATATCATTGAAAATCAGTAAATTTTTTGTGAAACTTGGGTGTAAATTATATATTACTGATCATAAAATTCGCCCCTCCTGATAATAAAATATTTACTCTTTCGGAGTCTTCAATCAACATTACACTATCAAATATAGTATCTACATTTTGCTTTTTCATACTAAGATAAGAGAAGTATCTTTTGAGGATTGTATATATAGTAACACTGTCTATAGGACAGACATCTTCATCTTCGATGTTTGATCCAACAATGGATGCAATAATATCCATAGATTTTTTATGAAATAAATACATAAATAAATAATGAAGTTTTGCAAAACATAATAATTAGAAAAACAAATATTCAATATTATCAATGTCATAAAAAAAATCACCAATATCTTAATGAGACAAATTTATCAGACCCTCAAAAATATTATCAGGGTCATAATTTTGATACAAAAGAATTATCCACGCGTGCTTATCCTTTTCTTTCAATAAAACTTAATAAAAATTAACAAGATACTTTTGTATACGACAGGTACACGACTAATATCTATTCACCTTACATCAAAAGGACATGCTATCCACATCGGTGCTTTGCTAGTTGACTACAACTTCTAAACAAGAGAATAAAAGCAAAAACCGGAAGGAGAAAAAAAAGGAGATAATCACACAATCAATAATGTTACAGATAAAAAAATTATTTCATTTAATAGTCACATTAATTTTTTTTCTTTCTTATCTAATTGCAAGTAAATGCTTATTAACAATCATAAAGTTTCATGGAAAGCAAAAATGTAGGCATGTGTTTCCTCTTCTTAGGTAGAGTTCTGTTTGGTCCAGCATACATTTTGGCATAATTATAACCCAAATAGCAATTGCAGCAATTGCTAAAAATCTGTCACTCACTACCGATACTGAGAAATTGTTTCTCTCTAATAATAAAAATGGATACCAAATGAGTCGGTTGACTTCCACCAATAAAAGTCAGTTCTAACTAGGCACTAACTTCAGCATCTTATTAACCGATGCTCAGCTTGCTCCATCATACAACAAATTATCCCTATTGCAGAAACCCCAAGTTCAGTTATATTTTATCATCAGTTCTGCTATCGGGAATACAAACTTGTCAAATGTAAGCTACCATGTTTGTTTGCTTCAACATTGAACCCATCATGATGTAAGAAACTCTAGTTTTTCAATATGAGAACTGAGAAGTGGCGTATTTTCACTGATTAACATTGTGATCCAATAACCAAACACAGCCCAAAGAACCTATTAAACATGCCGGATAGAAATCAAGAAAGAGAAGTAGTCATAACCGATCCCATTTCTGCCGGAGACAGACTTACCGGATAATATTCCCTTCCTCTTCTTCTCGATTGTTTAGAGTTTCGTATTGATAACGTGTTATGAAAGTTTGGTTCTTGGAGCCCACAATTCGATATACCCCAAGCAAAAATTCAAATCTATCTCAAAGGAAAACTTACGCACAATATAGAGAGAGAAAGAGAGAGAGATTAGAAATAAAAGGATTTTATTTCTCTTCTTCATGTGTGTACAAATGAGGTTACATGAGGGCCTATATATACGCACTTGAATATGAATAGTCACCTTGATTAAATGTGACAATCCAAAAGCCAAAGGTTATCTAGAACTAAAAATTTATTAGTCACTCTAACATAAATGCTTATGTATATTTATTGAAATTCATGTACGTTTATTCAAATTTCTTAACATTTATAACAAAATATACTAAATTAAAAATATTTTTATGTTAAAAAAAATGACCAATTGGTCGACCAAGGCTGACCTTGCTCCCAAGGCTGGGCCTTGGGCCTTGGGCCTTGGGCCTTGGATCAACCCAAGGCTTGGCTTTTGCGAGACTTTAGATATTCATTTCCTTTTTTCTTTATTTATATACTTCTTTCTCTTTGTTTTCTTTATATCCATCCAATTTATGATAAAAATATCTCATCTCTCTTTCTTATTCTCTATAATCCCTATCCATTTAATGTGGGATAAAAATTCATATTTTTTTTGGCATTTCATTAACTTATATTATATCAAAAATGTAATACATGTCTTATTTGATGAAAAATTTTTCCTTTGCTCTTTCAAGCCATAATTTTAAATTTTTTTTAATTTTCAATTTATTGCTTACCAGATAAATTAATACAAGTTCGCACATAGTTTATACTCAAATGTAAATTGAGATGTTTGATGAATATAACAAATATTTCAAAAAATGTCAAACCTTTATGATTATTTATTATAAATAATCATAATTTTGTATAACAAATCTTAATCTTTTAATCTTATATATTCAGATTTAGATTAACATTTTAATAATTTTTTTACAAGGGTATATCACCCAATATTTAATAATGAAATTTAGACTTCACACCGCGTGTACATGCAATGTACACCTCCTAGTTTCAATTACAAAGCAAAAAAAAGGTTAAGAGTAATAATTAAATATTAATGTTGATGCGAGTTTGTTTAGTCATTTTGTTAACCTAAAATAAAATAAAATTAATATTTATTTGAGATTTATAATATAATTTCTACAAATTCAGACAAGATTTATAAATAATTCAATTTGAAAGCCTTATATTTTTTTTTTTTCTAATTTTTCTATTTTTCCCTCAGAACAAATACTTCCTTTAACATGTTTAAAATTTTTTTTTAAAAAAAATAATAATTTTTTTGAATAATTAGTTAAAAAGAAAATAAAATCAGGGAAAGCGAATCGCAACTGCACATGAGATAACCGGATGCAGAATTACTGTCGGGAGTGGGGGGAGAGAGAGAGAGAGAGAATGGTGATTTTGCCTAGTGAATGTATCTTTATTCCAAAATTTAATTTGTTTGGAATATACTAGTAGTGTCTTCCAAGTAAAGGTCATTTTTTAATCATTTTATCTTTGGAGAATCAAACCAAACATCAAGTCTGCCCTGATACACTTCTAACAGATCTGGGATGATCATCTCTCTTCCTCATCTCACGTAATCTTAGCAAAGCTTTTCTGCAATCATCAGCTGAGCTGCAAAGATTGGGGATCAATTATGCAGACAAATCAAGGAGTGCGGCATGCAATAGTTTCGGAACCTCTAAAAGGTGACAACTACATGACATGGAGCACATGCCTCAAAAACTATCTAAAGGGTCAAGATCTCTGGGATGTCATTCAAGGAACAGCGGAGTCTAAACCAGGAGAAGATGAAGGGTATTTCAAGACTTGGCAAAAGAAAAATGCTATGGCTTTACATGCTATTCAAATGACATGTTCATCGGATATGCTTGCTCGGATTATCAGCAATGATTCTGCCAGAGCTGCGTGGGGTTTCCTGGAATGGACTTGCAGGCAACAACCACAGCCACAGCCCCAGCAACTACTACAACCTCAGTCACAAGTTGCACAATCTCAAGAACAAGCGCACAAACAGCCTCAGTCGTCACAGCCACAGCCACAGGCACTGAAACCACAGCCGCAGTCACAAGAACAAGTGCAGATACCGTCTCAGTCAGAGGCACAGAAACGACCACAAGAACCTCAGTCACAAGAACAGGCGCAGGTACAACCTAAGTCACTGCCACAACCTCAGTCAAAAGAACAAATGCAGATGCTGCCTCGGTCACAGCAAGCACAACCTCATACAAAAGAACAAGCGCTGATTCAGTCTCACTCAAAGGCACAGCCACAAGATCAAGCAGAACCTCAGTTGCAAGAACAAGCGCCAGCACAACCTAAGTCACGGCCACAACCTCAGTCACGAGAAGAAATTCATATACAACAATCTGAACCTCAATCAGAAGGGCAAGCGCAGGTACAGCCTCAGTCACAGCCCCAGCCACCACAAGATTCACATGGCCTGCAATTACAAAAAGAGCAGCAGTTACAGCCACAACCACAGGGACAACAAGTACTGCAAGGTCCACAACCTCAAGGACAAGCTAGCTCAGCTGTTCAGCCAGGTATTCGTCTACTTCTAGATTTTCACAGGTGCACAATATAACTTCACCTGGTAATATCCCAATGCAGTAAATTCTTCATAGCTCATATCCATGACTCCAAAAGCATAGAATAACAAAGTTGTATATTGTCCTATGTTGCTTATGAGTAATAAATGTCTTGAACTCAAGATTGTCTTTCAAGGACACTGCAAACTTTACTTAGTCCTTGTCTTAAAGCAGCAATCCTTGGCAGGGATGCAGGACAATATGAAAATTCATTTTGTTAAGCTTCACAAGGCTGTGGATAGTGGAGATTGGAAGACTGCCAAAAAGGTCCTTGACCTGCATCCCCACCTAGTAGGAATGAAAATTTCACACCCGGGAAAAACACCGCTTCACCTTGCAGTAACTGCAGGGCATGTGAAGATTGTGGAAGAGCTGGTGAATTTGATGTCAGAACAAGACTTGGCAGTACAAGAGGTTGATGGCTACACTGCACTTGCTATTGCTGCGCGAGGTGGAACAACTCAAATTGCAGAAATTATGATAAAAAAGAATAAGAACTTGGTTAGAATCAGAACCAAGTACAATGAAGTCCCAGTTGTATTATCTTCTGCAACTGGACATACTGATATGACCCGCTATCTTTATTCTCTTACTCCTCTAGAAGACCTAACCCCGGAGCAAGGCAACACGAATGGTACTACTCTTCTAACTAATTGCATTGCTGCTGATATTCTTGGTAAGAACATCTTAGGCCTCAAACTTAAACTCAATAAAAATTCTTGAAAAGTATTATGCCAATTACTATTAGTGCTGTTTGGCAATACTACGTATCAGACGTTGCATTGGATTTACTTCAACGATGCCCTCGTTTGGCTTTTAGTTGGGACTCAGAGGAACGTTCTGGTGTGTATGTGTTGGCTCGAACGACCACTTCATTTTTCAGTGGTGATCACCTTCTTTTCTGGGAAAGATTTATCTATCCTTGTGAGTATCCAAGAACAAAATTTTTCTTAGATTGCAATTATAGTCCGTCTTTGATACTTATCTCAGAGATGTCCAACACATCAGTAACATAGCCATGTCAATATGGAAGGTATAGCTATACAATCTTCTTATGCTCAAAGCAATCTCCAAATCAACATCCAAACTCCCGGAGGAAGTCAAGATGATCCTAGGAACATTGTAGTCCAATGTATTCTCTCTCCCTCTCTCTCTCTCTCTCTCTTTCTCTCTCTCTCTCTCTCTCTCTCACACACACACACACACACAAAAGTTATAGGAATTTAACATGTTTGTCCAATTTTTCATATGCAGCACTTGGCAAATTGTTTGGACTGTTTTGGAGAATCACAAAATTTGTGGGTATGCAAGATGACAAAATATGATCACCTAATTCTTCTTTCTTAATTTGAGTGTATTCCCTCCACTCGGCCAATTTGCACTTATTGTGTTTCTCGTCATCATAGTTCCAGGTGTTAAACATATAGAAGAGCGAAAGCTGATACATGCTCAAGCTCTTGAATTGCTACATAGACTTTGTAAAGAGATATCCGTTTTGGACTGGACAGAGTTTTCGAAGAGTGGGATATCACAGGCATTGTTCCGTGCTGTTGAATATGGGCTGATTGAGTTTGTCATTGAGGTGTTTAAGTCTTATCCTGATTTGGTATGGTTCTTCGATGAACATGGAAGATATCCCTTTAATTATGCAGTGCTCCAACGCCAGGAAAATATTTTCAACCTTATGTATGAAATGGGCACAAAGAAGTATATTATAGTAGGCTACAGAGACGCATTTGGTAACAATATGTTACATCATGCAGCAATGCTAGCTCCCTCTTCTGAGCTAGCTCGAAAGTCGGGTGGTGCTCTACAAATGCAAAGGGAGCTACAATGGTTTAAGGTATTCAATTTTTTACTTTGAATTGAGTGTTCAAAAATAAGTTGAAACGATTTTTTTGTGCTTTGTATTTGTTTTTCTTTAGCAATGACCAGTGTCTAGGAAAAAAAGTCAGATGCAGTCAAACCTAGTCTGACCTAAAATTAGGCCCTAGCCTAGAAGGGCTGAGCTTTCATGACATACTTCCGGGCAAGCCTAGCTTCAAAAGAGGAGCTAAATCCCATGACTGTTTAATATTTAGATATATCAAAAAAGCCATCCCATGCTCTAGTCTATCATTCTTATACTTCATATCGGTCATAAAAAGAACTATAATCATATGTGGTCAATGATACAATTGTAGGAGGTGGAAAAAATTGTGGAGCCCAAGTTCAAGGAAGCGAGAAACATTGAGGGAAGGACCCCGAGAGACTTGTTTACTGTGCAACACGAGAACTTGGTTAAAGAAGGAGAGAAGTGGATGAAAGACACAGCAACATTTGGTATGGTTGTGGCTACTCTCATTGCTACTATCATGTTCACTGCAGCATTTACAGTTCCGGGTGGTAATGACCAAAACTCGGGCATGCCTGTGTTCTTAGGAAAGGAATCCGGCATTGTCAACCCATTCATGGTTTTCATCATATCAGTTGCAATCTCTCTCTTCTCCTCCACAACATCCATACTAATGTTCTTAGGTATTCTCACCACCCGCTATGCAGAAGTTGATTTTCTCAAGTCTCTACCCAACAAATTGGTTATTGCTTTGTCTACACTTTTCTTCTCTATTGCAACCATGATGATAGCCTTTGGTGCAACACTCTATATGATGCTACATGAAAGACTAGAATGGATTATTATACCAATTATTTTGCTTAGTAGCATTCCCGTTACCCTTTTTGCTCTGTTGCAGTTTCCTCTTCTTGTTCAGACTGCTCTTTCCACGTACGGTCCTAGCATTTTCAACAAAAAAAGAGTGCCATGGTAGCAATGTAATTATTTTAATTATTATTTTATTGAGAAGTGTGTTACAAAATAAGCTCTTAGTTTCATTTCTAGTTAATGTACCAAATTGTTTAGTACTTTTTTTAATAGAGAGCTCTTTGGTGCCTAATGGGCTTGTTCTCTCACTTGCTCTCATATGTAAACTAAATGGGCTTGTTCTCTCACTTTCTCTCATATGTAAACTATCTGGTTTTAGTTCTTCAATTTTTTTTTTTAAAAAAAAAAGATCTAAACAAAAATGGGATGAATGGTGTAGTGATAATTTAGTTCAAAATGTTAAATAAATTTTCATAAATTAAATAAATAATGTCCAGTTAGGACTAAATTACAGAACATAATCTTACATCAATTGGTGCTATTCTCTCAGTTGGGTTAGCCGTGTTGGCCAAATCAAAACGTGCAAGGTATGCCCTCTTTTTAACGTTTTCTTGCTAAAAATGCTAGGCCCATGAAAGAAGAAGCAAACAGGGCTATAATAATGTAAAATTAGCATATCTATTGTTTCTTGAAGCATTTATATGGAGAAAAAGGGCATGGAATGCTTTTATTTTTATTCCAGAATTTGAAGAAATCAATTTATTTATTCCATTACTAAGGTTTTTCATTCCTAATCAATTCTGATTTTCAAATGCAAACCAAATGCCACTAAATTGATCATAGGGCTTTCTACGCTCTTCTTCTCTATAGTGACCACGATGAAAACCTTTGATACCACGGTTGCCATTATGCTTGGCGAGAAGTTATCTTGGTTTCTGATTCCTATAGTGTTGTTTGCTATTATTCCTGTCACCCTTTTTGCTTTTTTGCAATTCCCTCGAGATTTTCCTCTCCCTCGAAGGACCTAGCATCTTCGACAGGCCTAGAAAATGTCGGTGCTGCTAACTTATGTATCTTTCTCGGTGTTCTAGTTCTTTTTCTGATTTTGTAAGATAGAGAAAATATGGGTGCTGATTTTGAGAAGAACCATCTTTCTTTAGTACAATGCAGAGAATTTTTAGTGCCAAAGTGCTTATCCTGCAAGAAGAATCCAATTCAAGCCAAAGACAGAGAAAGGAGAAAGCTGTGACGGACAACTTGTTCATAGGGCTGCCCCAAATGTCAAGTAGATCCTATTTGGGCATACCTTTTGTTAAACTTCCCAAGAAAAAAGGACTTGCATTTGCATCTCTATTTAACTTGATTCATATATATATATATATAGAGAGAGAGAGAGAGAGAGAGAGAGGTAGCATGTGATTTTGCCTTTCTCAGTTATAAAGAGGTATGGGGGGAGTCCTTATCAGCTCATATAAACAAAGGAAGAAAAGAATAATGTTCCTTTGAGTGATTTGAACTATTTAATCCATATTTGTAGCTATGACGGCTAGTCACAAAAAAGGACGTCGGTGACTAAAATTTTGGTACAGGAAGTTAGGAATTTATTGCGAGAGGATTTTTTTTTTTTCTTCTCAAATCAAATTAATTAAAAATATATATACATTTCGGATAATTTTTATTCATATAAATATTAATATAATATTATAATTAAAAGTTAAAAATTTTATAACTTAAAAATTCTAGAAGAGATGATATAATATTATAAATAAAATTTAAAAGAAAAAATATTTTAGAGACTATTTTATTGAAAAATAATATAATATTAGCTATTTTTTTTATTTTATGAACTACTAGTAGCGTATTAAATTTAATTTAAAAGTCTTATATTTGTTAGTTTATTTGAAATTTGAAAATTAAAAATTTTAAATTGACATTTAATGAATTAAAATTATAAATAAATTTTAAACTTTAAAATTTTAATTTCAAATCATATATTAACGTGAATAATATTATTACATTTAAATAAATAATAGTAGAAGGCAACATTATTTAAAAGTTTTTTACAGTGGTTCCAATAATTCTATTAATTTGAATAATCAAACCAATCTAGTCAACTAATTCGAGTAAATCAAATTGTTGGTTTTTGCTTTATTAAATTAAGTTATAATTATAAAAATTATATGACCGAATTAAATAAATTATTTTAATTTTGATCATTTTGATTCCTTAACTATTCTAAAAGCTAATTTAATTTGTTTGGAATATAATAGTCTCTTTGAAGAAGTAAAGGACATTGTAAGGTCATTTTTTAACCATTTTATCTTTGGAGAACCAAACCAAACATTCGAGTCTGTTCCCTCCCTAAACCCTTCCAACAGATCTGGGATGATCATCTCTCTTCCTCATCTCACTTAATCTTAGCTTAGCTTTTTTAAATCTTAGCTTAGCTTTTCTACAATCATCAGCGGAGCCGCACAGGTTGGGAATCAAATTATGCAGGCAAATCAAGGAGTGCCGTATGCAATAGTTCCGGAACCTCTAAAAGGGGACAACTACATGACATGGAGCACATGCCTCAGAAACTATCTAAAGGGTCAAGATCTTTGGGATGTTATTCAAGGAACAGCGGAGTCTAAACCAGGAGAAGATGAAGGGTATTTCAAGACTTGGCAAAAGAAAAATGCTATGGCTTTACATGCTATTCAAATGACATGTTCATCGGATATGCTTGCTCGGATTATCAGCAATGACTCTGCCAGATCTGCGTGGGGTTTCCTGGAATGGACTTGCAGGCAACCACCACAGCCACAGCCCCAACAACAGCTACAACCTCAGTTACAACATGCACAACAACCTCAACCTCAACCTCAACCTCAGTCACGAGAAGAAATGCAGATACAACAAGCTCAACCTCAATCAGAAGGGCAATCACAGGTACAGCCTCAGCCACAGCCCCAGCTACCACAAGATTCACAGGGCCTGCAATTACAAAAAGAGCAGCAGCCACAGCCACAGCCACAGCCACAGCCACAGCCACAGCCACAGCCACAGCCACAGGGACAACAAGTAGTACAAGGTCCACAACCTCAAGGACAAGCTAGCTCAGCTGTTCGGCCAGGTACTCGTCTAGTTCTAGATTTTCACAGGTGCACATCATAGGTGCACAATATAACGTTACTCCGTAATATCCCAATTTTGGCTGCAAATTCTTCATAGCTCATATCCAAGACTCCGAAAACTTAGAATAACAAAGTTGTATGTTGTCTTATGTTGCTTACAAGTTATAAATGACTTATTCAAGATTGCAGTTCAAGGGCATTTCAAACTTAGTCCTTGTCTTAAAGCCGCAAACCTTGGCAGGGATGCAGGACAGTATGAACATTCTTTTTGTTAAACTTCACACGGCTGTGGATGATGGAGATTGGAAGACTGCAAAAGAGGTTCTTGACATGTATCCCCACCTTATACGAATCAAAATTTCACACATGGGAAAGACACCGCTTCACCTTGCAGTAGCGGCAGGGCAAGTGAAGCTTGTGGAGGAGTTGGTGAATTTGATGTCAGAACAAGACTTGGCAATACAAGAGAATGATGGTTACACAGCTCTTGCTATTGCTGCGCGAGGTGGAACAACTCGTATAGCAGAAATCATGATCCAAAAGAGCAAGAACTTGGTTAGAATCAGAACCAAGTACAATGAAGTTCCGGTGGTATTATCTTCTGCAACCGGACATACTCATATGACCCGCTATCTTTATTCTCTTACTCCTCTAGAAGACCTAAAACCGGATCAAGGCAACAAGAATGGTACTACTCTTCTAACTAATTGCATTGCTGCTGGTATTCTTGGTAAGAGCATCTTAGGCCTCAAACTAAGAATCAATAAAAATTTTTGAAATTATTCTGCTGACTACTATTAGTGCTGTTTGTCAAAACTATTTATCAGATGTTGCTTTGGATCTACTTCAACAATGCCCTCGTTTGGCTGTTTGTTTGGACTCAGAGGGACGTTCTGGTGTGTATGTGTTGGCTCAAATGACCACTTCATTTTTCAGTGGTGATCACCTTATTTTTTGGGAAAGATATATCTATCCTTGTGAGTACTCCAACCATAAAATTTTCCTTAGACGGAAATTAGACATGTCCTTGTCTCTGATACTTCTCTGAAGTCTATCCAACACATCAGTAACATAGCCGTGTTTACTATGGAAGGTATACCTATACAATCGTCTTATCCTCAAGGCAATCTCCAAATCTACATCCAAACTCCAAGAGGTAGTCAAGGCAATCATGGGAACATTGTAGTCCAATGTATGCTCTCTCTCTCTCTCTCTCAGACACACACACACAAAAACAAGTTATAGGAAATTAACATGTTTGTCCAATTTTCCATATGCAGCACTTGGCAAATTGTTTGGATTGTTCAGGAGAATCACAAAACTTGTTGGTATGCAACATCACAAAAAATTATCACCAAATTCTTCTTTCTCAATTTGGGTATATATCTTCGATAGCCAATTTGCCCTAATCGTGTTTCTCTTGATCATAGTTCCAGGTGTAAAACATCTAGAAGAGAGAAAGCTGATACATGCTCAAGCTCTTGTATTGCTACGTATGATATGTAAAGAGATATCCGTTTTGGAGTGGTCGGAGTTTTCAAATAGTGGGATATCACAGGCATTGTTCCGTGCTGTTGAAAGTGGGCTGATTGAGTTTGTCATTGAGGTGTTTAAGTCTTATCCTGATTTGATATGGTTCTACGATGAACATGGAAGATATCCCTTTAACTATGCAGTGCTCCGACGCCAAGAGAATATTTTCAACCTTATGTATGAAATGGGCACAAAGAAGTATATTATATTGGGCTATAGGGACACATTTGGTAACAATATGTTACATCATGCAGCAATGCTAGCTCGCTCTTCTCAGCTAGCTCGAAAGTCAGGTGGTGCTCTACAAATGCAAAGGGAGCTACAATGGTTTAAGGTATTCAATTTTTGACTTTGCATTGAGTGTTGAAAAGTAAGTTGAAATGATTTTTTGTGCTTTATATTTATTTTTCTTTAGTAATGACCGGGGTCTGGCATGGTGAGGGTAAAATTTGAGCGAGATTTATAACAGATATTAAGAAAAAAAAAGTCAGATGCAGCCAACCTCAAATTAGGCCCAGGCCCAGAAGCGTTGAGCTTTCATGACGTACTTCCGGGCAAGCCTAGCTTCAAAAGAGGAGCTAAATCCTCCGATTGCTTAATATTTAGATATATCAAAAAAAATCTGTCTCATACTCTAAATATAAATATAACAAAAAAAATCTTAATCTTGAACTTAAATTTTAAAATCGATTTTTTGATAGACAAAATATAGGTATATATATATAAATTAAAATAAAAGCAGAGTATATAACAACAAATAAAACATATAGATATATTTATAGAAACTTAAAATGACAAGAAAAATAATTTAACTTATTTGAAATTTCTTACGTCATTCATTACTATTTAAAACTATTTTCTCAACTAAATTTTTAAATATCATATCTTTTAGTAAAATTTTTATTCAAATTTTCAACTGCATACTCTTACGTTTCACTCACTTTCTTATACTTAAGTTCTCGGTTCTTTTAATTGATGCGTTTTTAGATTTTTGTTACACATGTTCAAACAATTTCAGAGAACGCTCTCACATTTTATCAACAATTGAATTCATTCCCAATTTACTACGTATCTTTCATTTCTAATCTTATTTTTTCTAATTTTACTACACATCCGTCTAAATATTTTCATTTCAACTACAACTATTAAATACTCTTATTGTTATTTAATAATTCAATACCCGGTATCATACAATAATGCAAATCTTATTACGATTTTATAAAATTTTATTTTTAAATACAATGATATCGTGCGATCGTAAAAAACTCTAAATATTTTTCTCCATTTCATCTAACCTACTTAAATTATATGATTCACATTTTCATCTATATTATCATCATTTTAAATGATGGAACCAAAATATTTAAAATATTCATTTTTCAATATGTCATTTTCTTCTAATTTAGTCATTTTTTCATCATTCTGATAATTGTCACTAAACGTACATTTCATATACTTAGTTTTTTACCAGCTCAATCTAAATTTTCTAGATTTCAGTATGGTCCTCCATAACTTCAATTTAACATTAATATTCTCTCTTGTTTTATCGACCAACACTATATCATCTGTAAAAAATATACTGTCATGCTCCGATTCTCGAATCGAGCACGCGACAGCCGTCGCGTGGTCTCGATACACGGGCAGAACTTTTCCGTATACTGGGACTCCGCAAGACTATAATTCATGAATATCCAGATCTCCAGTACACAATTCATCACAAATATGGAAAGCATGTAACAATACACATGCAAAGGACTCTTCTAGTCCACTCCCTGTACACACAAGCACGCATCGGCACACAATTGGGGAAGGGGCTCCTGTACATGCATGCATGCGATGTGGCCATCCCAGCCAACCAATACAAATAAAGCATTTAAAATACAAGAAGTTTCAAATCATAGTCGTAGGATTTTACTAATACTTGCCTGAAACAATCAAGTTAACATCAGTAAAGTTTCAATGATATGAGATGTACAGAACTTCACAAATCAAAAAGAATGTAACGAATTTTAAAATTTATAATCCAAATGTCCCAGTATAGATAAAACAGTTTCCCAAAAATAGATCAATCAAAATAATAAAGCACAAATAAAAAATCGTCGGATTTTACCAATACTTGCTAAAAACTCAGCCAGTATCAATAAAATTCTCACAGCATGAGATGTACAGACTTCCCTTTTCCATGGTTTTAAGAACTACAATTTTTCAAAAATCTCGCATTTGCCAAATACCTATACAAGTCAGCAAAAATACTTCGCAAACTCCGACGTCCAATCCTCGAACCAAAAATCCTCTGAAAAATGTGGAGAGAGGAGTGAGCATTGGGAAATACTCAGTGAGTGGAATGCAATGGTGTGATTGTATTCATAAACAAGGGGTGAATGTGGGGCAGTCAAAGCATATCTCATAAATAGCAGTTCATATGTATAAAACATTTCAGTAAATCACAATTTACAAAATATGCATCCATATCAATCATCTTTTCAGAAAATGCTGGGATCCTTTCGAAAACGCTTTCGTCTTAGGGTAGCCGAACCTAGACAAAAGCCCGCCACGGGTTTTTCTATCCAATGTTTTCAAAATATATCCCCTTTCTTAACGTTGGCTCGTACCTCACCGGAGTGCAATTTAGATATAGCACGACTTCGACAGAGGGAGAGACGTCTAACTCCCCCACACATCCAACCCCAAACCACGCCACCCCGTCGGGTCGTTCCATGGTGGGAATGACTATAGTCATTAACAATCCAGCACCTTTCATTTCTCAATCAATCAATTTCACAAACAATGTGTCATGATTTCCAACAAATAATCAATAATCTCATGCCAACTCATGCCAAAGCAATTCATAAAACAATATCAAATAACACATGGTACAGAAGTATTCATAAACACAGTGGATGCATTCGTACTTCACAATCCAGTTCAGACAACCCACAATCACAAACCAATTTATATAAAACATATAAAAATCTTTCAAAATATTTATAAAGCAATTTTAAAACATATTACTCATTCATGAACACAATAAACCATCCACTCACCTCTAGAGAGGGTATTCACTCTCTGTTTATCAATGTAATCCGAGTATATCCCTTTCAAGTCCCCCCAAAAAATTAACCTAATCAAACATCGCAATTTATCATCAAGTAAAATTCTATAAAAAGGGTTTTCATATTTTTCTAATTTAATATACCCTTAATTTCATATCCAAAATTTCTAAATTATGATTTTATCATCCGAAGATCATTTACATCTCTAACGGACTTTAAATCCCAATATTTCCCGATTTTCTTCCAATTTCACATAACAATTAACTTTTTTCATGTATATTTCGATTTAAACTTTAAGGAAACTACTCTATTCAACCCAACATGATTCTATCATCTTTTAACATACTTCTTTCATATCAAATAATTTAATTCATGTAAAATTCTATATTTAACCTTAACATTCGCATATAAAATTTCAGAAACACATTCTATTCGAATCTAACATACATTCTAACATAGACTTCTTACCCTAAATTCACCATAAATTCAGTCAATTAATCGAATGAATCAGAAATTCGTCACCTAAGGTTTTCGCATTTGCAGACCTAACTTCCGTACGCCGTCCAATTCAGTCTGGAACCTGCAATATTACTAAATCGATGCAAAGTTTAGTAATTAAGCATAATCATCAAGATAAATCGAAACCCTAGAACTATATGTTAGAATTTTCACCTTTACATGCAGAGAAAGGAATCGCAGTCCCGCAGCTTAGGGTTTTCAGAGGCTCGATTGTAGGTTGCAGCAAGGATTGCAGGAAGATCTCTCGGGAGTGAGAAAACCGCAGCGCGCGTGAGCAAAAGAGAAAGAGAGCAAGAGCTTCGTCGTCGCGCGCGCGGGAGAGAGGAAAGAGAGAGCGAACTCTCTGTTTGCGCGGGAAAGAGAGATCAGAGAGAAATAGAGAGAGTAACTGAGGGAGACGAGAGAAAGGGAGAGAGAGTGAGTGAGATTCGAGAGAGACAGAGTGAAATAGAGAGAGAGAAACAGGGAGATGGTGGGGGAGAGAGAGATGGAGGAAATTTGAGATTTGTCGGTGAGTAAGAGGCGAAGAGAGTGGAGACGGTGGCGGCATGCAGCGGTGGACAGTGACCGAGTCACAACTGAGGAGAGGGAATTCGAGAGAGAGACAGAGAGTTCGAGGGAGACGAGAAAGGGAGACGAAGAGATGGGAGGGAGAGAGAGGAATTAGGGTTTCTTACCCTAATTCCTTGGGAACACAGCGTTTTGAAGCAAAACGCTGCGTCTCCACTATCCCCTTCTTTCTTTCTTTTCTTTTTTTTAATAAATTTATAAATAAATAAATAAATAAATAAATAAATAAATAAATAAATATTTATATATATATTTATACCCACCTTTTTTTTATTAAAAATCTAAATTTATCATCAAATAGAATGTACCTCGAATCGGAAACACGAATATTTTAATATACTAAAACTTCCAATTTAATACCTCAAAATCAAAAATCAACAAAATTTAAAATTTTCCTTTATATTATAAAGATATTTACAAACTTTCTAACACCGAATTTTCGGTGTTACATATACACTGTGGTATCTCATCTTGAGTACACTTTATGATTTCATCTATCACTATTGCAAATAGATATATCAAATCTTAGTGATATCCAATGTTAATCAAAAAGTTATCACTTAAACTTTTGTTAATTCTTATATTGGTAACAACTCCCTCAAACATATCTTTAATGAAATTAATGTATCTCAAGGTGATTCTCTTTTCATCAACGTCCATCATAATACGTTTCTAGAATCTCTATCATATGTTTTTTTCTAAATCAATGAATATCATATGTAAGTTTTTTTTATGTATTTTAAATATATTCATCAAATGTCTTAATAAGTGAACTATTTCGGTAGTAGATTTTTCTGACATAAATCCAAATTGATTATGAGACACATTTTTCTCTAATCTCAATCTATTCTCCATCATTATCTCCCATGATTTTATAGTATGACTCATAATTTTAATTTCATTACCACAAACGTTTTTAAGAACCCTATCATATGCTTTTTTTCAAGTAAATAAATTTCATATGTAAATCTCTCTTATATACTCTAAATGTCCCTGAGAAGGAAATGAAATTTTTGAACCAATTTATTCTTATCATTATTTTATTTTTATGAAGTTGTCTCTTAATTTTTTTCTATTTCAATTTTATTTAATATAAAATAATAAAATTTAATTTTTTTTCATCAATTTTATTGGATAAATTATTTTTTTATTAATGATAGAGATTTTACTTTTTTTACATTATTATTCCAATTTTATTTAATGCAAAGTAATAATGAAAATAATTAGTAAAAAATAAGAAAAAAAATATTAAATAGCTATATTTTTAGGAAAAATATTATATTTTTAGAAAAATATTTTAAATTAGAAAAATAAAAAAAAAAAGTTGTGTGTTGAAAAATATTAAAAATATTATTTTACAAGAATATAATAGTCAAATTAAAAAATGGTAGTATTTCTTTCTATTTTTTATTCCAATTAATCAATCAAAAAAAAAAGTACTATCTCATTTTTTCTCTTCCATCTCTACCAAACACAAAAAAAAAAAAAAAAAAAAAAAATTATTTTCATCAGGGAAATAAATCTCTCCATTTTCTTCCCCCTCCCCTCCTCTTTCGGGAATAAACTAGCCCTTAATGAAATAAAAGTTTGATTGTTGTTGTTGTCGTTACCGCCTCATGCTCTACTTTGTTACCGCCCCATGCTCTACTCTATCTTCCTTATAATTCATATCGGTCATAAAAGAACCATAATCAAATGTGGCGGACAGAGAATAGCACTGCCTTAAGTTTTGTTTTCTTCTGATTTATAAATGACAACTTTGATGATACAATTGTAGGAGGTGGAAAAACTTGTGGAGCCCAAGTTCAAGGAAGCAAGAAACATCGAGGGAAGGACACCAAGAGACTTGTTTACGGTGCAACACGAGAACTTGGTTAAAGAGGGAGAGAAGTGGATGAAGGACACAGCAACTTTTGGTACGGTTGTAGCTACTCTCATTGCTACAATCATGTTCACTGCAGCATTTACAGTTCCGGGTGGTAATGACCAAAACTCGGGCATGCCTGTGTTCTTAGGAAAGGAATCAGACAATATCAACCCATTCATAGTTTTCATCATATCAGTCGCAATCTCTCTCTTCTCCTCTACAACATCCATACTAATGTTCTTAGGTATTCTCACCACCCGCTATGCAGAAGATGATTTTCTCAAGTCTCTGCCCAACAAATTGATTATTGCTTTGTCTACACTTTTCTTCTCTATTGCAACCATGATGATAGCCTTTGGTGCAACACTACATATGATGCTACATGAAAGACTTCATTGGGTTATTACACCAATTATTTTGCTTGCTAGCATTCCCATTACCCTTTTTGCTCTGTTGCAGTTTCCTCTTCTTGTTCAAATTGCTCTTTCCACGTATGGTCCTAGCATTTTCAACAAAAAAAGAGTGCCATGGTAGCAATGTAATTATTTTTATTATTATTTTATTGAGAAGTGTGTTACAAAATAAGATCATAGTTTCATTTCCAGTCAATGTACCAAATTGTTTAGTACTTTATTTTTTTTTAATGAAAAGCTGTTTGGTGCATAATGAGGCTTGTTCTCTCTCTCTCTCTCTCTCTCTCTCTCTCTCTCTCTCTCTCCCCCCCTATTAGGTGCTATTCTGTCAGTTGGCAGGCAGTGTTGGCCTAATCAAATGGTGCATAGCATGGCCGGTTTTTAATCTTTTCTTGTTTAAAACTCTAGGTCCATAAAAGAAGAAGCAAACGGGGCAATGATAATGTAAAATAACCATATCTATTGTTTCTTGACGCATTTACATGCAGAAAATCGGCATGGAATAATGCTATGTTCTAGTTCGGAATAGACTAGAGAAAATCGTCTTAGTTGGGACTCCGTATAAATGGAGAGAGAGAGAGAGATTGCATCTATCTTACTGAAAATCATAAAGGGTGTGATCCAGAAAATCAGCATACATAGAGTTCTGGTTATCACCACTTGTCCATGGAGCTAATTGGATTCTTTCGCAAGCAAAAATGAGCATCTGGAAATGTTTACATTTCTAGAGAGAGAGAGAGAGCTTGAAAGTAATTGAACCCCAAATGATGTTTTCATATTGGGAGGTTGAAAACTAGGGTTTGATAGAACCCAGCATAATCGGTTCAAATCTTTAACTAGGTGGCGAGACATAGTGGTTATGGTTAATGTAACGTAATCACATGTATGTTTCCATACTTCCCTAAATTAATGGATAGCCACGCTCGCCATACCCAACTTCCTTACCTCAGGTAATAGGTTCGACATTCGAAACACTCACCATAGTCAATCTCACATGTATAATAAACTTTAGAGTTAAAGCTACTACCTCTTTACTATATTCGCAATTTAACATAATTCCCATGATATAATTAATAAATTTTAGAAAAACATAAATAACAAATAAAAAGAAAAAGTTCAACCGTATAACATAATTTATATTTTTCTTTCAAAAAATAAAATAAGTAACAAAATGAAAACAAATTCAAAAAATTTCAAAAGAAAAGTGGATTACGCCCCTTTGAAAAATAAGCACCAAATTTAGTCTACAAGTATAAATTCAAAAATGTCAAAACTAAAGATTTAAAATACATAAATTCCAAAAATATGTCACAACTAAATTCAAATTCAAAAAATATAATTTGAAAATAGAGGTTTCTTTTTCTTCTACTACCACTACTTACTCATCAGGTAGTATATGATAAATTTTAGTCTTTAAAACTCAAGTACTGCAAGGTATCTGCGTCTCTAAGCTGAGACACTTAATTAATTGCCAACAAAAATAAAATTAATAATACTCTTATTGCTGCTTTAACAATAAAGACATTTTAAAAGCATAAAAAGCCTATGAAGGAAGACAATGAAGGTAAAAGTTAATTGGATCTCGGACAAGATTTAATGGCAATGGTTTTTTTTTGGGGGGGGGAGGGGGAGAACAATTTGAAGATTAAGATTTTCTCTAACATTTACACTGTTATACATTTACATATTTGCATGATTTAGTCAACTTGTATGAATGGTTTTGTGAGCAGAATATACTAAACTATAATGTAAGACTTTCATGTCTTTTGCAAGTTTACAAAAACAAATATGTAAATGCCAAACCATGTACATTGTCGGCCACCATCTTTTGTTTTAAAATACATAGGCAATGCATTCAATAAACCTGTATTTTATAACATCACATGCATCAAATGATACAAGATCTCAATTGTTGGATATGCATATCAGGTCCTCTATCAAAGAAAAGAAAACGGGGGGTGCATATTTTAAGTGCATAGGATGCATGCAAATTTATATGTGACTTGTTTATCCACTACCAATATAACATTTATGTAACTCTTAAGTTAATAAATCAAGTCAAATCATATAATGCATCCATCAAAATATAAAGTCCTCTGCATATGATAACTTAAGTATCCTACTATGTCCAACATGAATATAATCCTATCCTGCATACACATTCACTGTAAACGGTTTACTTGCTTGCTTTATTTGAGAGAGAGAGAGAGAGAATTGGACATGAGATCTTAATTTCCCCCTGGAAATCTTGTTTGAGATCCATAACAAAAGATCATATCCATAATTAGTAAGTATTATCAAACAAGCTTCCTACCTCGACATGGCATTTCATACTTTTCAATATATTTTGCTAACTATTTCATAGTCAAGTAAGACAAAAGAAAACAATGAGACTATTTGTGCATACCATCAAAGAGCATTAAACCATATAAAATAAAATAAAAAAATTCTTAAGTGCTTCAAACCAAATCTTTTCAAGTTCCATCATACTAAAATGATCCTAACTAAAACGAGCCTACTTGTATCCATACTCTTGACAAGATTTTAGACTCTCTTTCCATAGAATTATTTGGCATACACCAGCACACAAGGGTGCTAAATAGCAAACTAGCAACTATTAGGCAATAATCTTAGCTCTTATTTTTCCACATTTTTGAATTACCAAGGGTTGATATTCATAGCTAGGTCAAAGTAAGTTGTCCACCCTCCAAGGAGCTTATGTGTGTGAACATACTCCAGGCAAGTTTCTAGGACCCTTTTCTCGGAATTATTTAGTTGACAAGTTTAGACTCTAAGAATGTCATCATATCCACTAAACTAAATAATGCAAAGAGTAATGACCTCAATCATGAATTTCTATCTATAGTTTAGTGTATTCTATTAGATTTAAGTCAATAAAAATTGTAAAACTCCAAATCAATTAAATAAAGTGATTCAACCATAAACTTAACCTTGTGATCACAGCTACTATGAGTAAATCCTTACAATTTTCCTCAGCCCATTTGTTACCATGCCTAGACTTCGTATCAATGGTATTGGACAACTCTGAAGTATCTAAGCTTAATACCAAGTCAACAATTAACTTACCTGGAAATAGAACAAAATCAGAAAACATCTTACTCCCAATAGAGTCACTTTATATATTGTTATACTACATAGACCTTGTACCTGGAAATAGAACTTCACAGTTATTTGGCTAATAAATTTTGGTTTACTTTTAGAGTTTTGGCCAGGTCTCAAAGTAGTGATAAAAGTTATCGGCATCCAAATCCTTCCTAGCAAGCTTCGAATTGATCAAGAATCGTAAAATCAAATGACCCAAATTTATAAGCAAACAGCTGACAAAAGATCAAACAGATGGAGAGTATGTCTGGGAATTCGGATGAAAAAACCCATGGCGCTAGGATAATGACAAATCTGAAACCCTAATCTTGGAATTATATGACCGATTTTGCCTAATTTTGAGAAAATGGGTGAAAACCTGATTCGCATCATAGCAACAAAGAAATTGATTGCACGAAATCTGAAACAAAGAAGTAGATGAATTGGTCGATCCAAAAGGAAAAATCAAAATTATTAAGAGATCTTAACGGTCTCTCCGTCTCTCTCCCCAGTATCTCTCTGCTCTCTGGAAAACGAGAGTATTTATAGAGAGATGAGAGTCGACCGTTGAAAATCAATCGAATTTCCCTCTCTGATGTCATATATAATAAAAAAGAAACTTCTAATTTTGCATGCCTCTATCGCAATGGATCGGTTATGGTTCGGATCATATCAATATCATATCCGACCCTAAATGTTAATTATAATATTCATATCCGACCCTAATCCGATTCGGGTTAAAAAATAAAAAACCATATCCGACCCTACGATTTTTTAAAAAAATCCGATCCGACCCAACCCGACCCGAATTACTACATATCTTTAAAAAACCGATCCGACCCGATCTTAACCCGACCCATACCCGATACATACCCGACCCATACCCGATCTAAACTATAATCTAATACATTTTTTAATTTAATAATATTTTTTTAAAAATAAAAATGAAATTTATAAATTATAACGAACTCTAAATTTTATTTTATTTTATTTAATAATATCATATTAAAATAAAATTTTATTTTATTATAAATTATTATCGGATCGGATCGGATCGAATTATTTATAACATCAATCCGAACCCGAACCGACCCGATTACTTTAACATTAAAACCTGACCCTAACCCGATTTTTGAAGAAAAAAACCCGATCTATCGGATCGAATTTTTCAGATATCCATCAAATTGGATCGGATATTACCATTCCTACGTACCTAGCAATTTGAAAAATGGGGGGGGGGGGGAAGAAATTCCACGTAATTCACCGCTGGAAATCGGTGATATGGTAAATGCATAAATGCGAGGGCCAAACTTGTTTCAGGCAGTTGACTAAAGTGGTCATTTTTGGACTACATTTGGTGGGGGAATGAGAAGGGGTATTTTGGGAAATTCGGGAACGACGTGGCAAGGAAGTAGAGCGGAAAGACAGGACACGTGGAAGAAACATGGTCCGGGAAGTGTAAACCCAACCACCAGACAAAAGGTTGCGTGGTCCGTCCCCGATCTGGACGATTCCATTGCCCTGTGCAATAACTTTAACAGTAGAGTTAGTAATTAATTAGAATTAATATAAATAATTAGTGGTTAATTATGATTATTAATAATTAATCATAGTTAGAGTTAATAAATTTAATTAATAATTAATAGGGTGGTTAAATTGTTAATAAAATTAGTTAATGTAATAATATAAATAATAATATTCAAGACATATAATAATATAAAATAAAATTAATATTGTTCTCAATTTCTCTTTAATCTCTCTCTTGTCTTCTCTCTCTCTAGTCTTTCTCTCTCTATCTCTTAATTCTCTCTCTTTCTCTCTCTCCTCTTTTTATCTCTCTCTTTATACATTTTTCTCTCTTTCTAAACTAGATTATTACAAATTAGTATCAGAATTTACAAACACTTGAATAATATTAAAAAATAGAAGAAAAATTCGGATATGAAGCCATCGAAGAGGAAGCCTTCTATAATAAGAAATTATAATGCAAGAAATGATCATATAAATCAAAGAATATCATTTATATGTTGACAAGAAATTGGGAGAAATTGACCAAACAATAAATGAACATCGCAAAAGGATGGACGCTTTTATGGCACACATATTGAAAATGTTTGATATTGCTGAGAATATAAAAATTTTGATGGAAAATGAGTAAAAAAATAAAAAGAAATTGGATTTTAGCAAAACAAATCAAATGATAGAAAAAACAATGTCAAAATTTATTAAAAAATAAGATATTGAAATGTTTTTCGAATCTTTGATTTTACCTATTCCTAACGAAAAAAATTGAACATAGGAGGGTTGCAAATATTCAAAAAAAAAACATGTTAATGATGGTTTCTTGTCAAATCCTCTAATGATTGAAATTTCAAGATTCATCGAAAAAAAATTGTCGCTAAAAATAGAATTTCAATTATTCAAAAAAGAACAAATTGATGATAAATTCTTATCAAAGTCTACAAAGATTAAATTTTTGGTATTCATGGAGAAAAATTCTTCAGAGAAAGTAATTCGAGAAAAATCTCTTTCAAATCTCCTTGTATCCGTTTTTCTCCCACTACTCACTATGCAACTCAAGTCAAATGCATTGTTCGTCTCCATCACCTTATTTCTCAACATAAATGCAAATCTTGGTGTAAAATTCATGATTCAAATTCAAATTCTTGATTTTATTTTTAATCTTTGAGGACAAGAATGTTAAAGAAATGAAAGATATTGTAATAACTACTAATTATAGAATTAGTAGTTAATCATGATTAATATGAATAGTTAGTGGTTAGTTGTTATTGGTCCCAGTAACAATCAAGAATGAGGATTGAACTGGTTATCAAAAGTCGTCTTAAAAAATTTAATCTAACTCCACATAGATTTATAATAATCTTATGGTCAATCTATACATGTACAGCAAAAAAGAAAAATAGGGATAAAAAGATAAATCATTTTTATAGTGATTTGGTTTTATACCTACATCCACTCTTCCAGCTAAACAAATCGGGATCTAACAATCTGGTAGTTTTCACTATGATCCAAGATTATAATGTACAACCACTTATCGACTTTCACTATAAAAAATATGATTTTAGCGACGGAATTTAGTGACAGAAAAAATTCATCATTATTTAGCGACGAATTTATTGACAAAAACCGAAATTTGTCGCTAATCAGCGACGGATTATTTTTCATCGTTAAATTTAGCGACGAATTCTGTTTCCGTCGCTAAATTTAGCTACGGATTTCATTTCTATCGCTAACTAGTGATGGATTTCATTTCCATCGTTAAAATATAATTTTATATTTTTATTAAATATAATTTTATGTTTTTATTAAATATATATTTGTCTTTTATATTTTTATTAAATTATAGCATTGATTTTTATTAAATATAATTTTATATTTTTATCAAATATAATTTTATATTTTTATTAGAGATAATTTTATATTTTTATTAGAGATAATTTTATAATTCTATTAAATATAATATTGTGTTTTAATTAAATATAATTTTGTATTTTGTATTTTTGTTAAATTAGGATATTATATTTTTAATTGTAAGAGTTAGAAAAAAAATAAAGAAGTAAAATATATATATATATATATATTGGATAAGTTAATAAGGCATAGTAGTTAAAAGCACTCCAAACAACCCTTTAAACCCAGATTCGAATTTGGGTAAAAGCGTATTTTCTGTAAAAAAATAAAATAGCAAAAGATGGGTTCATGCGTGGGCGAGTAAGGGCTGGTGGGGTGCGGGCAAGCAGCAGAGGGTCGAGGCGGTGGTGGCCGATTGCCAGCCGACAGGCGGGGTCGCTCTACAAAAAAATATTAAATGCGAAATTTAGCGATGGATAAAAAAGCAGGGGATGGGTTCATGCGTAGGCGGGCAAGGGCTGGCGGGGTGCGGGTAAGTAGTAAAGGGCCGAGGTGGTGGTGGCCGGCAACCGGCCGATAGGCGGGGGTGCTCTATAAAAAAAATATTAAATGTGAAATTTAGCGACGAATTTCGTTTCCATCGCTAAATTTAGCTACAGATTTTGTTTTCATCGCTAATTATTTTCGTCATTAAAATTAACGACAAATTCTTTAATCTGTCGCTAATTTAGCAACGGAAATTTTTCGTCACTAAAATTAGCAACGGATTCTTTAATCCGTAACTAAATTTTTGCGACGCATTATTAGCGACGGAAATTTTTTCGTCACTAAACGTATTAGCGACGAATTTTTCTAAAATTTCCGTTGTTAAATCCATCGCTAAACCTTTATTTTTTTGTAGTGTTCTGATTTTCACACCATGAAGATAATTTTGTCCAATAATAGAAGATTTAATTCAAACTCACTACTCAGCACTCAACACAATAACAACTCAATGCTCAACTCATTAGAATACAAGTGAATATATAAGTAAAAAGATAGCAGCAGACTTTCAAAAGACAAGGCTCATAATGCAGAATTTTCTCTGTTTCTTCTCTTCTCTGTGAATTGCTTTTTTATTTGTCACTTTAATGTCCCTCAGAACCTGCTTTTCATTTATGCTATATGGTGACACTTAAACTCAGAGTTCAGTAGAAAAAAATTCTTTAAAGTTACTAGCAACAATCCCAACAATTATCCTGAAAAGTAAGCTTCATATCCTCATAAATTGATATTTACCAACAATAAAAATTTTTTTTCTGAAGTTTAAACATCCCTCTATTACATTCACAAATTGTTTTAATTATATCCATATGATAGCACTTCCATAAAAATCGAAAACTATCCCAGATATTCAGCTTTAACTCTGAAAATAAGGAAACAACCACCTAACTTAGTCCATTTGTTTCTTCACCAAAATCTCGAAGTAATTGTACCACGAATCATCATATCTATTGTCCAACTATAGTACTATAATGTAGAATATTCACAAGTGTTTAACCAATGATGAAGATATCGAAAGCTAAATACCCCTTGAGAACTAAAATTTGATAAACAATTCTGCTATGTAAAATGGGTAAGCAACCAACTTCAAGTTAATTTTTCTCCAACATATCTGTGAGATATTTGTATAGTGAAATCTTGAAATTTGAGTCCTACACCCCTTCTTTGAAACATAATTTTTGGTTTTAAAAAATACTTCAACACATAAGTAAATATGGATGTCCAAATATATCCAAATGGTCATATCTCAACACTAAAAAAAATTTCAAAATGTTGGAATGTCAAGTGTCTTCAATTATAGGCTAAGTACAATACACAATCTACACTTATCTTACTGGTTGGATTTTCAACCAAAAAAAAAAAATCTTGCTTCTATGACCGGTTCAATGACTGGTTTTATAACTTTTCTTTAATAAAAGTTATTTATTAAATATATCATCTGTACACTAAATAAAATGATTAGAACAATATAAGAGATTTTGTTATCATCAAAACTAAGAAAATAATAATTTCCTTAACATTCTCCTCCTTTTTTATGACAATAAAACTTTAAAAAATAAATGTCAAAAAATTATTCAATATGTAAAAATATACAAATTCAAATCATATATGCACATTTTCAAATAACACAAACTGATGGGACATAGTCTTGGCCCAGCTAGAAGGGTCAGTCTTTGAAAGGCCCACACGAAAAGTCCACAAATGACCGCTACCGATTGAGATTCAAATACGATTATCTATCGAAAGGCCTCAATCGTTCAGATCTACCGAACGATAGGGTCTCAGTTGCTCCGCTAACTGAATACAATTCGTCAAGTAAAGGTAATCACCCCAATCGGGTATTCAACGATCGGCCCCTCAACCGGCAAAGCTCTAAAGGCCCTTCATCGGTCAAACGACAGATCGACAGTCAACGATTCTAGAGGAAGGCCAAAGTGCCTATTAACCCCCGCTTCTTACTGGGGACAGCATCTTGAGGATCTTTCAGCTAAGGAAATGATCCCTCCAGAATGTGAAAGTTTTCCAAAGGATGAGGATCACACTCAATTCAAAATATTGAATCCCTGAGATTTTCGAATTGGTTCGATAAAGAAAGTAGGGTTGAAGTACTTCACCGGCGCACAATTCTCACAAGCATAAAACATCTCAAAATCCTCAAAACCAGGTACGCTCTCTTGGCCTCACACATTGGGCACTCTATTCACAGGGAATCACTCCCTTAAACTCTCAGCCTGTTTCTATCATTCGAAAACAGTTCTTTCTGACTTGAGCATCTGAGTCTCCCTGTCAGGACACATTTCGACGGTTTTTGCAAGTACATCCTTTTCGACGACAACCGTTCAAGTATATAAGGAGCCGGTATCTATGGAGTCATAACCCACTTTCAACAGATTAACGCCGTCTGTAGGAACAGATTAGAGCAACTTTTGTTATTCTGACAACTATGCCTCCGAGAACTAGAGCGTCCTCGAGGGCTAACCCCGCTGTGGAAGGGCACATCCCTATACCTTTCGAACCTATCGCCCCTCCGGCACCTAATCATCCTATTCATGAGCACGTTTTCTCTCCCCAACCGTCCCGTCCGGAGCAAATCCTACAACCCGCGGCTCAGGAGCAGCAGATCATGGCCTCAACACCAGTGCCAGAGCGAGCGAACAAGCCTCAAATGGAGATATTGGAGTCGAGACTCCAAAGAATGAGTAAACAATTAGAGGGGTTCAGCTGAACTCTCGGGCCAGACGACCACTCATCCATAGCAAAGTCCGAATATGAGCGACCACCATGACTAGAGTTTTCTGAACCATCAGCGGTCTCCCAATATGACCCCAAGGACCTGAAAAAACAAATCGAATAACTAGTGCCCACCGAGCTTAAAAGAGCGGGTGCAAGGCCCTCTAGGCGAATCACCATTCGATTCGAAAATGTCTTCAGAACTAATGCCGAGAGATGTCCTTCTACCTCCCATGGAGCGGTATAATGGAACGAATAACCCTTGCGACCATACCGCCCACTTCATAACGGTTATGGTCTCTAGAGACTTCTTGGATGCAGCAATGTGCAAGCACTTTCTCACCACAACCAAGGGTAATGCTCTGGCATGGTTTAACTCTCTTCCGCCGCTCAGTATCAAAAGTTTCGCACAGCTCCGACAACAGTTTGAGGCTCATTTTGCAATTAGTAGGGGAGCCAAGCAGAAATCCACTTCTTTGATATCATTACGGCAATGGGGGGAAGAGTCTCTGAGGTAGTTCTTGGAAAAATTTAAGACGAAAATGCTGAAGGTCCCCTCTCTGGACCATAATATCGCATTAGCTGCTCTCCTAACGGGTTTGCGTTCTTCCGACATGAAAGTCTCTATTTCGAAAAAGACCATAGCAACCATTCAAGAATTTTACTCCCAAGTGGAGAAATATATTACGGCAGAAGATACAGAGGCGTTCGACCAACAAGAGAATCGCCATAGCAGAAAAGAACGCAGCCGATTGTCTCGCCAGCCCTCTCCGAAGAAAAGCAAATCGGGAGTTCTGCCCTTGCGAAGGTTTAGCATCTACACTCTACTAAACAAAACCCCAAGTCGGGTTTTATATCAGATAAAGAACAAATCATACATCAAACGGCCCCCTCGTCCCATGAAAGAAGATCCCAAGAAAGATAAGTCCAAGTATTGTCATTTCTATCGGGACTATGGCCACACAACCGACGAGTGCAAAAGGCTTAAAGACGAGTTGGAATTCTTGGTTCGCAGTAGTAAGCTGCAAAAGTTCATCAATATGGAGGGAAGGAACTTATCGTCCCCCGATAGGCGCAATGCACCATGGAAGAATGAGTAGCCTAATAGGCCGGATCCTAGACTGTCGCATGATGAACCAGGAAGGGTGATCCTCCAAGTCCACGGCGAAGACAATTGGCATGAGTTTTATGTTCCCACTAGCATCTGCCCGGCCTATGACCTGGAATTCCCCGTATTTTTCCCTTGATAAAGATTTCGACGTTCTCCTGTGGCACAGGCATGGGATCCTTAATGATTTGCAGGGAAAACACCTCTCCTAATTCTCAAAATTTCTAATCGACTGGCGGGTCTCAGTTGCCCAGATCCTATTAAATGAATGTGTCGTTAAGTTGTGATAAAACTCCCTGAATGGGCGAACACGACCCAAATTCCTTAGGTTTCTAACCGACCGGCGGGCCTCAGTTGCCTAAATTTTATCGAACGAATGTGTTGTTAAGTTGTGATAAAACTCCCCTAACAGACGGACACAGCCATAACTCCTAAGGTTTCTAACCTCAATCGTCCAGGTCCTATCGAACGAATGTATCGTTAAGTTGGGATAAAACTCCCCGAACGGGCCAATATAGCCCTAACTCCTAAGGTTTCTAACTGACCGGTGGACCTCAGTTGCCCAGATCCTATCGAATAAATGAATCGTTAAGTTGGGATAAAACTCCCTAAATGGGCGGACACGGCCCTAACTCCTAAGGTTTCTAACCGACCGACAGGCCTCAATCACCCAGATCTTCCGAACAAATGAGTAAAAATCCCGAACGGGTGGATATAGCCCTAACCCTAGAAGTTTCCATTTGAACGTCAGATCTTGGATACCTCGGCTCAATAGATCAGGTGCGTCATCAACGGGGTGAGTCCCCCCGACTTCATCAGACTAACAGGATAAAGCATTCAAAAGTTTTTCATAGAAAATCATTATATCTCAATGAAGTATGGGGTAAAAATTTCTTCACGACACAAAATTACAAGGGAGCGGAAGGAGCACTAGGAGCAATCAAGGTGAAATTCAAATCCGCTAACCCCTAAGAGGAGGCAGAGCCTTGTGTTGGCTGATTTGTCGAAGGATCTCTTCGGCACACTTCAGACGTTCAAACAACATACGCTGAGAAAACTGGAGGTTGACAGTATCTTCGACAATAGATGTCTTGAGATCGGTCATCTTTTGTTTGGCACTTTGAAGGGATTCCTCCCGACGACGAGCTAGGGTTTCGACAGCTGTCAATCGCGCTTCTCGAATGCGCGCCTCCGTTTCCAATTTTTCACAATGAGCTTGGGCCGAAGTAAGATCCGTCTGAAAATGCTTGATCTGTCTATCTTTTTCCTCTTTAATGTTTTTTTCCTGGTTTTCCAGAGTATCCTTTAATGCTAGCACTTGACTGCTCATGTAGGCAAACTGTCCATCGCGCTCTTTCCTCCGTTTCCTTTGAAACTCAGTCAGGACTGAGGCCTAAGAAGAAGTACACCTGTCAAAACCATGAGGTCAAGAACCAAACATAGTTCGAATAGAAAAAATACTCACCGTAATACAGAGAGAGTGGATGGCCTTGTCAACATAATTCGGATGCATCATTCGAAAGGCAAGCTACGGAGAAAACTGGAACCGTTCGGCCAGCTACAGTGCCACCTGGGAATCGATGAAGTTAAATTGGCAGCTCCCCACACTGACCGCCACCGATCCTTCTTCAAAATCCTCTTCCTCTCTGATAAGAGAATCGACCGAAATAGACGGTGGGATACGATACACGTCCGCTATATCTTGTAAAAGGTATTTGGACTCCTAAGGAGACCGTTCCAATGCTTCTCCCAGAGTAGGAGTAGAAGCGTACGCCACGAGGACCTCTTCTTGCCGCCGCGAATCTTAAATTGGAGCATTTTCAGTCGCCTCAAAGGGACCAAAGACGCATCAAGAGTTACCGGATGATTGATCGGTGAACCCTCCCCCGTTTCATAATGCACTAGGAAAGGCTCATGCTCCCCAGCTCCACCCGACTCATCCTCTCCCGCAAGTGGGTTGGACGATCGAGCCCTTGACCTTTTCCGACCAGACTCAAGGGAAATATCATCTACCCTCCTCTTCGCATTCGGCCGCATTTCTCGCTCAGTAAAGATCTCATCGAGAAGAGAAACATCTATAACCGACACAGAATCAACTGATGGCATTCTCTATCGCTCCAGTAAGAGGGACTTGGTGATCTGCCTCGTTTCATCCATCAACGAGTCGGACAGCAACATTTCATCTTCTATCAAACGGTCTATCTATAAGCTCCTACGACAGACTTCACAATAGCAGGTCACAGCTCGTAAAAAATGAGAATGACGAAGAAGATCCAGGATCTTCGCGTTTAAGAAAGGCATTTGATTGGCATCCAGAAGCACCGAAAGGAGATCTTTGTTCATAAATCTTACATAGAAAAACTTTTACATCCAGTATTTATCTTGAGATTCACTATAGAAAAATCTCCAGCGAAACTCCCGGTGGGTTTGAAACTTATACCAGCTATGAGTAAACCCTTTAGAGCTATATCGCCCTAAAGAAAAAAGGGCCCCTAAAATCTCCAAGTAAAAAAGAATACGGAAAAAACCCTAACAGGGAAATCAAGGCAATCACAAAACGCTAGGCACTTGGAATAAGCAGCGAGGGATGGATGTTCTAATATCTCAAGACCTCCGCCAGTGGACTAGTGTGCGGGATCCTCAAGTCGTACTTCACACACTGCTTATACACTGGAACACAACCCTCGGGGGCATGACTCACTCTGTCCCCTTCATCGAGCAACACGAACTCAAAGTCGCTTTCGAGCGACATCTCCCTTTGAACTTTCATCAAATTTTCTTCGGTCATAGTACTCTGAATGCTGTCTATACCGTGTGACGAGGAAGAATCTTTCGACATTTTGTCTGCGAGGAGAGGTTCTTCAAAGAAAAGTTGAAAAGGCAGTGAGAATGTTGAAATATGATACCCTCTAATGAGTGTAAACCCTTATGAAGCATACAGAGAACGATTCGCAAAAATCGAAACGGCAAGAGTCACATTAAAAAATTCCACACCTTTTTTCAGCAATCATTACTCATTGTGCTCCTTTACCAAGAAATTCATGAGTCGTAGGCAAATGATGAAACATAGTCCTAAGCTCAGCTAGAAGAATCTTCCTTGAAAGGCCTACACGAAAGGCCCACAAAGGACCACTACCGATCGAAATTCAAATACGATTATCTACCAAAAAGTCTCAGTCGTCCAAGTTTACCAAATGATAGGGGCTTAGTCGCCCCGCTAGCCGAATATGATTCGTCAAATAAAGGTAATCGCTCCGATCGGGTATTCAATGATCGGCCCCTCAACCGGCAGAGCTCTAAAGGCCCTTCATCAGTCGAATGATCGATAGACAGCCAACGATTTTAGAGGAATGCCAAAGTGCCCTATTAACCCCCGTTTCTTACTGGGAACAGTATCTTGAGAATCTTTCAGTTAAGGAAATAATCCCTCCAGAATGCGAAAGTTTCCCAAATGATGAAGATCACAATCAATTCAAAATATTGAATCCCCAAGATTTTCGGATCGGTTCAATAAGAAAAGTAGGGTTGAAACACTTGAATGGCGCACAATTCTTACATGTATAAAATATCACAAAATCCTCAAAACCAAGTACGCTCTCTTGGTCTCACACATTGGACACTCTAATAACAGGGAATCACTTCCTTAAACTCTTAGTCTGTTTCTATCATTCGAAAATCGCTCCTTTTGACTTGAGCGTTAGAGTCTCCCCGCCGGGGCACCCTCCGGTGGATTTTACAAATACATCCCTTTCGACGACAACCGTTCAAGTCTACAAGAAGTCGGAATCTGTGAAATTATAACTCACCTCCAACACAAATAAATACATATTCGATATTCATTCAGAAAGTTTCACATGTAAAACTCCCCTCAATATGTGCATTTTTAATTTTCTCCTCCTTAATGTATGTATTTTTTATTTTTTCTATTAGTTGTGATTGTTAATAGTTAATCATAGTTAGAGTAGTTAATAAGATTAGTTAATTGTTTTTTTCTTGTTACAATTAAAATCAAATCATGAATCACAGAGTTAGGGAATGGGAGTTGTTGTCACTAAATTAGCCCATTGGAGACATTAGTTAGTTGTTAATAAATTAATTAAATAGTTAGTAGAATTAGTTAGTGGAATAGTATAAATAGTAATATTCAATACATATAATGATGTGGAATGAAATTGATATTGTTCTCACTAGTCTCTCTCTGGTTTTCTCCCTCTCTCTTTCTAGTCTTTCTCTCTCTATCTCTTAATTCTCTCTCTAGCTCTTTCCATCTCTCTCTATATATTTTTTCCTCTCTCTAAAATGGATTGTTACACCCTACGTCTCAATGCAACACGCCCCCTAATTAGCTGCCGCGGCTCTGTCTCTCTCTCTCCCCACCAAGCATTTTAAATGCTTAAAGGGTCCTAATATTTCTGAAATTGGAGAGTGAATGCGGGGTCCTAATATTCATGGTTCCAGTTCTGAAGAAATCCTTTTTAGGGTAATAAAATAATAAGATAAAGGGTCCAACCAGCAATAAAAAAAAAAAAAAGAAACATGATTGAATGTTAAGGATAGGATATTTCGGAGAATTTTTATTGTTTTGTTAAAGTTATTTAATATAGAATAAAATTTAGAAAAACTTTTTAATATAAAAATGAATAAATGAACTAGTTTTAAATATTAAAAAAAAAAGGGATATAATTCAAGGCTCATTATGCTTGAGAAGAAGAATAGGGCTAGCTCAAAGTGCCAAGCCAGGTCGGTAATATTTATTTGTGCTTTTTTCAATTTAATTTTGCTATAATTTTGTCTACAACTCTTTGTGTCTTCCAAATCTGGAAAGTGTGAAACACATCTTAGACGATGAAAGAAAACATTAACATCATGTTACATAATTGCATCACATTCACAATATGTCCTAAAATGAAAAAGGTCAAGCGGAGAAAACAACTTTGTATTCACGAAGTTATTCAATCAAAATTATTTTGTGAAAATCTATCTTGAATATTTATCTAATGGCATTTTTTAAGTTTTTGATCTTTTGTTATAAATATATTGACAATTTATTTTAATAATAATAATTATGATTCAAGTTAAATATTTTATTGCAGAGTAAAATCTCCCTAATCACATCATCTTCTCCCGTGGTCATATTTGGAGACGATAGCAACATTATTTTCCCCTCCTCTTTTATTCTTTTTCTTGTAATATTCTTTTTCTTGTAAGTGTCTCGAGTTTGAGTTTTTTTTAAAAAAAAAAAAAAAAAAAAAAAAAAAAAAAAAAAAAAAAAAAAAAAAAAAAAAAAGGAATTAAATTTTAATTTAAGGAAAAAAAAAAAAAAAATTTATGTAAAGGAAAGGAAAAAAAAAATAAAAAAAAAGTTTTTTTTTAAAAAAAAATTTTAAAAGGAAAAGAAAAAAAAGGAGGGAAAAAAAAAAGGAAGAAAAAAAAAAAGAAAAAAAAAAAAAAAAAAGAAAAAGGAGAAAAAAAAAAAAAGAAAAGAAAAAAAAAGAGAAAGAAAAAAAAAAAAATAAATAAATAAAGTTAACATGAAAAATTTACCCTGCATTGACTGGATAAGGTAACCAACCTAAACTGCAACAAGTCAGCCCAATAAAGAGTCAAAGCCCACGAGGTAGGGTTCTATTGGAACAAACAAGCCCAATAAAGAGACAAAGCCCAATAAATTGTGTTCTCATTTGTTTTGTAGACACCATATGGTCCGACCGTTGCTTTCTCTCTCTCTCTCTCTTTACATTGAAATTTGAATTCTAAATCATGAATTAAAGAAAGTGGTTGTGATTATTAAACTATCCCCTTAAGACTAATCTTGCTTTCTTAATCTCTTTCTCTCTCTCTTTTTTTTGATAACAAAGGAATGAAAGTTTAACTTTAAAGCAAGCAAAACCCTGAATATTATTAAACAACACATGATAAACCTGACTAGGGGGTGAGACAAGTTCATGAACCCTTGGTGAGACTGTGACACCAATCCAGGCAAGAACATCAGCACACCTATGCCCCTCTCTAGGGGTGAAAAGGACTCCATGAAGAAGAGTTTACTGTATCAAATTCTGGCATTCAACTATGATATGATAATGAAGGTTGGTTGTCACCACCAAAGATGATAGCATCTCTACTAGATCCGCAAAATCCAACTCCAGAATAATAGGAAATAATTTAGCTCAAAACAAAGTGTTAAGTCCCTCCCGAACATCAAACAATTCTATCGAGATAGAATCTATCCTACCCACATTAGCAATGAAGCCACAAACCCATAGACCATATTCGTCTTGGACCAAACCACCAATCCCAGCCTCTCAAATCCCAGGCTTCAATGAACCATCGGTATTAAGTTTGAAGAAACTCAACAGGGGAGGATGCCAACAAACCCAGGTACTAACCCTGATGGCTCCTCTCTTCCTACTTGCAATAGCCATCCATCCCTCCTTAGCATACGTCCGTGCCACTGAAGTCACCGTTTTTGGGAAAAATTCCACACCCTCAAAGACCATCTTACCCATGGTTTTCTATATAATCCAAATAGCGTATACAAACCATAGAGACCAGGCATGCCCATATGTATGGCAAGCGTCTGAATTCCCTAATCTCTCTAGTCTCTTTTACTATTGTTTTTGTTTTTACTAATTAATAAGCCCCTAAAAAGGTAGAAGCTCCCTTCATTAAGTCCTTAACAGTATGTTTGGGAGTTTTGAAAAGAAGAGAAAATATTAATTAGGAGAGAAAAAAAAAGAAGAGAAAAATATAATTTTCTCACCAACTTATTTGGAAATTTTATGAAAGAAAAGAAAAGATGTAAGATTTATTGGGAATAAAAATTTTTATTTTCAGTTTTTAAAGGGTATTTTTGGAATATAAAAATATTTTAACTCTAACATTTTCTTTTCACTTTTGAGGAGAGAAAAAATTTTAAATTGAAATCACTCCAAATCCCTTCCTTTCTCTCCTTTTCTCTCATATTAAAACTCTCAAAGTAAAAAAAAAAAAAAAAAAAAAAAAAAAAAAAAAAAAAAATCATAATTTTGTCTTCTAATTTTTTCTTTTCTTCTCAAATCTTTTCATCCAAATAACCTGTAAAAGTTGGGCTACTTATTTTCCAAAAATTAATACATTTAAACATAATTCTTCTTCTTTTTTTTTTTTTTTGCTTAGACATTTTTCACTTTTATAAATCTTAAATAGTAGTTTTGATCTCATACTTTATTATAAATAGGACAAAATTAATAATTGAATTATAATACCAAATTTTTTTACAATGCAAAAAAGTTAAGAATAACAATAAAATATTAGTGTTAATGCCAGTTTGTTTAATTCTTTTGTTAACTTAAAATAAAATAAAATTAATATTTATTTGAGATTTATAGTATAATTTCTACAAATTTGGACAAGATTTATAAATAATTCAGTTTGAAAGCCTTTTAATTTTTTTTCCTAATTTTACAATTTCCCCTTAGAACAACTACTTCTTTTAAAATGTTTAAAAAAATTTAAAAAAAATAATAATTTGTTTGAATAATTAGTGAAAAAAAAAAATCAAGGAACGCGAACCGCACGAGCAACTGCACATGAGATAACCGGATGCAGAATCCCTGTCGGGGAGGGAGGGACGGAGGGAGAGAGAGAGAGAGAGTATACACACGCACCCTATCTACTATCCACTATGCCGGCTAGTCCAGCTCCAGGCGAGAAACAGAGGCCGTCAGATTGAGAGAAGAGAACCAAACCTCTCGGTTTCAAATAACTCTCTCTCTCTCCCCAATTCAACTGATGGTTTAACTCGGAAATATCATAAAGGTAATCGTCCGTCTCTTATCTGAACCCACCATGTGTTTGATTTTATGCTTTGTTTTCATAAAATTTAGGTGCATGGTTTGGTCTTGAAGTCTTGAGAATTGGGTTTATTGAAATCCTTCCCATTTAAGCTTCTAATTGAATGTTGATAATAGGACGCGAAGTTGTGTCTTGAATTGCTCAATGAAGGGTTTCGCAATGTCGCCTTTTGCATTTTGGCTATCAATTCTTAATCACAAACATTCAAAAACCCTTATAAGGGGGTACTTTCGTTTAAGGTTAAATTTGGAACATTAAGTGAGAAGATCTGGTATCAATGACCTAGGATACTATCTACCCACATCATGAAATTATGTTGAATCTTGGTATCCTAATTTTCTTCCAATCAAGCTATGATTAGTTTGTTTCTTTTGTGTGTTGGTGTTCTTGAATGTGTTGCTTGGAATTTATAAGACTTAACACGTTTAGTTGCAGCAATTATGTTAAAAATAATGGAGTTTAGGTTTGTGCAAATCTTCTCAGGTAAAATGGAGATCAGCAGCCAAAGGGGTAGTAGCATTATGTGGTTCTTTAGGGACAAAGGGTTTGATGACAAAAGCATCAAGGAAATGTTCACCAAATGCAAGCGTTTGGAAACGGTTCAAAGAGAAAGGGCATCCGAAAACTGGGCTTACTTGAAAAGCATTGGCATTGAAGAGAGGAAAATTCCTTCAGTAGTTTCAAAGTGCCCTAAAATTCTGGCCATAGGGTTAAATGAGAAGATTGTTCCAATGGTTCAGTGTCTTGGTACACTCGGAACAAGACCCAGTGAGGTTGCTGCTACTATAACCAAATTTCCTCATATACTCTCACACAGTGTGGAAGAGAAGCTTTGCCCCCTCCTTGCTTTCTTCGAGTCACTTGGCATTTCTGAAAAGCAACTAGGTAAGATGTTCTTACTCAATCCAAGGCTCATCAGTTATAGCATTGAAACAAAGCTTGCACAGATTGTAGAGTTCCTAGCCAGTCTTGGCTTGAATAAAGATGGGATGATTGGTAAAGTTTTAGTGAAGAATCCGTTTATTATGGGCTATAGTGTTGATAAAAGGTTAAGACCTACCTCAGAATTTCTCAAATCATTAGGCCTGACTGAGTTGGATCTGCAACAAGTGGTAGTAACTTTTCCTGAGGTATTATGCAGAGATGTGGAGAAAATACTGAGACCCAATTTGGAATATTTGAAGAGGTCGGGTTTTGGAGATAGGCAGATTGTAGCATTAGTGTCAGGTTATCCTCCTGTTCTCATCAAGAGCATAAAAAATTCTCTTGCTCCAAGGATCAGGTTCTTGGTAGAAGTAATGGGGAGACAACTCGATGAAGTTGCTGATTATCCTGACTTCTTTCGGCATGCTTTTAGAAAGAGAATAGAATTGAGGCAAAAACTTCTGAATCAAAGGAACATAGACTGTAGCTTGAGTGAAATGCTTGACTGTAATCAAAAGAAATTCTTATTAAAGTTTGGATTAATCGAGGGGCTTGTCTAAGATTTCATCCCAGGCTTCAGTTTGATTTTTGCAGGTGGTAGATTTGAATCTGAGTTGTTTAATGGCTTTCCTTATTGAGCGATAATGTTTTCGCCATTTTGAACCATTTTCAGTGATGGACTAAGAAAGGCTTGTGTGGATGAAGTCTTTGTTTTCTGATCTTATTAGTGATAAGAAACGGTATATATGAATATCGAGCGCCCGACAACAGCCACTCTGTGAACATGAGCAGCAAGTTCGAAGCCAGCCTATGTAAGTTGTCTTCCACAGCTTTTGTTTTTCTTCCTAGCTGGAACTGAAATCATAATGTGCTTGGCGTTCTAGTTGCTCGAAATGAAAAATACCAGAAAACAACCAGGGTCTTTGCTGTGTACAAATTACTGTTGCTTTTGTTGGAATCATTTAAGCCTACTTTTGTGGAGATCTCACAACCACCATTTCTATTTGTCACTTGTTTTTTTTTTCACTATTCGAATCAGTCTCCTTGTAAAAAAAAAAAAAAAAAAGCAAGGGGAAGGCTGCTTAAGTATTCCCTTCTCCAGAGCCCACAATGTGAGAGTTTCGACACTGGATACGCTCTTTACCTGTTTTTTCCACTAGGAAGGAACAAAGATACTCCAAAAGCACAAACCGTGAAAGTGTTTATTTGTAAGTATCATGCTTACACAGGGCTGGAACTTAGGAAAGAAGTAAATGAAGATCTTCTACTTCTCCTTCCTCTCGAAGATATTGGGTCAGTACGTTGTTGACCGTTACTAGGAGAGGAAACTGGAACAGAGCAGAAGTGGCAACTGGGATGCTGCCAAATAATTAGTAGAATCAAAAACCATGCTTGTTCACTCTGAGTCATAACAATTGAGTGTTTCCGCCAAATCCAATGATCATCATCACTACACTAGGGCGAAGAAGAGAGTAGAGAAACCGATAATTAACTTGGTGGGCAATGATGCTAGGAAGTCTTCTGCTCTATAGCACAATGTAAGGACTCCTCAGAACATGAACACTTGAAGTTGTGGCAAAGTGCGACAATCCATTGGACCTCATAAAGATGGCAAGTTTAGTACGGTAAGGAGAATTGGAATGCTGTTCTACTCATGGTAACAACAAAAGGCCTGGTGCCAGCAAGTAGACCCAGGCACGGGGCTGAGCCACCCGTCAGGGCCCAATCATCCACCAGTCAATTTTCTGGGCTTGGTCGACTAGTTTAGCCCTGCTCCACTAGGGCCCAAATACTTAGATAAATGGGTTTGTGATTAATCCTTCTCGTTTAAAACTTGGACTTAGCTCATATATTTTTTTTTTACCGATCGATATTTAGATTTCATCGTATTAATCCAATATGAATAATATATGATCTATTAAATGATTAGCTCCTCTAATTCGATACCTCTATTTAAGGGAATAGAATATCTAACCACTTAATCAAAGAGTTTAATCGGTGCTGCTCACATGTTATGTGCATTGGTCCAGCTAATCCCGGCTAGGCAAAAATATTTTGAGGGCTTCAAAATTTTTTAAAAATGGCTGTCCGCCCGAGCTTTCAAATGCTTGGTTCTCATGAAACCAGGCAAATGACTATTTGTCCTGAACAAATAGCTTTCCTTTTTGTTATAAAGAAAAAAAAAAAAGAGTGAAGTGGGCTAAGCCAAAACCAACGACCAACCATAAAACCCTCTCTCTCTCTCTCTCTCTCTCTCTCTCTCTCTGTGCTACTGCAAGATGCACCAGGAATTCTTTCAAGCTTAGATGGAGGAGCTAATGTGGCAGCAAAATGAAAGATCCTGCCTTATATCGAATTTCAGCATCTTCATAAAGAAGGTTAAAAATGTGGGTTTGTCGTTCCTTAGCTGCAATCATGAATATTGTGCACAAACTTGTTTCATAGACATCATGATTGGATTTCTCTGCCTCAATCAAAACAAAGCAATACCACGCCTTGCAGCGCTCCCTGTTGCTCTTGAAAAATCCATATACCTTGTGGCATTGAAAGCAAGTCTCAACATCATCCCCTTTAAGCAACTTGAGAGTCCTTTCTGCAAGTCGAAACCGGCACTCTATTTTTGCCATTCGCACATAAATAAGCTTTAGCGGCCAATTTTGAATTGTTTCTTTTTATATATATTTTTCTCTCTCCATTTTTGACTTGACATTTGTCCATGAAATTTGTATGCAAAGTGAACCAAAACATTTGTCCATCTCTCTCTCTCTCTCTCTCACTCAACTTCAATATACACGAACGAGGAATCATCAAACTGCACAAAAACAGACACAATTTGAGACCCAACACAAAAAATTTCAAATTTTGATGGAAAATTTAAGAGGGTTACCTGGGGGAATTGTTGGTGAAGAGATCTGGTGAGAGTAGTAGTGTATATTGGGAAGGAGAAATGCCGAGTGATTCCAACGGAGTGATCTTTGTGGGCATGAGTGAGAAATTGGTGTCTCTTCTTGTCTGAAGTCGACGACCTTTCGGCATCTCAATCGGCATTTCTAGGGTTTATATGTTTTCCCCAAATTGAAAATCCCTCCCTCTCTCTCTCTCTCTCTCTCTCTCTCTCTCTCTCTCTCTCTATAAAGTATGCCAAAGCTTCCGACGGAAGGTGGAGAGAGGGGCTGGGGTGGTGTAAGATCTGAACGAAACAAAAGTGGGGAAATTCGGGGGCAAAAACCAAGTTGGGGGTGAAATTTCCATATTACAAGATAAAATTTTCATTCCTGTTTACAGGATAAAAATAATTTTTTACATTATTGATAAAATCTGAATATAATATTACTCTAACTCCAAAATAATGAGTCTTAAACCGAATTGCGAAGCATTAAAAAAAATAGAAACAAAAAATTCAAAATATTAGAAACAAAAAAGCATTAAAAAAAATAGAAATAGAAATTTGAAACAAGCAACGGCTCTTGTCTCAAAAAAAATTAGAAAACCCCTTGCGTCTAAACATGAATCCAACGAGCCCCAAAGAAACCTCTCTCTCTCTCATGGCGGAGGACAAGAACAACATTATACGGAAATAACTCATTTAAAAAAAATCCAACTAATTTCCAAAATGACCCGTATGGGTCTAGTGTTCAACACTTTTACGTTGATTCAGTATTGAATACTCGATCATTATTTTAAACAAATATAAATATTTTTCACGTAAATCAAATTTGAATTCCACTAATATTTGTCTTAAAAAATACGACAAGTATTAATTAAATCAAAACTTTCAAAATAATAGTATAATAGTTTCCTTCTATGGATGAACCTTCATCAAGTCTCAAAAAAGTAAAATCCACTATCGATACCTATCGTGGATCACCAAAATATCTCTGAATCAATCGATATCAGCCACAGCCTATCCTTTCTCTGAAAATGATTTAAAAGGAAGGGATGAGTATTTTAAAATACTTAATGAGTGGAGTGCAGTGACATGTATTATATAAATAAGGGGTGAGGGTGGTAATGCCAAACATATGTATCAACTATTATTTAATGCAATAACGAAATTCAATCTCATAAAATCATTTATATCAATCCACCATGACTCATAAAATCAACTCAATAAGTCAAATATCATTTTTTCACAATTTTTTTTGCGTGTGCCGAAAACATTATCTCACCAATAGCCATTGACAGAATCCGCCAAATGGTTTTCTACGATTTTTACATAAAACTCCCCTTCCTCTTTAGCGTTGGCGCGGAACTTTTTTCGTGGGATGCTACCACCTCATCCGTCCGACCCGGGTGGCTCTACATCTCGCCACCTCTAAGCCTCTAATGTAATCACAAGTCAACCCAAACTATGCCGCCCCAATGGACCGATCCGTGGCAGGACTCAGAACTGCAGTCATTTTTCCCAATACCATATTACCAAATTCATTTTTATCAATCAATGCATGCTCAAATATAAAGTAGAACAATATTTCACAAATTCAAATGAATATCCCAAAATAACATAGTGCAAACAATTTAATAATCATGTTCAGAGTTATAGTTATTTCACAATTTCATTTTTAGGCATACCACAATCACAAAACAATTTCAATTCCATTTGCAAATTCATTTCAAAACTCAATTTATGAATCATATTTAAAATCATTTACTCATTCATATGATACATAGCCATCCGCTTACCTCTAGGGAGGGTATTCACTCCTTATTTCCACAATTTAATCCAAAATGACTCCTTTCGAGTCTCCAAAAGTTAACCTAAACCAATCATCACAATTTTATCATTTCAGGATCATTTACATTACTAATGATCATAAATTCTCAATATTCCGTAATTCTTCCTAATTTTATCTAAATTTACATTATCCAAATATATATATATATATTTTTTCATGCCCATTTCAATTCAAACTCCAAGGAAAGCTATACAAATCAACCAAACAAAGTTCTATTATCCTGAAATACATTCTTTCAAACAAAATTCTAGACCTAAATTTAATAATTTCATACAAAATTTTAGGAAATTACATTTCCTTCGAAACTAACACATTTTCAGAATATATCTACACGTGTTCTCAACCTAAATTCAACAAAAATAGTCTGAATATTGAAGGGATTGAAATTTCTCTCACCTAGGGTTTCACAATTCGCAGTTTACAACCCTAATTTCCGAATACACTCCGTTCAGTCCAAAACCTACAATATTTCCAAACCGAAATGAATTCTAACAGTTAGGCTAAATCACTTAAAGAATCAAACCCTAGGGCTATTGATAAGAGAATCGCCCTTACCTGTACTAGGGATGAAATCTTAGGTCGCGGCCTAAGGGGCTTTGGAAGCTCTGTAGGTCGCGGTATAGGGATTTCAACGCGACTTGCAGAAAACTCTCGATAGAGAGCAGAGCACACGAGCGAAGGAGAGAGACAGAGGGGTTATCGCGCACGGGAAAGAGAGACGGACAAGCAGTCGCGTGTAATTGTGACTGTCGGAAGGAGGTGTCAGCTGCTAAAGATAGAGAGAGAGACGATAGAGAGGGAGAGGGAGACAGTGAGCGATAGAGTGAGAGAACAGAGGGTGAGATAGAGAGAGACAGAAGGACAGAGAGTGAGATAGAGAGAGACGAAGAGGGGGAGACGATGGCGGTGGCTAAGCGGTGAAGGAACCACCATTGGGTGGCTGAGAGGGGCAGAAGAGAGCGGTGAAGAGTGAGAGAGTCGAAGAGAACGAGAGAGACGAAGGGGAGAGGGAATGCCTAATTTCATAAAAAGGGGGCTGCTGCGTTTCACTCCAAAACGCAACATCTCCTCTGTTTGTTTTTTTTTTTAATTACATAAATAAATTACGTATATATATATAATGTAAATTTCATAGAAATCGAGTTTATTATGTTACGCGAACACTGCAACTTAAAATATATCAAAAATTTAAAATTAATACCCCAAAATTGAAAATCAATATAAATTCAAAAATTTTTCTTTATATTTATCTAGACTTTTTACAGAATATCTTTAACACCGAATTTTCAGTGTTACAACTTATGACTTGTATATATACACATCAACTTAGTAAAAATAGAAAAGAGAATAATAGAGAATAATGGGAAAGAGAATCAAGAGGTCAATCTAGTTACAATAGGAGAGGGAATAATAGAGAATAATGGATAATAAACTAAAATACATAATCGAAAGCTAATTATGTGCCTAAATCTATGCACATTAACAAGCCCAAAAGCCCAAAATCTAGACAGAAAGAAACCTAGTTGCCGAAGAACCCCATATCCACAATGAAAAGAAGAACAATGAAAAGAGCAGTTAAAACCGACTTTCATGGTCAAGTGTCAACTTTCTCTTAACTTTACTTCTCTTAACGGTTAAAACCGCCGTCGAATGTTGAACATTGGCCTATTTTATTGTTTTGTTTCCCTGCCTTCTGAGTAGGAACATTGGGCCCTATTCAACTTTTGTTGTCCTGAATTATGGGTTACAAGAATTGGTAACCATCTTACTTGACATCCTTTTTTATTGCCTATTGTGTTGGTCTTCTCGTTGTCTGACACTTGAGTTTGTTGCAGATTCAAGCAATGGTGTGATGGAAAGTGCCACAGATAGGGAAAAGGAAACAGATGTGTGTTGTTTATTGTTTTGATTCCCTGCCTTCTGAGTAGGAACATTGGGCCCTATTCAACTTTTGTTGTCCTGACTTATTGGGTTACAAGAATTGGTAACCATCTCACTTGACTTTTTTTTTTTTGCCTGTAGTGTTGGTCTTCTTGACACTTGAGTTTGTTGCAGATTCAAGCAATGGTGTGATGGAAAGTGCCACAGATAGGGAAGAGGAAACAGGTTCTGCAGTTGCTAAGGTAAGTACCACTTGTTCCTTTTTTCACATTGTTGATACCTCCTCAACCATTTTTGCTAGCTAAATTAGCTAACATTAGTTAGTTATTCTTGATTATTTATTTGTGCTTATCAGTGTAATAAATATTTGGTAGGAGTTAACCGAGCACGTACAATGATACTTCTTGCACCTATTAAAAACTGAGATTTTTCATGAAAATGATTCAACTACTTCTGGACTCTCCAAAAAGAATGTGAGATTGGCTTAGATTGACTCATTGCTAGGTAAGCAGGTTTTATTGCTGTAGTCATTTCATCTCTAGTTTCAAGTTCTCACATTCTTATTTTCTCCGTTTCATTGTTTCTGTAGAGACAACTCTATGAAGCATTTTTGAATAGTAAGCTGGTTTATTCTGCTTTTGATGGCTCCCCACTGGATGCACTAATGGTATAGCTCTTGCACACATAGTGCTATTCATTCTTAAATAACCGCTTGTATGTCATGTTGAATGTGAAGCAATGCTATTGTTGCTTGGCCTTTGGAAGATTTTACTCCGGGATGTATGGGTCAGATCTAGGAATGTTGCTAGCACAGATAACATTGTCTGGATCTTAGAGTTTTGTTTGGACTTATAAAGATATCCTGAATATATTTTGGACTTAAAAACTGCATTGGCCTCTCTCCTATTATCTATTCATTCGTTTCTGTACATTGTACCTGATACATACTTTTCTTCTATTTATCATGGGAGCTACCACTCTGGTTAAGAGTATTAAAGGTATTCCAATTTTTTATATGTTTCATTTTTCTAATTTCTTCATGATTGTAAGTAGTTCATCGTGACTTCAAGTTGAAATGATTGTCCATGACCTGCCAAAGCATTCTTGTTTATACGTGCTTGTGTAGTTTTCTGTCTTTTACATGATACAAAGTTGTTTATCAGATGTTCTAGATTGCTTTCCCTATTTGAAATAGATAATGAATCGTCCTTTTCAAGTAGATATTAAAAAAAAAATACCTGACCATCCATTTTCCTTGACGAAAGGAGCTGCTGAGAATGTGCTGGAGTGGTTGGATACTATGCTAAATCAGGAAGAACGTGATGCTGCAGAGAAACTTGCAATATGCATAGCAGATTCCCATGATACGGTAACCTTGCAGGAGAATTATGATAATGTCACTTGCGAGCTTTCTTTCATCTTGTCTCTATTGGTGAGTACGATTAATGTTTTCTGAAATGCTAGTTTTGTTATTTTATAACATTGGCATTATTTATCAAATCTAGCGCACAGGATACAGAGAGGCATAGTGTGCTCATCTTTTCTTAGACAACCAAAATGCTAGACCTTACTCAGGTTAGTGCAGCACTTGGATGCTTTGCTCTGCTGTCCTAAAGAACTACAAGTGACTATTTCCTTTCTGGTTTGCGCATGTTCTAACTCCTTTTGTATTCGGGACTCTCTGTTATCAAAAGGTTATGATTACCTATATATTGATGGTGATGTAATTTTATGAGAGTATAGAAAATATTTTACAACTAAGTGAGAAAGAAAATTTAGAATATCAAACATATTTATTAATTCATTGTATTTGCTCTTTATGTAGAATTGAAGTATAACAAAAAAATAATAAATTTTGTCAATTTAAAATCAAATTTAAATTACTCCTAATATCAAGCTATAACAAAAATATACAGAAAATATCACTATAAGAAAAATGGATATCAGCGACGGAAATATCCGTCGTTGATACTCAAATATCTGTCGCTAAAAGTCACCTCGCCAATTTAACGACAAAAATTTTCCGTCGCTCAGAAAATCCGTCGCTAATCCGTCGTTAATTAGTGACAGATTAGCAACGGAAATATTTCCGTTGTTAATAACCCGAATAATCCGTCTGAAAATTTTTTATTTTTTTTAATTATTCCTAAATTACTGACGGAATATTTCCGTCGCTGAAACTGCGATGAAACTGAGAAATTACCGACGGAATTTAGCGACAGATTAGCGACGGAAATATTTTCATCATTAATAATCCGAATAATCCGTTCGATAAATTTTTTTTAATTATTCCTAAATTATTAATGACGGAAATAATAATCCGTTACTAATTTAATTTCATTTTTTTTTAATTATTCCTAAATTACCGATGGAATATTTTTGTCGCAGAAATTGAGAAATTACCGACGAAAATATTCCGTCGCTAAACTGAGAACTGAGCAAGAGCAAGATTCATGCCCGGAAGACCGACCCGACTGCCCGACCCGACCCGCCTCCCACACAAGCACCTATCCTGGGCCAGGCCTGCCCTCCCATTGTACCGGGCCCGACCCGCCTACCGCATGCCTTTTATTTGTTGTAAAAATACTCACACCCAGATTCGAACCTGAGTGTGAGAGTGGGTGTGAGAAATCCTTAACCACCAAACCACCATTACCTTTGTATTATTAATTTATTTTTTTTTCTATTTTTATATTTTATTTCTAACTCTCAATATTAACAACACAATACTCTAATTTTAAAAAATATAAAATTTTATTTAATAAAAACATTAAATTATATTTAAAAAATATAAAATTATATTTAATAAAAACACTAAATTATATTTCATAAAAATACAAAATTATATTTAATAAAAACAAAAAAAAAAATTATATTTAATAAAAACAAAAAATTATATTTAATAAAAATACAAAATTATATTTAATAAAAAAATTATATTTAATAAAAAAACAAAATTATATTTAATAAAAAAATTATATTTAATAAAAATACAAAATTATATTTAATAACAACATAAAATTATATTTAATAAAAATATAAAATAATTAGAAAACTAAAAAAACCAGTAAAAAGAATAAGAGCGGTTCCACCGACATGGACGGTCGAACCGCCCTCCTATTTTTAACTTTTTTTATTTTGTATTTTTATTTTTTTATTTTTTTTATTTTTTTTATTCTTTTACGATAATGGTATGTTTGGTTTAGAGTTATTAATAATAATATAATGATAGTAATAAAAATATAAAAAAGAATAAAAAGAATACAAAATAAAAAATAATTAAGCAAATAATCAAAAAAGGGCGGTTCCACCGCGTACATGCGCGGTGGAACCGCCTCTATGTTTCATTTTTTTTTTTAGTGTTTTTATTTTTTTAATTATTTTAAACTAATAAAAAAGGAGATAAAAGAATAAAAATGATAAAGAATAAAAAATAAATAAAATACAATAAAATTAATAAAAAAGAAAATAAAAAAAATTAAAAAATAGGAGGGCGGTGGAACCGCCCTCCATGCTTTTTTTTTGTTTTCTTTTTTTTTTTTTAATTATTTTAAACTAATAAAAAAAGAGTTAAAAGAATAAAAAATAAATAAAATATAATAAAATGAATAAATAAATAAAAATAAATAAATAAATAAATTCAAAAATAGGAGGGCGGTGGAACCGCCCTCCATGCTTATTTTATTTTATTTTTTTAATTATTTTAAACTAATAAAAAAGGGTTAAAATAATAAAAACGATAAAAGAAAAAAAAATATAATACAATAAAATGAATAGAAAACAAAATAAAAAAAGAAATTAAAAAAAGAAAATAAAAATAAAATTCAAAAATAGGAGGGCGGTGGAACCGCCTTCCATGCTTTTTTTTTTAATTATTTTAAACTAATAAAAAAATGGTTGAAAGAATAAAAATGATAAAAGAATAAAAAATAAATAAAATACAATAAAATGAATAAAAAACAAAATAAAAAAATAAAAAAGAAAATAAAAAAATCAAAAATAGGAGGGCGATGGAACCGCCCTCAATGCTTTTTTTTTCCTTTTCTTTTTTTTATTTTTTAATTATTTTAAACAATAAAAAAGGGGTTAAAAGAATAAAAATGATAAAAGAATAAAAAATAAATCAAATAAATCAAAAATCAAAAATAGGAGGGCGGTGGAACCGCCCTCCATGCTTATTTTTTTGTTTTTATTTTTATTTTTTTAATTATTTTAAACTAATAAATATAGGGTTAAAATAATAAAAATGATAAAAGAATAAAAAATAAATAAAATACAATAAAATGAATAAAAAAAATAAAAAAGAAAATAAAAAAATTCAAAAATAGGAGGGCGGTGGAACTGGTCTCTATGTTTTTTTTTTTAAATTATTTTAAACTAATAAAAAAAGGTTGAAATAATAAAAATGATAAAAGAATAAAAAATAAATAAAATACAATAAAATTAAGAAAAAATAAGAAAAAAAAAGAAAAAAAAATTCAAAAATAGGAGGGCGTTGGAGCCACCCTCCATGCTTTTTTTTTTGTTTTTTTGTATTTTTTAATTATTTTAAACTAATAAAAAAAGGGTTAAAAGAATAAAAATGATAAAAGAATAAAAAATAAATAAAATACAATAAAATGAATAAAAAACAAAATAAAAAGTAAAAAAATTTAAAAATAGGAGGGCGGTGGAACCGGCCTCTATGTTTATTCTTTTTTTTTTTGTTTTTTGTTTCTTTTGTATTTTTAATTATTTTGTGTTTTTATTATTTTGTTATTTTGTTATTTTGTTATTTTGTTTTATTTTTTTTATTTTTTTTGTGTTTTTATTACTACCATTAATTACCCTAAACTCATAATTTATACTTTTTAGTTATCATTTTTATTTTTATTTATCTTTATTTTTATTTACAGTAATTTATAATAGCAATTTTTTTTTCATGCAATAAAAGTGAAATGAAAAAAAATATATAAAATAACAGTCCAGCGAGGGAGTAGCGACGGAATTATTTTCGACGGATTTTTTTCGTTACTAATTTTTAGCGACTGATTATCGATGGAAATATTTCCGTCGTTAAAATTAGCGACACATGTTTTTCCGACGAATTTTTCTGTCATTAATTTCGTCGCTAAATTATCCATTGCTAATGTAACACAATTCTGTCGCTAATTAGCGACGAATAATAATCCGTCGTTAATTTCCGTCACTAAAAGTGGGTTTTCTAGTAGTGTATCTCCTAAAAATCTGGTTTGTTTAGCAATTATTCAGCCAACTTCTAAGGCACATTTCCAACACTACTTCTTGCCTTAGTAGTTGTAAAGCTCAGCAATTGCTCGAGTTCATTAACCTTGCTATTTAGTTGCACATTTGTCTCAACCAGCAACTCATTTTCTGAGTAAGACTATGTAACCTTAGTATTTGCTTCTGATATTTTTGTTTGGAGTTCCCTGTTTGTAATTTACAAAGGGCCCACCTTCATTAAACTATGCTCCAATTCTTCCTTTAGAGCTACAGACACCTCAGTTGCCTCCACCATCTGCACTTCATAACTCTTTACTTTATCTTCAAGAGTTTGTAGTTTCTCATACAATGTTTTTATCTCAATGTCTTTGCCTATGAAATTCACCATTGCTTCTTGGAGTTTCAATTCTGAATCTTTGGCTAAGGTTTCATGCAAAGACTTGAGCTCTTGCTGCAATCGTTCCTCAGCATATTTAAGTTTCTCCATTATCTTGCTTTCCTGGATTCCAGCAGCCATAAGATCTTTTTCAATACTTTCTAGCTTTCCTTGTGTCAAGCTTAGCTCATTCCACAGAACTTTCAACATTGGCACACCTTTCACAAAATTGTGCTTATTATTGGAAAATACTATTTGCTCCTCCTCCATTAGATTTAAAGCAGAGCTTTTTGCTCTCATTTTCACTTTAAATACATGTTTGCCTGTTGCATCTTTGATTAGGCACTATTTATCTTCAAATATGAATTTGAAGCCTTTTTCAACCAGCTGTCCAACGCTAAGCAAGTTTTGGTCAATGTCAGACACATATAGAACATCAGTAATATACTTCAAACCTATTAAACTTTCTATAACCACAGTTCCTTTGCCCTTACTAAAATAAATTCACCATTTCCAATTTTTACTTTGGGAATGATAGTTTTATCAAGCTCTTTAAAGAGCTCTTGATCATTGGTCATGTAGTTTGTGCAACCACTGTCGATCAATCAGAAATTGCTGGAGCTATTATTTGTCACAAAGCATGTTGCAACAAAAAGTTCCTCCTCTTGATATTGCTCGATAAAAGTTTTTGCCTCTTCATGTTGTTGAGACTTGCAAAATTGCTCCATGTGTCCAATCCTATCACATTTCCTGCACTTGACATCAGATCTCTACCAACACCTATTATGTGGGTGATTCGTGGGCATGGTGGATAGGTCTCAACCTTGTTTTTGTTGTTGATGTTAGTCTTGTTCTTCTTCTTCTCTCTGCCTTCTCCTAAACTTTCTGTCATTGCTTGGAGAGCACCCTTTACAGATTCTTCCCTTCTCATCATTCTCCTTTGCTCTTGTTCTTGTAATGCATTCACCAATTCTATTCAGGAAATCCTGGTTAAATCCTTTGAGTCTTCAAAAAAAGAGATCTTGGACTCAAATCTTTCAGGTAGTCTCATTAAAACTTTCTCTATAACCCTTTGATCTGTTAGATCCTCACCAAGTAGTCAGATCTTGTTGATAACTTCTATGAGCCTGTCTACATATTCTTTGATAGACTCACTATCTTTCATCCTCAAAATTTCGAATCCTCTCTTCAAGTCCAGAATTTGCATTTGCCTGGTTCTATCACTCCCCATATATATCTCCTTGAGCATGTCCCAAGCCTCCTTTGGTATTTCACAAGCCATATTCCTTGTGAAAATTGAATTTGAGACAATAGCATAAATGTAAGATAAATCTCTTGGAACTTTAGTTTCTTCTTCTTCATGAACCCTGATTTGATTGAGGGTTGGATTAGGGGATATTTTCCTTTTAGTTTCAATCCAATGCCACAAACCAAAACGTCTCAAATGAGCTTTCATCTTAACAGTCCAAACTTGATAGTTTTCACCATTGAAAATTGGGGGTGAGAGAGCAAGTGTATTGCTAGAAGCGATGATGGGCTAATTGTGTTTTTTGGTTTGAGTTTGGATTCACTCAACTCACAGATCCCTCAAGAAGATGGCTCTGATACTACTGTTACAAATTTATAAAAGCAAAGAAAATATTTGACAACTAAGCGAGAAAAAAAACTTGAAATCTCAATCACATTTATTAATTCACTACATTTGCTCTTTATATAGAGTTGAAGTATAATAGAAAAACAACAAAATTTGTTAATTTAAAATTAAATTTAAATTACACCTAATATCAAACTATAATAAAAATATGTAGAAAATACTTTTTAAAAATCTAGTTTGTTGAGCAATTATTCAGCCAACTTCTAAGGCACATTTCCAACAAATTGGACCATGAAAGCCAATGACGGAGTGAAAATCGTCAAGGTCAGCTCTAGACATTTATTTAGAAATTAGAATCTCTTATTATTTTGGGATTATATATTCACCTGGTGTTTTCCATTTTTACTTTAATTACAGGGTTTTTCAAGAGGCTAGTGGGGCTCCTATTCTTCTATTCACTTCCGGGCGGTGGGATTTGACCTCACACTAACAAAAGCTGATTGTGTTATTGTAGTCGATCAAGCATGGAGGATTAAGGAGTAATATAAAGAGGTAGTATCATTTATAATATAGCGTTCTGTTTTTATTTGTAGGTTTGTATTCGTCATCTGCATTTATGAGTAATGGTGCATAATTTTCTATTAGAGTGCATAGACTTGCCAGTAGAAGAGAATCTAATATTTATGATTTAAGTAGGACATATGTTGTTGATGTTATTTCTGTTTCTGTTAATTGACTGCTTCCCGGATAAGATTGGTTTTAGATTGTATCGCTTTTGAATTGAAATAAATGCAGTGTTCACATTCATCTCTGCACATGCACATTCATATCCTTAACATTTCTGTCCATGAAGACACAACTTGGAATGTTCTATAACTAAGCCCAGTTCTATTCAGCCCTGTAATCCAGCAGTGGGTGGACAGGCCAAGTCTCAGCTAGTATAAGAGGTGGATACACTTGGTGGTGAAATTGGAAAGGTTGCCGACAGGTAGTTTTTGCAAACTCATTTAGATTATTCTCTTTTTTGTTCAACTAATTTTCATGTTTATAATGGTGAGTCAGGTGTTATCTACAGAAGCATGTTTTCAACATTTCAGGAGGCCCAGCTTCGATAACTGCGTGCTGAAGCTGATGAGTGGGAATACACTATGCAAATGAAAGATATTTTAGAAAGGCAAGTCTATCTCTAAGCATTTCATATCATCGATGCACATCATTCTTAAAGGCTATTGATGAATTTCCACTATCTTTAATTATGCATTTACTTATTTTTCAGCACTCCAAATCTTCCTATGAGGGAGGCAATGGTGACAGATATTTTACCAGGGGAAGAATAATAACGTTGAAGGTGTACGTGTATTCTTTGGGATAAAGTTTTACGCACCGTCTGTCATTCTCACCATTGGAACTTTTATAAGCGGCAAGATCTGGGTTGGAAGAACTTCCATCCCTGCTGGAAGAGCTGGTGAGTCTGCATCACTTGGACTTGCTGAAAATTTACAGCAGCTAGGATTTGAAACTGATCGGCTAAAAACCGGAACCCCAAGAGTGGAGATGATGAGATCCTTCTTCCTAATCTTATTTGCATGTCCATTGCATTTCATGGCACTTGGTTGAGTCATGGTTAATATTTTGCTTGATCGCGTTGCATGTGATAAGTATTCAAATTATCATAGCACAAGCCCATAGCACAAGCCCATGTCTTTGGTCTAATGACTTATCCATGCACTTAGCTTACTATCACTTGGACTTACTGGAATTACTGATTTTGATTCTCCTCTCCCTGGTATTAACACATCTCTCTGTATCTCCCCCTCTTGCTTGTCGCTCGTTCTCTCTTTCTCTTTCTCATCTAATGTTGAATGATTACAGATGTAGGAAAGCAGTCACAATACTCTGCACTTGAAGGTTCTCTCTCTCTCACGCCCTTTCTCCTTGTAGCTATTTTCTTTGCTTTCACTGTTTTAATGGCTGTGTTGAAATAATCACTTTCAACTTTTTACAGATGAAGAAATACCCCCAAAGGCTGAGCAGGAAGGTAAAACAAACCCTCTCTAATCTGCCTTATTGGTTTTTGGTTTGAAAACCCTAAATTTCATTCTCAGATTAATTTCTCTCTTTCTCTCTTTCGTTTAATTTTATTGTTTTAAGGTTCTACTAGTTGTAGTGGACTAATCTCTTCACTATTTACAGATGAACAAAAAACTTTAAAGGCTGACCATGAAGGTTAATATCCCCTATCTTCTAATTATTGATTTCTGATTCTATCAAACCCTAATTTTCTTTCATAATCAATGATTACATTCTCTCTCTATGGTTTTGCTATTGTTTTAGGGTTCTAATGTCCGCCGTTGATTAATCTCTTAATTATTTTCCGATGAAGAAAACCGCTGGCTGAGCAGAAAAGGTTAAAAAAAAAAAAGCCCCTCCCTGGATCTTTTTAATTAATCTCAACTGCTCACAGCATCATTATAAGTGGGTACACCCTTACAGAACCATCTTAAGTTAACCTTAAATCCTTTATTTGCTTAATTTATTAGGTATTCTTGTCTCATTTCTACCGGTATGCTTCAGTTATATTTATATTGTAGATGCAGACGCTTTTAAATAATATTTAAATGTGTGTTGTTATTGTTTTGTTTCCCTGCCTTCTGTTTAGGAACTTTGGGCCCTGTTCAACTTTTGTTCCCTGACTTATTGGGTGACCAGGTGGAGTACACCTCGCATGTGTGCGGTGTAAAATTTCAATTCTATATGCCCACCGAAAATAATTATAAAAGATTAATTAAAAGAAACTTCATTGAATTTTTAATTTATAAAATACAGCAATGACCAGTAAATCAGAGAAAAACAATAAAATTGTCTGCTTCCAATATAAATTAAAATAAAAATCTTAAATCAATCAAACTCATTATCAGTCATGCAAATGAAAATTGTTTGTAACTCCAATATTCCTAACTCATGTCATCGAAAAAGATAGATCTTATATAAACCAACAACAAACAAATCTCTTAAAAGAGAAAATTGGGGCAGAAAAGATGCCAAGACCCTAGATTGAATAACATGTTGTGTCATATATGTTCTCTAAACATATAAGTTCATGTAGTCCAAACAGATATACAGAAATGACGAGTCACGCAAAATTAGGGGCGACAATGATTAATCTCGTTATTTCATCCTGTCAACATGAAAAGTACTTAGATACAGCACATCTCAAGGTGTGAGAAATGAACACACATTAAGATGCGACGTGTTATTTTGTTGTAATACATAATGCAACAGAGGAGGAACCACAGCAGCATAAGACTTGAGGATGCTGGACTTGCTGCACTTCCACATACTGGGTTGATAGAGCAGTTTGAAGGAGCCTGAATGAGAGAAAGATGGCAATGGTCATAAAGCCATTGCCTAAAAATGAATCGCTAAGTTCCACCCTCAAAACCAAATTAAGATAACAACAATTAGCAGAGACATTTAGAGAGCATCACCAAATTCAGTTGGAGAGAACACAGAAATTCAGATCAAACCTATTTTGGTAGCTAAGCAAGAACATCAGAGTTATGAACTCAAGATGATAGTGAAATAAAACATATGGCACAGCTTGAGTCCCAACCTCAGCCATATTCACCGTGTAGTCTCTCACCAGCAAAATTGGGGTTGTCTATGGTAAAGATAAGAGAATGCCTACATAAAAACAAGCATCTGATGGTATAAAGGATTGTTTGAATTCCTCATGTATTTTTCTCTTGAGTTTGGCAGAGAGATCCCTTGGGGTCATTTCAACATCCCGGAAAAATATTGCCTTTCGTTACAGTTCTTCAACCCCTTTGCACAACCTACGCAACCAACTTGAACCTTGGATTACACATGATGGCCAACTCAAGAACCAAAAAGCTTGAATTCTATATTTCAGGCCCATGAGTACATCAATTGTTTTAGACAATTCTCCTTGAATACAGCTCAGAACCTAGTAAATTCTTCTTAATCTATGTAATATTCCAGGTTATTATATATATTAATAGCTTTTTCATGGTAGTCAAGGTACACACTATTTCAGTATCCTAACAGTATATGTCCCCTTTTGAGTCCAGAAGAATGCTCCACATAATTGAAGAGTGAAAGACTCTTAAATTAACTCTCACCTACACCACTAAGGAGAACAACAAGTACAGCCAAGATCACAAATCAAGACTTTATTTAAGCAACACAATAGTCCCTATGCATGAAATTGTTGCAAAAAGTGTATCGTGGCACCAAGCTCTGCCGAAGTAACCTTGAACCGTCCCTTCTATTGGACAACTGCTGCTTCCAAAACATCCTCCACTACAAAGTCGGATCACAAAATACCATTCATGTAATTGCTTCACAGAAGGTAATCTATATTTTAATCACATGAAGGCGAAAAATTCCGAGCTGTAAAAGGCATACCAGTTGAAGTATTATTAGTTTCTCTTCTCTACCGAGACATTAATGGACCACTATAACTTCGATCAGATTGTCTAGGTTGTAGAACCTCCCTTCAAAACTTATTCATCCATATGAGTTATACAGGTAACCCATACCTAAGCTAGAACAACAAATAATATGTTGTATTTGCTTGGTGGAAGCACATGCCAAGGGCAACAACATGCAGTAGAGCCATCAACCAGAAAGTAACCAAATGATTCACTTAATAGCTATTCATGGCATTTATCAAATGATTCACTACGTTGGGTCATTTAAATTGGCTCTTGTATCTTTCAAGAGGGGACGTCCAAGGTCAACAAGGATCTTGGTTCAAAAAATAAAAGCCAAGTATGAGCATAAAGCAAAACTTATAGCATCTTCAAAATTTTTTTCCCTTAGTTTCAAATGAATAAGTAGCATTTTATCAAACACAAAAATGAAAATTCATAAAAGGTCACCAGACGGATGCACCTGAAGACAAAACTATTCACAAGAAATTCAACAAATTCCAGGCAGTAAAACACAGAAGAAAGTAGAAGCTGAATTGGAGAAATATCCCAAAAAAAAATAAAATAAAATAAAATATTTACCTGTCCCCACCACCAATGAATTTCTTTGGAGATTGAAAATTCTCCTGAATCAATGAACCACTCAAAAATCTTTTATGTCCAGAATGACCCCGCTGAGGTAAAGAACTTTTTGACTCAAAATCATCATCACCATTTCCCCAAGCTTCTTGGTCTTCTGCTCTTGAAGACAAACTGTGCTGGAAATTGTTGTTGAGATTCGATCATGTGGAATCTTTCCATGGTGGGGTACTTACACCTACATCATCCTCCCCACAGACATCAAAACAACCTTTGCATCAAGTGAACCATTGCTCAAAGAAAAAGGGAAGAAAAAGATTCCCCTAACACTGATATTGTTCTCTGAAGTGGTGCAAGATGCTCTCAAACCACTTAAAGAGCGAGAGAACAATGCATGTTATGCATGCTCAACTGAGTCAAATGATGATTTTATAAAGAAAAACTCAAGCCATATCAACAAATTAAGAATGGTCATTTCACAAGATAGTGAGTTGGAGACAAAGGTTCATACTTGAGTGCTTGAAGTGGTTGAATGGGAAATAAAGCAAGAAATCAAGGATCATCTTGCATGCAATGAAACCAAGAATACTACCAATAGATGGTTGCTCCAGAAACGAAATTTTGTTAGTATAAACCAAAGGCTCGGAATGTATAAGATGGGGACTGAGTAAAATCTAGCGACAGAGAAACAGCAGCAAAGGAAGGTTGTGGGCAAGGAGGCAGCAAATCCCTGAAAATATATATATATATATATATATATATATATTATGTATAATAATTTAAAAAATTATAACACAATTTTGTTTGCCCACTAAAAATTATAACTTCTAATGTTCTCTCACCTGTAAAAACTCCAATTCTGCCATGCCTTGAGAAATAAGTGTGTATAATGACCTTAGACTTACATTATAAGTGAATGTTTGATTAATTTTTCTCAATAAAATTGCATGCAGAGGCTTTAGTCTGCAGTTACTTATATAAGATTCATTCTATTTCATAAACAAAACATTGACAAATAGGTCCTCTACACAACCAAGATTGCATCAATAAGTAAATCAAGAAAAATTAAAAGACAACACAACATCAGGAGATGTGCTTGAGGAATATAGAACAAATACCTAAGATGGCAAAAATATTCGATGTAGAAACTATGAAAGGATCACTTGTAACACAAAAAACTACTGGTATTGATCAACCTGAAGGAGAAAAATAGCTGCAATAAACATCTCCAATGAAATAATTAAACAAAGTCCTAAATTCATAGTTCATGCATGATAAGAATAGGATATGAAGAACCTACTGCAAATGCAATATCACTAAGTTCAATGACTGCTACTGTAAGAAGCAATGGAGTGGCCTGTCCAAAATGTTTGATGCCTGTTTGCAATGAAGTACGGGTTGTTTAACAAAGTGAAATGACAATTAAACTAATCCAAACTATAATATGCCATAGGCTGCTTCAAGCAAAGGATTTCAACCTATTTTCTTCAATCCAGAGCATTCATGTACTTGTGTTTTGCTTATATAGGGTTCAAGTACTTTTCCTAAGTTTTACTATAATAATTTACATTTGATTTGTTTGTGCAACCCCAGTATGAGTAGTTTTGAGACCCATAGATCTTCTCTTCTACTGCCTCAGTTAAGAAAATGAAGTAAATTCATGTGATTGCTTACTTTTCGCATGCCATCTTGTATTGTGAAGAATCGGTTGCCATCATAATCAGCTACAGCATCTTGAAAAGAAAAATAAATAAACAAGGGATAAGAATTTTGAACCACAAGCATTGGACAGAAAAATGAATGAAGCATTGTAGGCAGAAATACACAAGCTCCATTCTAAAACCTCAAACAACACAATCATCTAAAAGACTCCATTATGCCCATCTTTCAGAATCCAATAGAACACATGAAACCTTGCATGTCATAATGCACCGTCAGAAATAAGAATACATGGAAACGTCTCTCAAGAGTCCAAACTCCAGATAGTCTGTCTCATTTCAACCACAATGCACAAGATATTGGAGCACAATATGATATGATAGTTCTACTTCACTTTACTTCAACTAAGATAATTGCATACTCTAGCACACAGGTTATAATCTAACTATCCTAACTTTCAAGTCAGGTATGCTCTATGCTATTCAAACTTCACACAGGAAATAAATTTCAAAGCTACTTGAGATCAACTAGCACTCCTCCAAACCCCGCAAATTCCCCATTCTCAACCTTAAAGGGGAGAACATATCATCCATTAATCAAATAAGTATTCATAACTAATACATGTCAAGGAACCTACAACTTGAAAAAAAAACCAGAAGAAGAAGTTGATAATGATGTTACTTTGCAGGAGAACATTTCAGCTAAAACATACATCTTAACCAAGAGGAGCACATATGAACAACATGGCCCAATGTGACCCATAATGAAAGCAAATTTTCTGTACAAAAGACAAGGTACATGGCAACAAATATTTGTTATTTTCTATCAAAGCAAGAGACATTTTTCACTTTTGTCTCTACTTCATTCAAGCCATGAAAATAATCCTAGTTAAGCCAACATTGTCTATTTACTATCATAAAGTAAATTAATCAATGTCATGCTAAAATTTAGGGGAAAGAAAATGGAATTAGAATAGTACCAGTGACAGGAATTAATTTTTGGCATGTCATTACCACAAAATTGTCTGACAAGTCAGTGTCTTCTTCTTCATTAGCAAACAACTATCACAGGAGCAGCAAAAGAATGTTAACCTCATCTCCAGAATTACACTATTCCATTATAAGGTATAATGTGCCATATGAAGTGTACACATCAAAGGCTGACCAACCATTTGGCACCCAAAACAATGTGCAGCAGACAAAGATCTTGGCATTCCTTATTGGTTTTGATTGTTTTATTTTTTCTTTCTTTATTATTTTTATTTGATCATTCCTCCAATCTATTAATTACATTGTGTTTGCCACTTGTTTTGGCAGCCAGCATACTTTGTGTTGTAGACCGATATTGTGTTGGACATGGAAGAAAGGGCATTTCTGGATTTTTATAAAATACAATGGAATTTTTAAGCTCATTAACCTTCTAGTGCAAAGTGTTATTGAGACCTAACATCATGGTGCATAGTTTAATTTCTTAAGCAATGGTATGCAAAGTGCTATTGGGAGCAAATGTCAGGTCGCAGCTTCTAACTTATCCTCAAATTTATGCAGCTACAAAGGATCCTACAATCTAAGCAAATATGTAGACGCGGAAAACAGTTGAATCGTTTCAGAAGATGGAATGCACCTTGAATGATGAGTACAGGAGTATAACAGCCAGTATCAGGTTAACCGCCTCAAGCCTCTAAAACAAAAATATGGCAATAAAATCAAGAACATGAATCAACAGATGGAAAATGAAGATGATGGTCAAACTTTTGAATTCAGAACAACTTATTAAGAATCAGTAGAGAATTCATAGAAAAACTCTTTTCCCCCAAAGGTCCTCTGTGCCTGTGTGCATGTGTGAAAGCAGTCATCTATATTTTGCCTACAAGTTATAAACATATACATTCATCAAAAAACAGAGAATTTACCTGAAGAGCGGTTGTTCAAAGAAGTATGATTGATAGTCAGAAGACGACTGCTCCAGCAATACCATAGGAAAGCACCCGGCTCTATACTTCTCATGTTACAGTTTTAAGTTAGACTGGCATAACATGGTTTTACTAATGAGAAAAACAACCATGACAATCAACCTAACAAGATAAAATGCATTGCATCAAAATAAATTTTCGCATTAATTCAGTACCTGATACATTGTTGGAACTTTGAAATACTTGAAGATAGACAAACAAATTGTCTACTGACAAGCTTTGCTCCAGTAAATACCTGTAAGTAATGGATTACAAGCCACTATTAAAAAAAGTCAAAAAAGAGAGAAAATTGTTGTGAGCAAATAAAACAAGACACAGTGTTATCCATTTCACAAGTTCATAATTCTTCACTTAGTTTCTAATCTATTATAATTGATTCACACAACTGTTGGGTGGGTAAACTGGAAGCAATAAACAACACCCACAAACAGTCCTTATCAGACATGGACTGAATTGAGACCATCCCCTTGGTTTCAGTTGGAATTGGTGGCATGCATCATTCTATAAACTCTAAATATAGAAACATATGAGTAACCCAAAATTGAGAGGCATTGCCCAGTCACATGAAACATAGAAAAACTGCGGAACCTTGAGGAGGGAGGCATGCCCAGGGGTGGGGGTGGATGTTGCACATTTAGACAAGAAATGCACCACAAACATCTAGAAGTAGCAAGTGAAATCAAGCAATTGCAATGTTGGAAACCTTAGTAAGAGCTTGCAATCTAATGCAAGTTGTCAGATGCAATGAACAAGGGAATTATCCAACTCTCCACCCCCATCCCTCACAGCCAACACCTTCCCCCCCCCCCAAAAAAAAAGGAAAAGGAAAAGGAAAAGAAAAAGAGACACGGCTAAACCAATTCTTTTAGCTTGGGTTTAGTATTATTCAATTGGAGCATATGAGTAACCTTAGTATAGCTATAGTTGTAAAGTGCTGACATGTTCTTATCCCGCCTAAAACTCTGATGCCTTGCCGACTCCGTCTTTCAAGCCCAGACCAACACCAAACGCCACAACAGTGCAAACCTAAGAGAGTGAATAAACGACTGAACTTTAATATGGAGAATGACACAAGATAACCCATGGCAAAGGCCAAATACACAATATATATATACACACACACATTCACCCATAAAGCGACCTTCCTAATGGAGGATGCATAATTTGGATTCACTTGTTTTCTCTCTGCTGGACCATCAACAAGAGGGAAAAAAGAGAGGTGTCTACATTATTAATGTTGCCACTTAACCCAGAATGAGAAATGCTCTTCTCACTCTCTGCAGACTGGTCGCCTCATGACATTGTACCCACATAAACAACTAAGAATCCTCTAAATCACTTTCTAACCCACCAATATACAAAACGATGAAAAGGGTTAAGAGAATTGTTAACCCTCTCAAGAAATCAAAACAAAAGGTGACTAGTCAGTGCATGGTACTAAACAGATAAGAGTGTGTAGCTAAAGCCAGCACTTCCAAAATTAACCTCACCATTAACATCATTAGTATTAGAATTTCTCAACTAAATTCAATCAAAATTCCCCAATACAAGGGAAGGGAGAAGTAAAATCGGAAGTAGATAAGCTATCCTCTTGTTCGGTGCCTCTCAAGCAGGCAACGGGAGAACAATAGCAACCTAACGTGCTCTTGTTGAAGATTAAGATATCAAAATTCAAAACATCTATTTAATTAGAGCAATATGACCATAAATAATCCAAAAAAATATGGTGTGCAGGTTACCACTTGCACAGAATACCAAAATAGGGCGCAGACATTTATGCACTTTAGTTGCATGCAGGTGTTAAATTGCACAAGCCAAGCATTTGCATACCAAGAGTACTTTGACAGAGAGATAACTACAGATGTATTATACTACCATGCATGATACAAATCTCAGTTCATGTGAACCTAAACAGACGCATTTCCCAGCTCAAAGATACAACCAGAATGTTCTGCAATACTCACCTGTGACAATTGTTCCATGTCCCCATATAAAGCTTTGTTTTAAACAAGCATATCTGCCTCTTTTGCCTGAAACAAAAGAGCATGGAACAGGTAGAGCCAATTCTGTTTAATAAAGTTCAACGACAAAGAAGTATAATAAAATGAGAGACTAACCTTCAATGTCCTAAAACGATCACCAAGTGGAGCAAGGCCTTCAAGAATAGTACGAGTGAGATATTCATTTGAGCGTACATGCTTGAAAAAGGGATGCTTCATAAGCTTCTCGGATGTGGGACGTTTCTTTGGATCCTTCACTAAGCAAGCAGCAACCATCTCCTTAAAAGACTATGAATACAATTATTTTAAGAACAACAATCAACAACAATTTCTATTAAAAAAATATTTGTTGGAAAGGACCAACCTTAGAAAATCTCGTCTCTTTCATAGTCAAGACCCGGGGTGCATTCTGTAGGGTCATTAGCAGCACCTGTAATATAAGGAAACAACAAGAATAAAATGAAATCATAAACTTCAGGAACAACCAAAGCTTTTGAGCATCATCCATAAGAGAATCTACTACATTATCTAGCTTACCTTCGTAGGTGGATATTTGGAAAAGGAGCATGACCACGAGCTAGTTCAAGGACTGTAAACCCAAAAGACCAGATGTCTGCTCTGTTTATACAAAACTATATATTAGTCCAACTTTGACAACATTGAAACTTTTTTTTTTTTTGGGGGGGGGGGGGGGGGATTAAATAAACCAAGCAAAATACTTGAAGAACAAAGAGCAAATCCATCATTGACTCACTTAAAGTCATATCCATGTAATTGTTGCATGACCTCCGGAGCCATCCTAGAAAAGATGAGGGTAATAAGCCATAAAAAAAAAAACAAAACAAAACAAAACAAAACAAAGGCAAAGGCAAAGACAAAGACAAAGACAAAAACAAAAAGAAAAAGAAGGGCTCCAAGCATAATAACAAAGTCCAAGCCATCCCATCTTTCCTCTCCTCTTCCCCTTGCAAACTCCATAATCTACAGAATCTCTTATTCTTAATACCAGCCCAGCTGAAAAGACACTCAAAGAAAATCCTAGCCCCTGAAAAAAAAATGAATGAGTAGACTGAATTTATTACATTATAACAGAAACACTTCATTCCTACCTGAGCATCTCTACAAACACTGCAATCGAAAAGAGCAAAAAGTGTTTCAGCTTGCTTTTTACAATTCCTCTGATAAGCATCCCCAAACAAGAAAACAGAAACTATGTTCTCATCCTGCAACTAATTTTCTATGTTCAATAGTTCTTCCCAGCTGAACTAAATCAAATTGTAAAACTCCTTGCGTGTTTTTCTCTTGAACTTAGTCAGTTTGATTAAAAAAAATACAGAAAAGAAGACAAGAACTGCAGAAAACCCTAATCTTCAAAACCCCCAAAATAATCAAGTTAGAGAGAGAGAGAGAAGAGAAGAGAAGAGAAGACAAGGACTGCAGAAAACCCTAATTGCAAAAACCTACCAAAATAATCAACTTAAAGAGAGAAAGAAAGAGACGAGAAGACAAGAAGAACTGCAGAAAACCCTAATCTCAAAACCCCCAAAATAATCAAGTTAGAGAGAGAGAGAGACGAGAAGACAAGAAAACACACGGCCACAGAAAAGAAATGCTCAGAAAAAATGAGATTTTCATTGTGAGTATGCAAAGATGGAGAAGACGAGAGAAGACGAGAAGAAGAAGAAGAACAGGCTGGGCGAATTGAAGATACTTGACTGCAGAAAAGAAATGCTCCGAAAAATAATCCTTGTTTACAGAGATGAGGTCGAACAATCAATCAAATCAGCAAGAACATTGTTTGGCAAAAGTAAGATAAAATAACCTAAAACAAACCCTAATCTCAAAAGTGTGAGAGAGAGACAAACCTGACTGGAGGGTCGACGGCGACGAGGTGGAGAAGAATTGTGGTAAAGAATCGTACTTCATCGAAAACTGTCGATCGACGAGGTGGAGACAAGCTCAGAGCTACTTCGTGAATGGGGTAGAGAAGAGAAGACAGAGGAGAGGGAGAGAGAGAGAGAGGAGTGCTATGCGCTCCTTTTGGTCCATCCAGGAGGAAAACACGCCTTGCCAACTCAAATCAAACGACAAATCATGCCTTTCAAGCAAAGAGGAATGGCCTCCATCACCATCTGTACCACTGTGATTGCTGAGCGGAGGACCTTTCGCCAACTCAAGTTATCAGTGTCCAATTCAGCAATAACAAGCAAATCACATTTCGCCAAGCGGAGGACGTTTGCTAGGTGGAGAACGACGAAAATCTACGTGGATGGTAATCGACCACCCTTGTATATATATTGTTAACAAGAATGGGTAAACATCTCACTTGACTTTTTTTTTGTTTTTTACCCTGCCGTGTTGGCCTTCTTGTTGTGTGACACTTGAGTTTGTTGCAGATTGAAGCAATGATTTGAGGTTCCATCCTATGTGGAAACGATGAAAGTGCCACAGACAGGGAAAAGGAAACAGGTTCTGCAGTTGCTAAGGTAAGTACCACTTGTTTGTTCTTTCACATTGTTGACACTACTTTAAAAAAAAAAAAAAAAAAAAAAAAGAATTTAGTCATGAACTTTAATTTAGAAAAAAATTTATTACTATTTATTCACGAATTTAATGGTAAAAATAGATTTTGTTATAAATTAATCATGAATTTAGTCACAAACAAAAATTCATAGTTAATTAGTCACGAATATTTTTTCGTAACTAAATTCGTAACTAATTTACCATAAATCTATTTTTGTCACTAATTTAACGACGAAAATAATTATGCGTCGCTAATTTAACAACAAAATTCATAATCCGACACTAAATAGTCATGAATTTTTCATTTGTGACAAAATTTAGTCACGAATTCGAAATTTGTGGTAAAATTTAGCCACGAAATTCGAAATTCGTGACTAATTAGCCACAAATTTTTGGTATGTGAATAAATTCGTCGTTAATTTGAAATTCTGTTAAATATAATTTTATATTTTTATTAAATATAAATTTATATTTTATATGTTTATTAAATTAGGGTATTGATTTTTATTAAATATATTTTTGTATTTTTTAAAATATAATTTTGTATTTTTGTTAAAGATAATTTTTTAATTTTATTAAATATAATTTTGTATTTTTATTAAATATAATTTTATATTTTATATTTTTATTAAATTAGTAAATTGTATTTTTAATAGTAAAAGTTAGAAAGAAAGTAATGAAGTAAAAAAAAAAAAAATTATATCAGATAAGTTAATATGGTATAGTGATTGAGAACGTTCCAGATATCCTCTTAGTCCCAGGTTTGAATCTGGATAAATGCACATTTTCTACAAAAATATAAAACCGCAGAAAGTTGGTTCATACACAAGCGGGGGCCGGCGAGTGGGCCTGCAACTTTTAAAATTAAAAATATAAAATTTAGCCACAAATATAAAGCCATAGGAAGTTGGTATACACGAATGGGAATTTTTAAAATTAAAAATATAAAATGAAAAATTTAGCCACGGATTCATCAATTTGTGACTAGATTTAGTCACGAATTTTTGAATCTGTGACTAAAGTTAGCCACGAATTTTTGAATCTGTGGCTAAAGTTAGCCACGAATAGCAACGAATTAGAATTCATGGCTAAATTATGAAAAATTTAGCCACAAAATATAAAACCATAGGAAGGTTCATACACGAGCGGGGGCCGGTGAGTGGGCCGGCGGTTTTTAAAATTAAAAATATAAAATGAAAAATTTAGTCACGGATTTAGCCACGAATTCATCAATTCATGGCTAAATTTAGTCACGAATTTTTGAATCTGTAGCTAAAGTTAACCACAAATTTTTGAATCTGTGATTAAAGTTAGCCACGAATAGAAATGAATTAGAATTCGTGGCTAAATTTAGTCACGGATTCGAATTCGTGATTAAATTTAGTTACGAATTTAACCACGGATATGAATACGTAACTAAATTTAACTACGGATTTCTGAATCCGTGGCTAAATTTAGCCACGAATTCAAAAATTCGTGATTAAATTTTTGCGACGCGCTATTAGCCACGGATATGAGTTTATGACTAAATCCGTCGTTAAATAATTTAGTCACGAATTTTTTTTTATATTTTCGTGATTAAATCCGTTATTAATTTGATATTTTTTTTAGTGTGATACCACCTCAAGGATTTTTTCCAGCTAAATTAGCTAACACTAGTTAGTTATTCTTGTTTAGTTACTTGTGCTTAATTAGTGTAATAAGTATTTGGCATAGTTAACCCAACGCATCCAATCATACTTCTTGCATCTACTAAAAATTGAGATTTATTCATGAAAATGATATAACTACTTCTGGACTCTCCAAAAAGATTGTGAGATTATTATGTGGCTTAGATTGACTCATTGCCAGGTAAGCAGGTTTTATGGCTATAGTCATTTCATCCCCGATTTCAAGTTCTCACGTTCTGTTATTTCTCTCTTTTCATGATATTGAATATTGGGCTATTAAATAATAATAAGAGTAAAAAATAGCTATAACTAAAATGAAAATATTTAGTGGATGTATAGTAAAACTAAAAATGATAGAATTAAAAATGACGAGATATGCAATAAACTGGGTATCAGTTCAATTGTGAATAAAATATGAGAATATCGTCTGAGATGATTTGAACATATGTAGCGAAAACCTAAAAACGCACCGATTAGAAAGGTAGAGAATTTAAATATATGAGATTTAATAAAACTTAAAGGTAGACCAGTGAAAACTTGGATGTAATGTATTCGTAAAGACATGATAGTGATGAAGTTAGTTGAGAAGATAGTCTTAAATAAGAATGAGTGACGTAGGAGAATCCGTGCAAACTATTTTTTTTTGTGGCCGACCCCAAATTTTGGGATAGAAGGCCTAAATTGTCGTTGTTATTGTTATTTTTCTTGTTTCTGTCGAGACAACTCTGTGAAGCATTTTTTAATAGTGAGCTGGTTTACTCTGCTTTTGATGGCTCCCCACTGGCTGCACTAACGGTATAGTTCTTGCACACATAGTGCTATTCTCTATCAAATAACTGCTTGTATGTCATGTTGAGTGGTGAAGCAATGCCATTGTTGCTTGGCTTTTGGGAGATTTTACCCCAGGATGTATGGGTCAGCTCTAGCAATGTTGCTAGCACAGATAACACTGTTTGGAACTTAGAGTTTTGTTTAGATTTAAAAAGATGTCCTAAATATATTTTGAGCTTAAACCTGTATAGGCCTCTCTCCTATCATCTATTAATTCGTTTCTGTACATTGAACCTGTTACTTACTTTTCTTCTATTTATCATGGGAATCACCACAATAGTCAAGAGTATTAATGGTATTCCAATTTTTTATATATTTCATTTTTTCTAATCTCTTGATGATTGTAAGCTGTTCATCTTGACTTCATGTTGAAATGGTTGTCCACCGCCTGCCAAAGAATTCCTGTTCATCTGTGCTTGTGTAGTTTTCTGTTCACGAAATGGTTGAAATGATTATCATTACCCTTTCTGTCCATGAAGAAACAAAAATGTTTTGGAATGCTCTATAACAAAGGCCATGCAACCCTCTAATCCAGCAGTGGGTGGACCAACCAAGTTTCATCTAGTACACGAAGTGGATGCATGTGGTGGTGAAATTGGAAAGGTTGCTGGCAGGTAGTTTTTTCAGACTCATTTAGATTCTTTTTCTTTTTGGTTGATATTCAACTAATTTTCTGATTTATAATGATGATTAGGTGTAATCTAGTGTTCTCAACATTTCCATAGGTCCAGCTGTTTGGGCATTGTGTGGTCTAACTGATAAGAGGGAATATGCTCTGCAAATGAAAAAAACTGTGGAAAGGCAAGTCTATCTCCACGCATTACATATTATCGATTCATGCAGATCATTCTTAAAGGCTATTGATGAATTTCCACTATCTTTAATTATGCAATTACTTCTTTTTCAGCACTCCAAATCTTCCTCTCATAGAGGCAATGGTGACAGATATTTTAGTTGGGAATAATGATAATGTTGAAGGTGGACACACATTCTTTGGGATGAACTTTTATGCACGGTCTGTCATTCTCACTACTGGAACTCTTATGGGTGGTAAGATTTGGGTTTGAAAAACTTCCATGCCTGCTGGAAGAGCTGGCGAATCTGCATCACTTGGACTTGCTGAAAATTTACAGCAGCTAGGATTTGAAACTAATCGGCTAAAAACTGGAACCCCAGCATGTCTCGATTGTTGTACTGTGGATTTCCATCGGTTGGAACCCCAGCATGGAGATGAAGAGGTCCTTCTTCCTGATCTTATATGCATGTCCATTGCATTTCATGGCACTTGATTGAGCCATGGTTTATATTTTGCTTGGTTGCATTGCATGTGATAAGTCTTCAAACTATCATAGCACAAGCCCATATTTTTAATCTGAATCAACTTCATCCACTTTTTTTTGGGGGGGGGGGTGCTTTATGTAAGGCATCTTTGCAAAATGATGCTCATCTCCCTTTCTGTTGGTGTGAACCCAACCTACCTAGAGTTCTTCCCGGTACTAAATCCTCAAAAAATCCATGTAAGTGCATTAACTAATATTGCTGACATAAATAAATTAGTGAACCGTGCTGTTAGCAGGACAATTGTTGGGATTTGCTTGTTGAGTTTGTGCTTTGAGTAGTCTACTCAATCGAAACCTTTCCTGTGATGAAATTTAAATAGTTCTCACAACCCTCTCTTGATGGGAAAGATGTTTTAATATGGTTCACTTACGCCAGGCCCCATGTTGTTGTTTGCCCTGTGATCAAGTCAGCATTGACAATCTTGTTAACTGCCTACTTGGAAGGACCTAACGCTCCTCAGCCTCAACTACACCATGGTGGTTGCCATAGCACAACAAACCAGTGATGACACCAAGGCTGAGTTCCCTGTCCAGTAGTAATGTGCCTTAGATTGACAAGAAAAGGCCATTGATGCACCAGTGAAGCAAAGGCACCTCAATGCTATGGTGGCATGGCTCTGAAAGTTTGAAGGACTGGGGTGCAAGGCATTCACTTCTTCTGAGCAATATTTGTGACCCCAAGAAGCACCTCCCTGTAGGATGTGCCTAACTCATGGTAGGATGGCTGGAGTATAGATAGAGGGGCATGGTCTTTTCCCCATAGAATGCCACCAAGGGGAAAGCCATTGCTATCATTGCTCTACAGTATACAGGAAGAGAATCTTTCACTTGTTTTTTCTAACTATTGGACTTTCCGAACTGTCAATTATATTCCTTATGGGCTATAATAATCACATTCTGAGCTGCAATATCTAGAAACCTTCTTGGGACATTCTTGTGCCTTCTCAATTTTGTCAATCACTGATGGTGAGTTTGATTACACTCTTTGCTACTTTCTGCTAGTCCAACCAAATATTCACACCTTTGTATAAACTGATAGCATCATTGATATGAAAGAGGAAAAAATTGGTATTTTTCAAATGGTTATGCATACTCCATCCTACTTGTTACTTCATTAGATATTTTGACCTTCTATAGGGGGTTCATAAAGGGCTTACCTGAGAGACTACAGTTGCCATTGTTGAGGACATTACATGGACAAGAGAATTGTTCAATCCTGAGGCCTGCTTATGCTGTGAAGTACGACTATTTGCCTGCTTACCGGTGCTCCAGATCTCCTATGACTAAGAAAATTGAGGGGCTTTTCTTCTCTGATCAGATAAATGGGATAACTGGCTATGAGGAAGCGGCGGCACAGGTTTTTATGTCCTACATTGTTTTCTTATCTCCTCTGTCATTGCTGCCATTATCTTCTACATTTATGTTTCTTGATTGTTCACCATAGCTGGTTGCTCATGAATTTTTCACAGCCATGAAAGTGGTTTACCGCATGTATTTGGTGTGCCCTGTTTTGATTTTATATTCTTATTTAGTTGGATAGGGTATCATTTCTAGATTTAAGGCTGCCAGCCATTCAGATGGCAAGTCCCTCGTAGTTCTTGAGAGGGAAAGCAGTTGGTACTCTGGTCACTAAAGACCTTTGAGAGCCCAACCGAACATTGGCAAGGTAAAGTGGAGTTGTATATTGTTTTCACATGAAGCCTAGCCTATTTTCCTCCTAATTAAATCCTGGGTTTGATGTTGAGAATGTTTGTAAGTAGAGATGTAGGATGTGCAGATTGATCTCGAATTCTTGTGCAAAATTACATGATTTCGGCCTTTTATAAGCAAACATGGGCATCTTCCATGTTTGGGAAAAAATCATTGGCAACACCTCTGAATTTGATTCCGACATCTCAACACACACACAAAATGTCTCTCAACCTGTGGCACACAAAAGAAAGCATTTGTTACAATTCCCTTTTCATTCCTCCATCTCTCCCCTACAATTCACAAAACATAGGCTAATGTAACCACAGCCGGGCATTACACATGCACATATACAGACAAGATGCACAACCTCATGATCAGAGAGAGAAATGGGGTAGAAAGTAGTACCGAAAGGATGCTTTCACCCTCTCCATAATCTTCCTCTATACAATCTGTCACATTCAAAAACAAAAAAATTTTCATCTTTCTTCCTTCATACCTCCATGCCTGAAATAAAGCATTAGGCTTCCGCTAAAACTACAGCTACCCCTAATGATGCCAATTAGGCCATTGTCGCTTTCTTTCTTTAAATCTTTTTTATGCAGTGCGTCTTTTATGCTACTATACTAAGGCTACGTCTGAGAGAGTGAATTAATATTAGGTAATTGTTGTTCTCCCTCTCTCACCCTCTAAGATGTGACAAAGCAAATTACTTCATTTATTGATTTTGTTTTGGGATTGGGTAATCAAGTGCATTGAAAGTTGAATGAATTTGATTGATTAAGCCACTTGTCCTTAATTTTACTGTATATCCCCTTAATTGTTTTCTTTTTTGTCCTCATCACACGCACCGTTTCATTGTTTGAATTCTGTCATGCAGTCAATCAAGAGTGCTGGGTTCTCTGTGTAAACCTTAATCACTCTCATTTCATTTTTATTTAATTTTATTTATAATATTTTTAATTGAAATGAGATGTTTTTTAAAATGTATAGATAACAGTCAAAATATTTTATATTGTTATTATATTAAAACAATTAATGTTAAATAAGTAGAATTAAAAATTTTAATTAATATAATTTTAATTTATTTTTTAATTAGTTTAAACAACATAAAAGGGCTCACTCGATGCATAGGGTGTTCCTTGACTTAGTGCGGGGTAGGAAAAAAGTGAGCATATATGTACGTAGTTTTTTTCTTACATTTTGCAAGGACGTTATTTCTATATATCGAATCCGTAATCTTAAAGTCATCATAGGAGCAACTTCGTCGTTGTACCAAAATTTATCCTCAAGTTTAAGCAACATAAATGGGGTGGGGAGGGGGAAAAAAATGGAGATCTTCCCCATAGGGCTCAAAGTGAGTAGCCAGAACAAGAATATAGTACAAGCACCAATTTATTTCAGAAGTGATGGTGGGAAATGTTGTTGAGTTACATTAAAGGTGACAATGATCTAACAACGATATTTGTGGTGTAACATTACATTAAATCTTGAAGTTTATTAATTTTTCCATTATTATTCCTCAAAAACACCCTAACAGCCCATGAAAGCCACATAATTAATTAATAAGACTGACTTAATTTATCTTGCAATTACACATTTTAAACACCTAGTCAAAAAAAGAAAAAAAAAATGGATGTGGTGTAACAATTATTGGACTTGGAATTTCTTTTCCCTTCCTCTTCCTGATTACATCATTTATATGGATGGATCTAGGTTTCCTTCGAAACTTGAGCAGTTCAATGGTGATTGAACCTCTAATCCTCATGGCAGCAAAGTTGTTTCATCTAATAGTATATTTTCATCGTTTCTTACGGACGCACAGAGAACTTATGTATAATTATGGAGTCAAACGAACCAAAAACTGGTATTGTCATCGATGCTTTTCAAGGTAATAACAACAAAAGGTGGAGTGCCTGCATGAGAATCTATCTTTGAGGCGAAGGCTTATGGGAATCTGTTGCAGATCCGAACACGCGATAATCGTCGCGTTACCTTGAATACATGTGAATCTCATCACATGTTCTAAGGCATCACAAGGCATTCAAGATACCAAATAAAACCATAGGTCATCCCGGCTATCAAATGCCATCAACCAACCACGATTCCCTTTTTAGGGATAGAAAGCAAAATAAGCAATAATTCCTAAAAAAATTTCACAAAAAGGAAATTAAAGGCCCTCAATAAACGTTTACACATAATCAAATTCAACTGAAATCAAAATACAAGGTTTTAAAAGTTTTCAAACAGATTCTTATACAAAATGTCTCATTGGGTCGAACTACTGGTACTTCAAAGACGATAGCAAAACCTATACCAAGAGAAATCTCTGACAAAGCTCTTCCCAAAAATCTGGCTTCAAACGACCAAGAGTACTAACTAAATTTCCTCTGAAAAATAGAGAGTGAGAGGTGAGTATAAAAATATTCAGTGAATGTAATGGTATGTTGAACATAAATGAGGAGTAAGGGTGGTTGTGCCAAAAAATGTATCAAAATCATGAAATTGCAATGCCAAATATCATTTTCATAAAAATACATTCAGAATAAGTTTTTCATTACTCAAATGTCTCATTCAACAAATAATTTCTTTTTCCTTTCAAACTTTTCTTGGAGTTTGCCGAAAATCATTATTCTATCAGTGACTGTTGATAGAATCCGTTAAGGGTTTTTCTTCAATAATTTTTCACAATTTCCAAAAATAATCCCCTACCTATTGGCGTTGGCCCGGAATTTTCGTAGGGTGCATACCACGTTATCACGGCTAGCTTGAGTGGCTCTCAATCCCGCCATCTCCAAGCTAATAATTAACTGAGCACTTCCACGCCGCCCCGTCGATCAGCCCGTGAAAGATTTAATCACAGACTATAGTTTTTCACCATGCATCATATTATAAAACTTATTTCACATTTCAGTCTCATACCAATTCAAAATGGAATGAAATTTCATGATTCACATTCGTAGTTCAGTTGTAATATGATGCAAACAAGGTAAGAAACCAAAGACAGAGTTATGGATTTGTCAATCTATTTGGGGGGCATACCACAGTCACAAAACATTTCAAATCCAAATTCAAAATTCATTTTAAAATAAATTTCACAAAATTACAGTCGAAAAATATTTATCATTCATACTCAATATAACCATCCACTCACCGTGTAAGGGAGGGTAATCACTCCCGGCTTGTCCCACAGCAAGAATCTGGCTTTGATCGGTTTGTCCAGCTCCTACGAAATATCATTACATAACCAAACCATTATTATTTATCATCTCATGGTAACTCATAAGTCTAACATTCGAAACCCTAACTTTTTTCTCACTCTCGGTGACACAAATTTTACTCTAAATTAATTTCTTTGATTTCAGCATATACTTCAAAGTCATGATAATTTAAAGTAAACTCAAATTAGAAAATGAAGATTACCTAATTTGTTGTCACCATCTTTGCTTCAAACCGAACCACCGTCTAATCCTATATTTTCTTTCACTAGAAAACTTCAAATCTCTTGCTAAAGTTAACCTTCTAGAAGTTGGATTATGAGTTTTGGAACCTTTAGATTGTGGGTCTTGGTGGTAACTTGATTGATCTTTGGAGAAAACAAGAAAATAAGGAGAAGAAGTGTGAACCGAGAGGGAGAAGGAAGAAAAAGAAATGGAGTTTTGCTTTTATGGGTTCTAATGTCTCACCACTGCTCTTCATTTATAATCCATTTTCATGAATTTACTTAGTTGTCCTTCATTTTCAATTCACACAAGTGCCCAATATGAACTTGTGAGTAATTTGGAGACTCTTCTCAATGAGTTCAAATACTTAAAATTTTATTTGGAAAGAGAGAAGTGATTGGTAATTTATAGAAAACTTGAAATGAGAAGTGTCCATTTATAGAAAAAATAAATTAGAAATAATAGAAATTGTGTAATACCCAAAATATGGATAAAATATAAATTGGGCATATTATATTTAAGGCGATTGGACGACGTGATGGTAAAAGCCTCTTTGAAAACCCAATGGTCTTGGGTTCAACTTCCATCGGTTACCGAACAGAGGATAAGAAATTGTTTTAACACATTATGAAAGAAAGTGCTCTCCACCGAAGAGTCACAATCTCACATGGAGGCATATTTGTGGAAATAGCAAAAATATGGAATATATTAAATATTGCGCATATCATAATTGAAGTGTTTAAATGGCTTGGTAGATAAATTCTTTTTGAATGTCTCACAAATCATGGGTTCAACTCTACATGTGTAAGTGACGTGGATGATTTGCACATGATGACTTGGAGAGTAGACTTGGAGAGATCTAGAATTTGTGGAATGAAGGGAATCAGAGTGACCGAAGGCATATATGTGTTGAAGAAAGGAACCGTTCAGTCAAGTGGTGTTCGGTCAATGTCTCATGATATGCAAGCAAATATGGGTGTTCGGTCATTGGGGTGTAAGTAATGAATGTTGTTCGGTAAAATGAAAGGTGACCGAAGGGATAAGAGGACAATATGTTGTTCGGTAAATAAAGAAAATTAGATGTTCGGTAAATATGTTCGGTCAAATGAAGAAAATTGTGCCGAACAGGTATAGGAGTAAAAATGAAAGGCATCGATGAGAGTTATTAAAATTTTTAATTTCAAGTGCCGAATATAAATTGTCCAACAGTGTTGAAGAGAAATAAAGGATACCGATTCGAGATTGGAAATGCTATTCGGTCAACGGACCGATAAGAAATAAATATTTAAACATATCAGTGAGGCAAAGATACCGATGGGTCTATGAAAGTGTTCAATACCAGGAATATTGAGAAATATGTGAAAGTCACTGGTAGGTAGGTACCGATAGGAAATTCTGTAACACCGAAAATTCGGTGTTAGAAATGTTCTGTGAAATATAGTGAAAATTTTAAATTTTGCATTGATTTTCGATTTTGGGGTATAAATTTTAAAATTTTGATATAATTGAAATGCCATGTTGCAAACTCATAGTACAATCTATTGTTCGTAGATTTCGAAACTTTAATATAAGGAGAGCATAAGAGTATATATATTTATATATATATTTATTAAAAAAAAAAAAAAAAAAAAAAAGGGGGGGGGGGGGGACAAAACGCGCGAAAGAAAGGGTTTTTCCCAAATGAGGATTAGGGCTTTTAGCCCTAATCCCTCTTTCTTCTCCTCCCACCTTCGTCTTTCACTAACTCCCGAATCTCTCTCTGCTCTCTCCCCCCCGGGGCTCCTCTCTGTCACTTCTTCTCTCGACGATTGTCCTCCGGCGCGCCACCCTCACCCACCGTGAACTACCGTCGCATCTCGCCTCTCTCTATTCTTCTCTCTCGCGCGACAGCCGGCTCTTTTGCACGCGCGATAGCGCGCGAAAGCTCCTTGCCGCCCACGCATGGCGCAAGACGCGACAGCGGACCCGGCGCGAGACGGCCCCCCCACGCGCGCACGCGACCGCTTTTGGGGGGGGGCCATCCATGCTCCGTGTGCGTTCGCCACTCTTGCAGAGCCCAAAACGGTAGACTTTGAAAACCCTAGTGCGTGTGAGATCGGTCCCGCATAGGTGAGGTTCTGGCCCCTAACCCAAATTTTAGGGTTTCAAATTTCCTTAAAAATTAGCTTTAGATTTCTGAAATTGACTTTAAATTGGGAGCTTTGCGGGGTTTCGAATGGAATGAGAAGAGGGTTGACGAAGGCGCAAAACACTCTAGGTGAGGGATTTTCAATCCCTTCAATACTCGGATTATTTGTCTAATTTAGGTTGAGAATAAGTGTGGATATATTCTAAAAATATGCTAGATCCGTAGAAAATGCGTTATTCTTGAAAGTCCGTATGAAATGATGGAAGTTAGGTCTAGAATTTGATGTAAATTGGACCGCAAAGCATGATTGAATGTCTTAGAGAGTATTAGAGTTTTATTTGATTGGTCTGTGTAGTTTTCCTTGAGATTTGAATTGAAATTGGCATGAATTAAATTTGGATTATGTAAATTCGGGAGGAAATTGGTAAAATTGAGGAATATGGAAAATTTAAAGTCGTCGGTGATGGAAATGATTCTAGATTGATGAAACGAAAGTTTAGGAATGTGATTGTGCAAAATAAGGCTATTTTAAATAAAAGGGAAATTTGAAAACCCTTTAATAGAGCCTTAATTGATGATTATTTGTGTTGATTGGTTTAGGTTGACATTTGGAGACTCGAAAGGAGTCATTTTGGATTAATTGTAGAAATAGGGAGGGGGGTACCCCTAGAGGTGAGTGAGATTTACGATATCATGTTATTAATATCAAACCATGTTTTACCGTTTTCAGGAAATGAAATGATTTATTCGTGTGAAAAATGATATTGCTAAAGGTTTTGATAAATGTTTTGTGATAAATGGAGTGTCCGAAAATGAGTTGATAATATGCATCCATGTGAATTGTTAAAAATGATATCGTGCCATGTTTTGAAATTCCAAAACATGATTTCTATATCTATGCATCTTGGCACGTTGGATTGATAATGATTTGGTACTTGGGCTGAGAGTCCATGGGAATTGATGGATATGATATAGTCCCTAGGGGACAACCGTAGCTACGGAGGGCGTTTGTTGAGGCACTCGTTGTGTCTGGATACGCTTCCAGGAGGTATCCCCAAACGTCATGTTTTTATAGATCACGGACTAGCCCAGTTGAACCGAAAGGGGAGGGCCGTCAGAATAGGCGGTCTAGCACTGGGGGAGGCCCGTGGCCCAGATTACGGACTAGCCCAGTTGAACCGAAAGGGGGGGGCGGCGGGAGTAGGCGGTCTAGCACTGGGGGAGGCCCGTGGCCAACGTCGGGGTAGAGAGCTAAATTTGAACTTCACATGCATTTGAAAAACCCCCGATGCGCCTGTCATTGGTCGTGGTTGGCCCGTGGGGGGGAACGATTTTATGGCCAGCTCTATTGATTTCTAAAGGTGATCTGGATGCATATGAATGGCTTGATATGTATGCTTGAAATATAATACGTTGTTTGAAAAATTTAATGTAAATTTGAGAAATTTATTTATTATACTGATTTTGACACTCCATGTTCACCACATATTAATTACATGATATCAACCCCCCCCACTCACTGAGTATTTCCCAATACTCACCCCTCTCTTTCAAACCTTTCAGAGAAAGCTTAGGTCCGTGACAGCAGTTGGAGCTTGTGAAGATTCATCCGCTGACTTGTTAGGTATAAGAGCGATGTAAGGTTATTTTAGTTTGAATTGAAATCCATGGAAGGGAGACTTGTTCTTTTGTTTTGGAATTTCATTTTGGTAAAAAAACATATTGTATAATTGGGACATTTGGACTTTATTTGATTTTTGAAAGGCCGGGATGGCCGGATGCGTGCATGTGAATTGGGTTGGCCGGGTTGGCCTTGTGTGTGTGATGATTTGAGTTAAACGGACCGGTGCGTCCTTTGATTGTTTTTGTTGAGAATTTTGGGTGGCTTGGATGACCATATTGTGTGCCGTGCATGCACGTGTCCCTCTCCCGATGTGTGCTCGTGTGTACAGGGATGGACCGGATGAGTCCTTGCATGTGTATTGTTATGTGATGCTTTCTATTTTGATGATTGGTGTAGAAAGAATTGTTGTGTTGATTTTTTTTTTATATAGCCTTGCGGAGTCCCGGTATATGGGGAGGTTCTGCCCGTGTGCCGAGACTACGCGGCGGTTGTCGCGTGGTCGATCCGAGGATCGGGGCGTGACAAATTCAATTGTGACCGACGGTAATATATCAAATGGTAGAAATAAGAAATGATTTAGAGATAATAATCCCCTAGGAATAGTCTCTACCGAATAAGCCAATCCTCTCAAAGACATCAATTAATCACCGAACACTAAATCCAATTTAAAATCTATTGAATACTATTATTTAACAACTGGACACTTAAAATTTTAAAAGTCTACCAATTAAGTACCTAAGGGTTCCTGGATAGCCAAAGGAGTAAAATCCACATTTAAATTTTAAGTTAACTATTCTCCATTGATATATAAAATATAGGAATCTCAAACAATCATCTTAGTGTTCATATTACGATAGGTCTTTTTGGTGTTACACTTTTATTTATAAACCAAAATCGATCATCATAGATTTTTTTCATTATTTTATAAGAAATATTTTATAAAAGTTTTTTAATACCAAATTGTTAATGTTATAGAAGCTCTAAATGTGGAGACCGGACCACAAGAAAATGCCAAGAACTTCAAAATATGAAAAAAATAAAAAATAAAAAAAAGGATGCCAAGGTGTTTTACACCTAATCCAAATTTCTTGTTCACAAAATATACTTGATCAAATTGTGGAGCTTGACTCGGCCAAACTGCTTATGATCGTTTGACCTCAATGAAAGGGGAGCAAGAAGAAGAAAGAAGAAAGAAGGAAAAAAAAAGGAAGGTACTTTTGCTGTAACAAAACTCAGCTACCTTAAATAAAGAAAATTATAGTCTTTTCCAACAAGGCTTTGCTCTACTTAAGGAGGGGCTGGCAGTCAATCATGCAGCCCTTCTTGTTAGATTCATATTAATTGATGTGGCACCTCAATGAAGATGCCACCTGGGGTGACTAGTTTTGGTCTTAATTCTGAACTGATTTGGTCTAACTTTTATGAATGCAACAGAAAGAGAAATTGAAGCCTTGGAAGCTGTGATCTAGAATTTGGAATTTGCGTATATTCACTAGCAATCAGCTCAGTCAGCTATGTACAGGTACTCGTTTGAGCTACTTGAGCAGATTAGAAAATCCCCGTTTGTAAGTTGACATCTTTCTTGCATTTTCCCATTTTCAGTATCTGGGTCTTTTTTATTTCTGTTTTTGATTGCCTTTAAGGGCTTGAAGTACCTGAAATTGGAATACCCACATGTTGTTTTGGCAATTTTGCATCATAATCCCTAATGTAGACAGCAGATTTTGACTTTTTATGCTGTTTTAATGCATATCCTTGTTAATAATCATGATTATTTTCGTTGCTTGGTCTTTGACTCATTTATGCAGAAAATAAAAATGACCCAGATGATTCAATCCAATTCTTGGTTCTGTTACACTACTTATTCTGGTTGAAACTCAAACATGACCACACAAACTCGAATTTAGGACATGTGTATATTGTCCTTTAATATTGTAACTTATGTATTTCAGATGGGCATATGGTTCACACTTGCAACTTAGTTGAATGTAAAAATTCACAAATTCCTGGTTCTGATTAGGCATGCTTTTTCAAGTAAATTTCCTTCGAGGGCTTTCTCATCATCAATTTGAGAATGTAATGACTAATGAGTTTCCAAGGATCTCTTGCTAGTCAATAGGATATCTAGGCTGGTCCAAATTATTCCCATGACTGCTCTTTTTTTTACTTGGTTTTGGACTAAGCATTTTATCATATTATTAGTACTTCATTCTGTTAGGGTTTAAAGATCTGCAACCTTGGGGGTTATTTCAGCACCTTCTGAACCAATGGTATTTTCCTTGTCTTTTGCATTGTCGATGCTCTATTCTTTCACATTTCAAGGTATATGAGCGTGAAAGATGACAGCCTTTTAAACGTATGTGGAGCTTTACAATGCTGTCAGTAGAGGTGACTGGGAAGCCACAAAAGCATTCCTTGATTCAGATGAAGGTGCAGTAAGTGCCGTAATATCACATACAGGGAAGGCAGCCCTTTGTTTTGCAGTTGCAGCAGGACACAAAAAATTGTGGGAGGACTTGGTGAAGTTGATGGAACCATGAGATTTGGAACTAGTAGAAAATGATGGTTACACTCCTCTAGCTATTGCTGCTCATGGTGGAACAATGAAAATTGCAAAGATCTTATTGGATAAGAATATAGATTTGGTAAATATTCAAACTGAATTTCAGAAACTTCCAGTTCTACTGGCTTCTGGAACTGGCCATGCAGATATGGCCCGTTATCTGTATTCTCTTACTCCAATAGAGGAACCTGCACCGAAAAGAGGCAAGCATGGTGTTATACTTCTTACCAACTGCATCCTTGCAGAAATCTATGGTAAGAATTGCAAATCTTGGGGTTGATCCATGCCTTTCAAGTCATTTTATACAAGCAATCATTTTATTCAATCAAAATCTGAGACCTTCATATAGGCGGTAAACTAATCTTCTAATTATTTTAATCTCACATCTTCTGTCTTTGGAGCACTACCTGTTGAATGTGGATCATGTTTCGCAAAAGCATAGTTAATGTGCTATACTATGAAAACTGTAATGGCACTCTCACTATCGTCTCTTTATGCATGTTCTGTTCTCAAGATGTGCTTTGGACCTACTTAAGCGCTGCCCAAGTTTAGCTGTTGTTCTAGATGCCAGTGAATGTTCTGCAGTGTATGTTTTGGCTAAGATGAGGTCTGCATTTATAAGTGGAACTCCGCTTCTATTTTGGCAGCAATGGATCTACTCATGTCACTCACTCTCTCTCTCTCTCTCTCTCTCTCTCTCACACACACACACACACACAAACACAGAGGAGGAATAAAGTTCCAAGTTCCCATTGCAACAAGAACTTAATCAAAATGGAGAATATCATCAAACTTAACAATGTATTACCTATGTTACTTCTGGAGATCAGTTATCTCAATTTTGTAGCAATATTGTCTTGCCATAATGTTACTTTTTCAGCTCTTGTTTTTTAACTTTAAAATGGAGTTCACCAAGTCTATTTCCTGTGTAGGAATGAAGACACCAAATGATTGTTACTGTTCTTTGTAAAGACACCAAATGATAAAGCCAGATGATCTTACCTTTAAGTATATCTATAAAGACACCAAATCACCGTATGGAAGGGGAGGCGACAATGAGAATATTTTTGTTGAAAGTAGGTGATATGTTACTGCTCTCTGTCTTTTTTGAGCTTTCTCCTTTAGGTTGTTTCGTTCAAAGCATTAGCAGTCAATATCTGTCTACTAACCTTGAGGTCCTTATTTTTCATTGATGATTTATGCAGCTGTCCGTGATTAGCTCGGAGTCGTATGGAATCTCAAAACATTATTCGGTATGCTACCTTTCCAAGTTACACCTCAAAATTTAAAGGTTCTCTCCGGTGACTAATTCTCTTTGTTCTTTTGCTTATGAAAATCTCAGATATCAAGCACAGAAGGGATCGAAAATTGGTGCATGCCCAGTCCCATGCAATTCTCCATCTCATGTGTGTAGAAATTTGTTCATCGGATTGGGAACAGTTTTCGGAAGCTGGAATGATACAAGCAATGTTCCTCACTGTTCAAAATGGGTTGATAGAGTTTGTCACTGATGTCCTCAATTATAATCCAGATGCAGTATGGTATTTTGATGCCAAGGGACAACAGATCTTTCACTTGCCATTTTGCATCGCCAAGAAAAAATCTTTAATCTTTTATATGAACCAGGTTTGGAAAAGTACCTTATATTTGGATATAGGGACTCACATTGTAACAGTATGTTACATCATGCTGCAATGTTAGCACCTCCTCGAATTCACCTTAAATCTGGTGCAGCCTTGCAAATGCAAAGGGAGTTACAATGATTTCAGATGATTTCCCTTCACTTTCTAGGCTTTGTAGGACACTTTGTTAGTTTTTTATACATGTATGTTTTTATGGCTTGTCAAATGTAGGAGGTGGAAAAGATAGTGGAACCCCAAGCTCAGAGAAAGACCAAAAAACAAAAAAAAAAAGGTCATGTCATACACCGCATGATTTGTTCACTGCTCAACACAAGGATTTGGTTAAGGGGAGAGATGGATGAAAGACATCAGATATGCTTGTAGCCACCCTCATTGCGACCATATGTTCAGAGCTGCATTTACAGTTCCTGGTGCAATGATGGTACTACTGGCAATCCCTTTATCGGATGCTATATCAATCTTTGCTTCCTCAGCTTCATTACTAATGTTTCTTGGAGTCCTCCTCACATCATGCTATGCAGAACAAGATATTCTTATGTCACTACCCTTCAAGTTATTCATCCGTCTTTCAACTCTGTTCCTCTCAATTGTGACTATGTTTCTTCTGGTATCACTCTCTTCACAATGCTTCACCATCGCATAAATTGGGTGCTTTCCCAACTATCTTATTTGGTAGCATTCCAATTACTCTCTTTGTTTTGTTGCAATTTCCTCTCCTTGTAGGGATAGCCGGGCATTTTCAACGTGAGGAGAATTCCTTGGTGCCTAAGGGAATGGACTTGACTCTGGTTAGACCTCGGAGCGTGTCATTATGCTGTCTTCTTGTATTTTATCTTTTTGTCTTTACATCTGTAGCAAGCCCTACAAAGTGGTAGGATGTCAGCTCGTAGCATTATCCCCTAATTGGGTGGTCAATTAGAACCAAACTGGAGCAAAATTATGCCCTGTGATGGAATATTTGTGTGGTAATCTCTCCAACAGGCAGGCTCTTTGTCTTATTTATTTATTTTTTTTTTTGGTTACAACTCTGTCTTATCATATATCCCTGAAACATACCTTACCTTAAATAAGTTATCAACACCTAAGTCGTTATCCTAATGCACCATATTTTAACAATGAACTCAAATCCTCTCTCCCTCTTTTCATGGTTTGTAGATTGCTAATGCCTACAAATTGCAAATTGGGAAAATGACAGTATGCAAAGAGGACACCATCCCTTTATTATCCCTTAATTTAAGCAACGCTAAAGGTACCCAAAGAATGATATAAAATTAAGTGAATTGAGTTTTTCATTCAATTTGTTCATAAAAATTAAGCAAACTTAGTATTGTATCCAATTTGACCATAAAAATTAATCAAATCAGTATCATATCCGATTTGATCATAAAAATTATGCGAATTGAGTTTATTATCCAAATTGATCGTAAAAACTAATTGAATGAAGTCTCCTATTTAATTTGATTATAAAAATTAATTGAATTGAATCTCCTGTACAACTTGATTATAAAAGTTAATTGAATCATATCTCTTCCCGCACCCATGACTTGAATTTTTCTTGACAATTTGTTAATAAAAATTAAATGAGTTAAATCTCCATCTAGTTTAATCATAAAAATTAATTGAACAGAATCAAAAATCAAGCGAATTGAATCCCTTATATAATTTAATCATAAAAAATTAATTGAATTGAGTTTTCTATATAATTTGATTATAAAAATCAAGTGAATTGAGTCTTGTATCCACTTTGATCATAAGAATTAATTGAATAAAGCCCCCAATATAATTTGGTCATAAAAATTAATTATATTGTCTCATACCTAATTTGATCAGAGATAGAAGATAATTTTATTTGGAAATGTTGTCAATTTCCATTTCATCATATTGTATCAGTCATGAATCAACTTTGAAAAGATTCATTATAATTCTTTCCATAAATAAAATAGGTGATTAAAATAATAAAACTGTCCTATTTTTTGTATTATAAATTGTGCCACCCTTGTCAAGATTTATATATTATATTTTAGCAAAACAAAAATATTCACCAAAATAAAAAAAATAAAATACAAAAAAAAAAAAAAATTCAATCTATAAGAAACTGCAAAACTATTTCCAAGTATCTTTTTTCTTTCTTTCTTTCTTTTTTTATGGTCACCCCATCTCCTAAAAATAAAGATAAATCAAGTTATGATAACAAAACCTCTATGTAAACAAACTAGTTTCTCTTACAAATCTACATAAATATAAATATAAATATAAATAAATATATATATATATTTATATATTACAATTTACAAAGAAATTAACTGAATAACAAAATAAATTTATATTATAAAAAAAATTAAATTTTGATTATTTTTCTCTTATAGTATATTAAAATTCTATTTATTTTCAAATTTTATTAATAATAAAAATAGATTGATTTTTAAGAATTAAACATGGCTCAAAATTGATACGGTGATTTATATAAAAAATAATTAATAATTGATTTGGTTGAGCACGAATACATTTTTCATAAATCAAATAGACCTAAAACCCTAAATTACCCTTCCCGCGAGGGACATTTTAGTCATTGAGAACCCAAACGGCTAAAAAACGCCCCAAAATCAGCTGGCTCTCAAAGGGTGCTTAACTTGACATTCAGTGCACTTGACATGCGTTGGAAGAACCAATCAACCCTCTCCACGTCACGTCCGTCTCTCTCTCTCTCTCTCTCTCTCTCTCTCTTCACTCTCTTCTTTCTCTCTTCCGATTTTTTCCATTTCAATCTTCTTCATCTCTTATAAATTTCAGACAAAATCACAGTAAACAAGAATGCGGTGAAATTTCCCCTCAAAATTATCGTTCTTTCCTCAACCAACAACCCTTTCCTCTCTTCTGTCTCTCTCTCATGGCTCCGTCGTCGTCGCCATCGTCGTCGCCGGCGAAGAAGCTCGCCGCCGTCAACGGCTTCATCACGAAGCGGACGGAGGCTCCTCGCCTACCTTCCCTGCCATCATCACGCTCTCCCTCTCCGCCGCCGAAGAAGTACCGATCAATGGCGGAGATAATGGCGGTGGCGAAGTACGCCGTTGTGCCGAGAGAAGATTACAGTGATGTCAGGTGCCATTCTTGCGGCTCCGGAGAGAGAGATGACGAGATTCTGCTGTGCGACAAATGCGATCGCGGATATCACATGACGTGTCTCCGACCGGTGGTCGTGAGGATTCCCATTGGGCAATGGCTTTGCCCTAGCTGCTCCGTTCAGAAGCCCGTGAAAAGTAGGGTTTCGAATTTTGAAAACTTTGATTTTCTTTCTCTGTTTTATTTGAATTTGATCATTGATTTTTTTTTTCCTCGCAATGTATATTATGGATTATTCATTTGTTTATTTGTTTTTTGTGATAGATTTTTCACAGAAGAAAATTATTGATTTCTTTGGAATAAGGAAGTGTTCCGCTAGCGGCAAAGATGCTCCTCAACCAGGTATGTTTCAGATATAATTTATGGTGCAATGGGTTTTGAAAAAAATTAATGGAAAACATGAATTAAAAGGGAAGTTGATTTTAGTTTAGCAGAACATATGATCAGTTGATTCTGAATTCAAATTAATGAATATCTCTTTGACGTTGGTTCTTGCATGAATTGGGCTATAGTTGGATGTTTGAATTGATTCAAAACAGAAGGCTTGTTGTTTCTCTAGTTAAGCAGACCCTTACATAAGTTCATATTTAATTTCAGATTGAAAAATTGCTTATTACCTTGTAAATGTGACTTTTGATTTGTATTTGGATTCATACTTATGTGAATTTCGGGTTTTATGATCCGACTGAGGCAGTGAATATTGGCATTACAAAATTTGGCTATTTTTGATTTGGCGGGCGCGGGGAAAGGGATGTCATTAAGGAATGTTTTGGATGAAAATTTAAAAAATTAATTGTAGGTATGTTAGGGTTGCGCGGGTTTTAGGATCTGAGTTCGATGTTGAATGTTGGCATTATTTAATTTAGCTGATTTGGATGTGGCAGGCGCGGGAAACAAGATGTTATTAAAGAATATTTTAAATGCTAATTCAAAGTATTAATTGTCGGTAAGCGGAGATTCGGATTTGTTTCCTTAAGCAATTTTGTCATCGATTTAGCTCTGGTCAGGTGCTTTTCTTAGGTTTAGATTGCCATGCAACTCAAGTTCTAACCTGAGACTAAGAAAGTTTGGCCTATTTTGCATCCATCATTGCCTTGGAGATTAGTTTATTCATGAGCAGATTGTAGATTCTTTGTATGACCTCAAAATTGTTATAGGCCAATGAAAACTTGTCAACCTGAAATCTTAGGCAATCAAGTTTTGTTTGATGAAACATTAATGTGATTTATGCAGAGTTGATGCAATGTGGCTTCATAATTCTCATCCTATTCATACAAATAGTTCAATTTCAGTCAGTTAAGCATATTGGTTTCACCTTGAGAAAGATAGAGCTAGGGCTTGTTGATGAAAGATATTCTATATGTTATATTTTTTGTGTAATATGCATTTATTAATGTGCATTAACCACGAGGATCTTACACTATACTGTCCTATATGTTTGTATGAATCGTTATAGCCCTTTTCATGGTTAATATTTGCTTTTCATTGCCATGCATATTTTGAGGTAAACCTTTATGTTCGGGAATTAATTGATGATTGAAAGCAAAATGAGGACTCTGACATTTGACATTCTCAATTTTTATTCTTGTGGAGTCTGGATGTTTTCAGATCTAAAACCATCTTCATACCATTTTATTGGTCCCAACAATGGTAACATTCACAAATGTATAATGGCCATCTTAATTGACAGCAGTCTGTGGTTCTTTTCTTTTCTTGTTTTTTGGGGGGGTTAATTTTTCCCAAATTACATGTAGTATAGATTATGGATAGAAAATTCTAATCATCCTGAGAAGCAACTGTTTTGTTAAGGTATAGCATGACCTCTTTTATTTTTGGAGATAGATATCTCATCACTGTTTTATCAAACACTGGAAGAGCACAAAGGTGGTTGCTTTTCGATTGTGAGGCTCTAACTGAAAGCAAAAACTGTGTTCACTCCTTTTTTTGTAAGAGATTCCATAAATATGACTCAACAAAGTCTTAAAACTCCATTGTAGTTGGAGTCAACTAGATGAATTTGTTTTACCATGTGGCTAATTTTACTGCCCTTATCAATATTAAGTCATAAATTAACATTACGTAGCAACACTAGTACAAGTAAATATGATATTAACTTTCAGATCAACTAAGAGGAAATTAGATAAGCTTCTGAAGTTTGTTTATACTAGAATAGTAAGCTATTCTACCTTTAAACAAATTATCAAAACACATATTATGTACGTCAGAATGCCGATAAAATTAGCTTACTTTATATGAGAGTGAAGCATTATTCACTAAATCCCGCTGAGGGGGAGATCAAAGACAGGAAAGTCCCTGAGTTATTTCAAATTGTCATAAATGATCCTAAACATCGCTGAGGGAGTGTTCTTCCCTAAGTTGTTCAGCTACTTGAAACGGATGGTCGTATTTCATTATCTCTCCTAGGGTGTTCTTAGACGTTCCTCCAGTTAATTAATGCTCTATCTTCTTTTCCCGAGGCATTCAGTGGCTTTCAATGTACACGATCTAACCATCTTAACCTATTTTCTCTCATTTTCCCAGTTGGGTCTACCTTTATATTAGCAATAATATATTTACCTCTAATGTTAGCTTTCTTGGAATTCCACTTATCTGTGTTAGCATTATGACCTTAAAGTCACACTCATCTTTTGGGTGCTTAGGATGTGGTTAATTCAAACTTTCCAAAACAACCGAAGGTATTGATCAAGTTCACTGCCCTTCAAATATCTGCTCCGTACCTGTACGTTCCAACAGTTTTCTTGATTCTATTAGCCCCAGGGCTAGCTTATGTTTGGAAAGGCATACTTTCCATGCATGTCATGAAACCATAGATTTTCACGGTAAGAAGCATGAGTTTCACTCTCTGTTCACCTGCTTTTGAACTTATAAGTAGAAAAAGTAAGTGTAGCTGTGTATTTTTCTCCAGATTAGGTTGTTCTGAATTAAGCATATTCTCAAACATTGCTTGCAAGAATAAGCGGAGCAAACATCTTTCTTATGACTGATTGGCAATCCTGTGTCTTGTTTTTCATTTATCATATATCGTCCTTGATGGCTTTCCATAGCATGCCATGAACAAAGCTTATGGTTAAATCATCCAAAAGAAAAGAAAATTTACAAACTGGAACTGCCAATAAAAAGCTGATAGTAAAGAAAAAAAAATATATGCATAAAGAACAGAGCTTTCCTGGCCTGTGATTTCCACATATTTTCTGACGAATGCCTGTTGCCTACACACTATCTTCCTATTCAGAAACCATTTACCAAATCACTTACGTGGTGTTTGGGAAAGTAGAGGTTGAGTTGAGTAGAATTTATGTGAGATTTTCAATGCTGACAGGAAGGGATATTATGAGAATTTTTTTATGTTTTTATTTTTTTAACACATATATTTGACTTCTACTTGCAAAACTCTATCTTTCCAACTAACAAATGTACAAGTGGAATAAGACAAAAATAGAGGTAATTAGAGGAGAGTAGAGACAAGTAGAGGTTTTCCAAATTGGGCTTATTCATTGTTTGGCATGCTATGAAACAATTTAAAGTGAAGTACTCCAGGATCCTGTTGCTTGAGGGGGAAGGGGGTGGACCATGTGCTCAATGCTCAAGTTATTTGCATCTGACTATTGATGATTTAAATTTCATTGGTTAACTGTATTTTCTTTCAGATACAAAAAGGCGCAGAAGACGTCCTGCATCATTGGTGTTGCAGAAGAAGAGGAGGAGGCTAGTGCCATACACTCCTACAGATGATCATGGCAGAAGGCTTGCACAAATGAGATCTCTTGCTACTGCTTTAACAGCATTAGGCATGGAGTTCTGTGATGATCTCATTTACCATTCAGACATGGCTCCCAGATCAGCGAATCAAGGAATATTTGAGAAGGGTGGTATGCAGGTTTGTACTAGAAACTTGATTTCTATTTCTTTTGCCCTGTACGGCAACTTTGCTTACTAAATCTCTACTTGGTCTGCATGTGGGGGTGTGTGTATGTGCATTTTTTCCTCTTCACTTTCAGGTTCTTTGCAAAGAAGATATAGAAACTGTAGAATACTGCAGAGAGATGGCAAGACATGGTGAATGCCCTCCTCTAATGGTGGTCCATGACCCTCATGAAGGGTATGTTTATCTTAAACTTGTTATTTCAGTGCTGATGTCATTTTAGATACGCTGCTATTGAATTTATTAATTCTGTGATGCAGATACACTGTGCATGCCGATGGCCCAATCAAAGACATGACATTTATTGCAGAATACGTAGGTGATGTGGATTACATTAAGAACCGGGAGCATGATGACTGTGATAGCTTGATGACACTTCTTTCAGCAACAGACCCATCTAAAAGCCTTGTCATCTGTCCTGATAAACGTGGAAACATCGGCCGTTTTATCAGTGGAATCAACAATCATACTGTGTAAGGCTGTATACCTCAGTGGCCTCTTGCCCTCTCTCTTTTATGTCTTTGTGCATGCTTTCTCCACTACTCAGTCTAGTTATAAAGCTCTATGTCATTACTATTTCACACTATGAAATCTTCGTCTTCATTTTTTGTTAATTTGTTTTAAGCTGATATATCTGTAAACCACGGTTTTGCTTGAGCCCTATATAATTTTGTGCAGGGATGGTAGGAAGCGAGAGAATCTTAAATGCGTGAGGTACAGTGTAAATGGTGAAGCCCGTGTGTTATTGGTTGCTACTCGTGATATTGCCGCTGGAGAGAGGCTGTATTATGATTATAATGGATCTGAGCATGAGTACCCAACTCAACATTTTGTCTGAGATCCTATAAAGAATAATTTACTTCTAACAAGGTCACAGATCCGCGATCCAGTTAGACAAAGTTCTTTTCATTTTCACAGTTCACATATTGTTGAGGCTGAGTCAACACATTCCTTTTTCTGATTGTGTCCATTCAACCATAGTAATTTATGATGTAATGCTGGACCATATGCGGCCATCAAAGGAATAGAGCCAGCAAGCAATTTTGCCTTTCTATATAGATTATGAACTGAAAAGTTTTGGACTTAGGAAAGGTTTATTTTTATCACAGATTTCAAAGAAACATAAATTTTGTTTCATTATACAAGAGTCACAAAATTGCCCGTTCCTTTTTTCTAATGGAAACTATTTATGGTATCAGATTCATTTCCTTCTGCAGACTTGCATGCATGCTCAAGAGGAAACATATTCACATCTTATTTGCATTTACACACTCATATTTGCCATTGAAGGCTAGATATGTCTCTCCATTAACATTTCTTTGACGACTTTCATGGTACCTGTACACCATCATTTGTGGCTTCTGGTTTCATAAGTTTAACCAAATTAACTGTGATGTAGAAGTGGATATGTAGATTGATTGCAGCAGCAGCTCTGGATTGAACATCATTGTTAGACTCCGAGATGAGCGCACATGGGAGATTCCATAATATTAAGGTTGAATTACCTTTCTCTCTGTTCATTTGTCAAGGAGAAAAAAAAATACTTGAAATTATTCTTGCTAGAACTGCACCAATCTTTGTCATTTTTCTTATTTATTTTTGTGCAGCGAAGGTTTAAGGACGTACCTGTTAAGAAGGTAGAGAATTTAAATATAAGAGATTTAATAAAACGTAGAGGTAAGCCATTGAAAATTTGGATGCAATGCATTCGTAAAGATATGATAGTGATGGATTTAGTTGAGAAGATGGTTTTAGATAGAAATGAGTGGTGTAGGAGAATCCGCACAAACTAAATATTTTTCTTCTTCTTCTTCTTCTTCTTCTTCTTCTTCTTTTTCGATTTCAATATTTGTTTCTCATGTGACCGATCCCAAATTTGGGATAGAAGGCCTAGGTTGTTGTATTTTTGTGCCCATTCTGATTTATTTTCTGCCTCTATGAGTTCTAGACTATTTAAATGCAGTGAATCATAACTATGCAGTGTTATGTATATAAATAAGTGGGATATGCTTGGGCTCTTGCCTTTTGCTTAATTATCGGAATCGTGGATTATGTTGTTACGTCTCTCTCTCTTTTCTGTTTCTTTCTCACATTTAGTGTGCTTTTGTGACTTTTATACCTATTCTTTCCTGTTTCCGTCATTGCTTTCCCATATATACCACATAATGATGGTACATTTGCTTGGACTTGAAATTTGTTCTGATCCCTAGGCTGATGAACGGGTGCATTTGAGGTTTTTATTCTCTCTCTATCTGTAATTGACTGTTTGTATTTCCTTCATTATCAATTGAGCATGAACAGAGTAGTATGAGTGGCTTTGTGATATATGAAGTGATGCCTAATGCAACCATGAAGATATCCTAGTCTTATCCCATTCCGATGATGCAGTCTTCCAATCTGAGAATTTGCTGGAGCACTCCGGTTAAGTGGAATGAGCTTCTGAGACAGACACCCTTGTAAAATCATCAGCTCACAGCAGGACCCGTGAGTTGTAATGATATTTTCTGCTGAGGATATTCTTTTTCTGCCAAAACAATAATAGAAAGGGATTAAGGAAATGCATCCGGATGGCATATAAAAGCATCTTATGTCTTATTATCCTCCATTGTAGTGTTGAAATCTGAGGAAGTGCCTTCACTTGCTTCTGCAAAACAGAGAAGTTTGAGAAATACTCGTGCAGAAAGTTCTGTATAGGTGAAATTGAGAGCTCGAGTTTCTAGTTGGGAAACTAAGGAATCAAATTAGATGAAGTTTTTGAAAGTGACAAAGTTCCTCTGCTAAGGATGAACTGAGGAAATGAGGCAGAACTGCAGTGTTGGTAGGGAGGATGCGATTAACTTCTAGTTAACATTCAGCAGACGTACTTGAGCTGCGTAGTGGAAAATGGAATCCCCTTTCTGTTTTTGTATAAATTGTGGTTTTGTAAGTCTGACATTGTTTTTGGAGATTTCGATTAGTTTGTTTCTGGAGAAAGTCTAAAATATAGTTCTGTGAGAACAAGAAAAATGCGGAGATATAAGCAGACATGATCTGCATGACTCACGGGAGTAGTAGAATTTTATGGAAAGATCTAAGTGAAAACAAAGGAGTAATGATTTATCGATTGGAAGAAGAAACCGTAGTAGTAGCAGCCATGCATATTCATGAACCAGAGCTCTCTTAGAGGTCAGTCTAGTCCTGTGTAGAATAAGCACTATTTGGTTTAGAAATCTATGAGGGGAGTCCAGATTAAGAATACAAGTGCCTTCTCAAAGTATATGCTGCCAGAGGGGCCTCTCAAGTTGATTCCTACCGTGAAACTCAGTTACTTTCTTGTTTTATCGAGCTTAGCCAATGAGGAACCCTACATCCCCTCAGCCATTAAAATGATCTCAACTTTTCCCCTCACCTTCTTTAGAACCGAGCATAGATCGATCGAGCAAAGTTAGACCCTTTTGAGCCTTCAAGCCTCTAATGGGGAGATCATATCCTAAACCCACCCCATGCTCAAATCTACTCTTCTCCAAACAAAGTGAAGTGATCTTTGATCAGAAAATATGAGTTTTTGACATAAAAAGAATGTAAAACAACTGTCGTCCTGATGAAGATTTCTTTGTCACTCACGCTTGGTCATTGTGAACCCATTTGTGAGGAGACATCACCTTTCTCCAGAAGTTCTTCGAGTTTCAATTCCCTCTACAAAGGACTACCCACAAAAGATGTTTTGGAAAGCATAATATCATTATCCTGTTAACAAATATCAAAATTATACCTTAAATTTGTCAACCTTAAAATGCTGCATTTATTTTCTTTCTATTAGGTTAGTGTCACTTTCTTTTAACAAACACCACACTCATTCATAGCCATTGTTACCTCCGCACATTTCATGTGGATCAAATTTAATGTTATTCCACTCTTATGTAAAGCACAAATACTAAAATGACTAGTTTTGTAGTACTAGGAGACTTGAATGGAGACTGCATTTACATGGGCGCAGCATGGAGGAGAATGGATTTCCACCGTGTGCATGTGGAACTCAAATTATAAAATTAGGCAAGAAATACCAAAACCATGTGTACAATTATATTAATTTTCTGAAAAAGTTAATTAAACTAGTATTAAGAAATGTTATCCAACATAGTTTTCCTCAAATTTAATGCATTTTCATAACCCTTTTTTGCCCATGAATTTAATGCATTCAAAATATCCATGTTTGAAGATATATATGTATACACGCAGAAGATCTATTCGATAAATTTTTGGTTGGACTAAATCCGATTCGAAATGGATCGGAAGTTTAAAAAGCAAAGCTCTCCGGCCTGTTTTCTCCTTACATGCAGAAGTTTTGCGCTTGGGGCTCTAATGATGCAGTTAGTGAGGCAATATAGGTAGAAGTTTTGGTAAACCTTGTAACCCGTTGGAATTTGCTGTGCATGCTTTCTGGAAAAACTAGTATTTCCATTCAAATTCACTTGGCTTCTGCAAGTAATTCTCCTAGCAGGAAATAAGTATTTAACATTTTTTGTGTTTGTTATTTATTTATTCTTTTTTTCTATTTCCCCCCTTTTCCTCTACTCGTTATCCACTTATCAAGGCAATGCGTACATGATTTTTCGGGGTGGGGGGGTATTTTTGCATATATAGCTAGCATATTTGGTTAGGAGAAATCTTTTCCTAACAGGCAGTATTTAATTCTATTAAAAATAGGAATCAATAATAATAAGATGAACTCCTAATATTTCATTGTATAAATGCAATATTCAATACGTCGGTTTTATATAGAAAATTCATTATTATAAAATATTAAAATAAATATTGTAAATATATAAATAAAGAAATTTAAATATTTTCAAAATTTGATACGTATTATTTTTAAAATATTTTCAAAATATATATGATATCTTCTAATAAATTCCATTGTGATCCTAAACATCTCTAGAAAAGTATGCATAGTTCGAAGATACATGGTGAAACATTTTCACTTTGTTAAACAAAATGACACATCAATAAACCATTTGGTCTCTAAAAAGGTATTTTGAAGTGCCAAAATTAGTTTAATTTTCTCATTTAGACCTTTGTATTTCAACAAGAAATATAATTTTATCTATTCATTTTTGCTGTAATAGAAAAATGTTAGTGTAATATTTATTATAAGGGAAAAAAAATAAATTTGAGTCTCTTTTAGGGTCTTTCTTTATATCTTGCTGTTAATATTTACTTATTATAATTTTTATTTGAAAACATTTGATTTTAAACATTTTGGTCTTCATATTCCTATAATCATAAAAACACATCCTATTTGAATAGAAAAGAATTGCATATCATTTTTGAAAAAATTATTGTTTTTGTTTTTGTTAAAGTTTCATTCTAATTTTCTCTGCAAATACTTATGATTTTATATATGCATTTATTTTTTATTAGACTTTATTAATTAAAAGAATATGAAAAATAGAATATTTGAATTAAGAGTTTTTAAATGAAATTTGTAACAAATAACATAGACTAATAGGGTGAACGAGACAAAGACATCACGGGGACGCCGAAATTTCACAAATATTCTTCTGAGAATATTTTGATTATTGTGATGTTACAAAGAATCATTTGTTAGAAATTCTTAACAAATACCTCGGCGCATTATAAGAATCTGTAAAGAGAAATCTGAGTACACGATCAAAATTCTTTTGTTTACATCAAAAACTGAGTACGAGTAGAGTTACTCGTAGAATGCAACAAGACTAATTTGGGATTACATTGATGAAAACCTGATTGGAGAAGAGAATCTTGGTAAAACCCCAAAGAGTCAAGCTTTTAAAAGAGAAATCTTACATTGGTTAAGATTGTAATGGGACATCAATTGTTGATCAAAATTTGCTTGCCCTTATGCAGTCTGTGCATTTGCCTCTACCAAATCTGGCGTTCCCTTGAGGCCTTAAATGTGTTTAAAATGCTGTAAGGTTTAAGGGTAAACGCCCTGATATGCGCAATGATTGAAATTCAAAATTTTGGATTAGATTTGTAATGAATTCCTCCGGGCAATCATGGAAATTCAAAACTTTGGATTACTTTGGTGTGGTTCAATGAAAATCTGTTGGTGTTTAGCTTAGGGCACTTGAATTCATCATGGTTTGTTCATTCTCAAGCGGGGTTTTGATGAACTTTGAAAATTGGTTGATCTCTTTGCCAATGGTGAACTGGGTATTTTCCCTAATGTTGGATTCTGTCGATGTGAATACTTTTTTCATTCATTTTGGGATTAGGATGTGAATTGACAAGAACCATCAAGCCAGAGGGCTTGGTCTCATAAGACTTATTTTTCAGCGAAGGTAAATGAGAATCACCCTTTTTTTTGTTTTATCAAAATGAGTTTCATTCCTATCTGGTGCTTACCATATTATAATTTTTATTTTACATTTATTGTAATGGGAAATTTGAAGCGTGAAAGTTTTATGGTTTTGCATGGTCAACTGGACAGTGAGTCACTAAAGTAATGATTAGTTACATCTGCAGCATCATATCCATACTTGCACATCACAACCTTTACATCTATCATGATGCCAATCATATGAAAATAGACTTATATATGACTTCTACCAAAAATCGATTGAGCAGGATGTCTTCCATATGCATTACCTGGTTACATGAGACACTTGGCCGAAAAATGAGTGTATGATGTAATGACAAAGAGAATATGCTGCTAAAATTGGCTGCGGCATAAAGATGTAACTTAGTTAGGGAGACGTTGATGTTTGATCACTTGCATTATTTTCTTGTATTAGCTATTGACATCATTGTCTCTATTCGGGGGGATTCTTATTGCTAATAAATTTTTTATTATGGTTGAAGTGACAGTTATCTGAAATGGGAATGTTTAAGTGGATATATAATAAAATGAGAAAAAATTGAATTAGAAATGATGAGATACGTAGTAAATTGGGAGTTAGTTCAATTATAAATAAGATGCAAGAGTACCGTTTAAGATGATTTGCACATATGAAACGAAAATTTAAGAATGTATATGTTAAAAAGACCGAGAACTTAAATATAAAAGATTTAATAAAATGTAAAAGTAGACCATTGAATATTTGGATATAATATTTTCGTAAAGATATGATAGTTATGAATTTAGTTGGGGAGATAGTTTTAGATAAAAATGAGTGAAGAAAAAAAATTCGTATAAATTAAATCAATATTCTTTATTTTATTTTATTTTATTTAGAGATATTTGTTTTTCGTATTATTGATTTTAAATTTTGGAATTATAGGTTTAGATTGTCGATCATCGAGGGAACATCACCTGTGCGGAAGGAAAGAAATCCTGAATAGACCAGAGAAACTGTACTGCCTAAGCTATGAAACGATACATTGATCCTCATCTCTTTGACAATATTGCAGCCTCAAAAATTCACCTTTTCACTGAAACTCCTTCCTGCAGTTGCAGATTGATCAACTTTTAGAGACTCTGGAGAAGTACGAGACTGATTCAACCGTCCACCTTGTGATTTTACAGGTGAAAATAACTGTTCTTGGACAGAATAAAAAAACTGTTACATCCATTTGCTGAATTCAAGATAAACATTGTATTAGTCAATTTATAATCTTTGCATGGTCGTAGACTGAAGTGGTCTGTTCAATGAGATTTAGATGTAAGCATCTTCTGTTGCATCCTCAACCTCTGATGATGCAGAGGTTGGAGCTGTCATTTTTGTTTCATGTCCCATTTGGTCAACAGTAACCACATATAGGTGTCTCTACCGATGCTTATCTCCATAGGAGAATTTTTTATCACATATAGATTTACTACTTGTTCTCTTGTCTAATTAGAAATTTTAGGTAAAAGCATGGGCGGTGATGTCATCTCAGTAAGAGTTCTTTATGCAATTTGAATGCTGCACTTGACTATGTAGCATTAGAATTTTCATTAGTTAGTGTTGGTGTGATGTATTTTTTTTCCCAAGGAATAGGCCTCATGCGGTGTTTTAGGCTTCAACATCTTAACAGAAATCCTGAATCTCACCTCTTAATCCTCCGAAAACAGACTTATGGAATGAGAATTGTAAAAATCTTATGGGATGCGGCATATTATATCATTTTAAACGTATTTTCTTCAGAGTACAATATTCTGCACAGGGCCATGGCCTCCCAAGCCTGGGCTCGCCAAGCTCTATCACTGTGTGCAAACACATGATATGGCTTTTAACGATGAAAATTATGGACGGATAATAATCCATCGTTATTAATGATAGATTTATAACGGATTAGTAACAGAAAAATCAGCGACGGATTTAGTGACGAAAAAATTCGTCGTTAAAACTTTTATGGAGAAATTAGCGACAGAAAAATCCGTCGCTAAAATTTCCATCGTTAAAAAGATTAGCGACAGATTTAGAGAGGAAAAAATCCGTTGCTAAAACTTTAAAAAAAAATTTGTTTTGTTAAATATAATTTTTTTTTTTTATTAAATATGATTTTATATTTTTATTAAATATAATTGTGTCTTTTTATTAAATATAATTTTGTCTTTTTATTAAATGTAATTTTTTATTTTTATTAAATATAATTTTGTGTTTTTATTAAATATAATTTTATATTTTTATTAAATATAATTTTTTGTTTTTATTAAATATAAATTTGTGGTTTTATTAAATATAATTTTGTGTTTTTATTAAATAAATTTTTTTGTTTTTATTAAATCTAATTTTATATTTTTATTAAATATAATTTTGTATTTTTATTAAATATAATTTTGTGTTTTTGTTAAATATAATTTTGTGTTTTTGTTAAATATAATTTTGTGTTTTTATTAAATATAATTTTGTGTTTTTATTAAATATAATTTTGTGTTTTTATTAAATATAATTTTTGTTTTTATTAAATATAATTTTGTATTTTTATTAAATATAATTTTGGTTTTTATTAAATATAATTTTATGTTTTTATTAAATAAAATTTTATATTTTTATTAAATTAGGGTATTGTATTTTTAATATTGAGAATTAGAAAGAAAGTATAGAAATAGAAAAAAAAATAAATTAATAACACAAAGGGGATGATGACATGGCGATTAAGGCTCTCCAGATCTCTCTCTCACACTCGGATTCAAATCGGGATGTAAGCATTTTTCAACAAATTAAAAGCTGGGTCGCGGGCGGGCTGGTTGGGTAGTCGGGGCGGGTGTCCGGGCTCGTACACTTGGGTTTGCTCATACTCACTTCAACGACGGATTAGCGACAGAAATTTTTCGTCGTTAAAATACGTCGCTAATCCGTCGGTAATTAAGAATAATTTAAAAAATATAAAATTAAATTACCGACGGATTTTAGCGACGAAAAATTTCTATTGTTAATTCATCGCTAAAATTTTCAAATTAACAACGAATTAGTGACGGATTTTAGTAGCGACGAAAATTTTTCATTGCTAAATTAGTGAGATAACTTTCAACAACGGAATTTTCCGTCGCTAATTTTCTATCGCTAATATTTTTAACGACAGATATTTGGATATCAGGGACGAAAATATCCGTTGTTGATACCCGTTTTTCTAATAGTGTATGGTGCCACGATAAATAAATAGCTGAAAATGTTTACATACTTCAGTCAGCATATTTGATCTAATAATGATATTGTTCCTTGAAATCAGGAGATGTTATTAGTTTTTTCAAATCCAATTACCTAGATATATATTAATCTTATTAATGCAGGGAAAATGAAAGGCATTTTCCGCTGGTGGTGATATTGAAGAAATGTTCAAATGTTTTGCTAGGGGGCATGTTCACAAATCAAGCTAAGGATCTTCATATTTTATCTGCATAAGCAACAAAATCCTGACAATATCATTGGATAATAAGTTATTATGGGTGCTCAAAGAAAGAGTTATGATTTTTATCTTAATCAGCTATTAATGCATCAGGAAAGAAGAATACTGTTGCTAAGTTTTACCGGGCACAACTCACCTTAAAACTATTTGGTGGCTACGTATAAATGGCCATTGGTGAGCATGTAATCATTTATCTGCTGGAAGAGAAGTCATTGATTTTGCTAATTTTTTTCATTGCTTTAAATGATATCCCTTTCTTACCCCCCAAAAAAAAAAAGAAAAAGTTATTATTATTATTATTATTTGTTCGGATGATGCATATTTTTCTTATGTGGATGAAAGGTTTCGATCATCAATGGGATCGTCTTGGAGGGAGGTGTTGGACCATGCATGCATGGAAGGTTTCAAGTTGTCACTGGCAAAACTGTAAGGATTGAAACTATTCTCATACCCTATAGATCATTAAGTACCGTTCTAAGCATCATAATTCAATTTTAATGATGCTTAAATCAGCAAACTATGCTAATAGGATGGGGCAATAACTGTCGTACAGGACTTCCTTTTTGTATTCAATTGTAACAACATTTTGCTCAATCTATCAGGTTACTACTAGAAAAAAATGGTATCAACTTTGAAAATATCCGTCATTGATAGTAAATATTCCGTTGGTAAAAGTCTTTAGCGACAAAAAATTAATGACGAAAATTCCATCGCTTAAAGTTTTTTCACAAAATTTAGCGACGAAAATATTTCCGTCAAAAAATTTTTCGTCACTAATCCGTCGTTGAAAAAATTTCACACTTGTCAAATTACTGACGGATTAGTGATGGATATTTTAGTAACAAAAAAATTTCGCCGTTGAAATAATTTCACACTTTCCAAATTATTGACGGATTAGCGATAAATTTTTTAATGACGAAAAATTTCCATCGCTAATGGTCGTGCGCCCGCCCGCCCCCGCCCCTGCTTTTTTTTTGTTGAAAAAATGTTGTCACTAGGTTTGAACCTGGGTTCTCAAGCAAGCTTTTTTTTGTTGAAAAAATGTTGTCACTAGGTTTGAACCTGGGTTCTTAAGTAAACTTTAAGTTGTATCAACCATTATACTATAATGACATATGCGTTATTTTTTTTTTCTTTACTTTCTTTCTCACTCTCACCTTTAAAATACAATATCCTAATTTAATAAAAATATAAAATTATATTTAATAAAAATATAATAGCCTAATTTAATAAAAACACAAAATTTTTGAAAACTTTTTTTAAATTTTAGTGATAGATTTCCGTCACTAATTTGAGTGACAGATTAGCGATGAAATTATTTCCGATGGATTTTTTCGTCATTAATTCTGTTGCTAATTTTAATGACGGATTAGCGATAAAATTATTTTCGACGGATTTTTTTTATAACTAATTCTGTTGCTAATCTATCTGAAAAATTTTTCCAACCTTTTTTTCAAATTTTTGCGATGAATTAGCGATAAAAATATTCAGTCGCTAATTTTAGCGACGGAATTATTTCTGACGGATTTTTCCATCTCTAATCTGCCAAAAAAATTTCGCGCGAGTTTTTTTCAAGTTTTACCAATAGATTAGCGATGGAAATATTTATGTCGGTAAAATTAGTGAAGGAATTATTTTCGACAGATTTTTTCATCGCTAATTCTATCACTAATTTGTTCATTGTTAACCCGTCGTAATTTTATCGCTATTTATGATGGATAATTTTTCATCATTGATATTTTGTTTTCTTTTGTTTTTTGGTAGTGAGTCTTGATGTCACGCCCCGATCCTCAGACCGACCACGCGACAACCGCCGCGTCGTCTCGGTACATGGGTAAAACCTTCCCATCTACCGGGACTCCGCAAGGCTATCAAATTCACAATAAATCATCAAACTCATAAAATTCTTCAAAAACAAGAAATTTCAAAATCAATACACATGCAAGGAGCCCATCTGGCTCATCAAGGATGTACAAACACACACATTGACACACATCGGGGAGTGGGATCCTGTACATGCAATCATACATTAGCACACATCGGGGAGTGGGAACCTGTACATGCACGATTACACAGCAACACACAACGAGGAGCGGGAACCTGTACATGCACGCATGCAATGTAACCATCTTGGCCACTCTGAAAGCATTTAACAAACAAGAAGTCCTAAAACATAGCCGTCAGATTTTACCAACACTTACCCGAGGAAAACAGGCCAGTATCGATAAAATCCTAACGGTATGAGTTGTACAGAACTTCACAAAATCAAAGAAAAAGCATTGAAATTAAGATTTACAGTCCAAATGTCCCAGTACAGATATAAACAGTTTTTCCAAAACTAGAGAAATCAAAAGAATTAAAAACAAATCAAAAATCGACGGATTTTATCAATACTTGCCAACAACTCGGCCAGTATCAATAAAATCCGCACGATATGGGATGTACAGACTTCCCTTTCCATGGTTTGCAAGCTATCAATCCCCAAAAATAGCCCTGTCTGCCAAATACCTATACAAGCAGAAAATATTGTAACTCCGTCAAGTAGTCTCCCGACTAAGTCTCCTCTGAAAAATGTGGAGAGAGAGGGGTGAGTATAGGGGTATACTCAGTGAGTGGAGTGCAATGGTGTGATTGTGTTCATAAATAAGGTGTGAATGTGGGGCAGCCAAAGCATATCTCATAAATCATTTCATATACATAAAATCATTTCAATAAATCACATGTCACAAATATGCATCCATATCAATTATCCTTTCAGAAAATTCTGGGGTTCCATCGCAAACACTTCCGTCTTAGGGCGGCCAAACCCAGACGAAAGCCCGCCAAGGGTTTTTCTATCCAATGTCTCAAAACAAACCCCCCTCCTTGGCGTTAGCTCGTACATCACCGGGGTGCACCAGATCTAGTACGCACCTGCGAGGGAGGGACGTCTAACTCCCCCGCACATCCAAACCCCAACCCACGTCACCCCGTCGGGTCGCTCCGTGGTGGGAATATGACTATAGTCATCTACGGCACCCTTCATTTCTCATTCAATCCATTTCTCAACAATGTGCCATGATTTTCAACATATAATCCATAATCTCATACCAAAGCAGTTCATATAGCAATATCAAATATCACATGGCACAATAACATTTATAAACATAATGGATGCATTCGTATTTCATAATCCAGTTCAGACAGCCCACAATCACAAAACAATTTACATAAATCATATAAACTATTTCAAAATCATTTTCAAAGCAATTTTAAAACAGGTTTCTCATTTACGAACACAATGAACCATCCACTCACCTCGAGAGAGGGTATTCACTCTCAAATTCTCAATCCAATCCGACTAGACCCCTTTTTAAGTCCCCAAACGATTAACCTAATCAAACATTACAATTATCGTCAATTAATATCTCTATAACAAGGGTTTTCACATTTTCCTAACTTAATTCACCCTTAATTTCACATCCACGATTTCGAAATGTTGATTTCATCACCCGAAAATCAGTTATAGCTCTAATGAACTTTAATTACCAATAATTCCTAATTTTTCTCATTTTCTTTCAATTTCACATAAATATAACATTTTTCAAGCTTATTTCCTCTAAATTTAACCCTAAAAGTACTCAATTTATTGAGAGGATCAAAATCCCTCACCTAGGGTTTCTCGTGGATCGAAATCCTTGCTCAGGTACTTTCTCAGTCCGTTCTCAAACCTGCAAGGCGTCCAAATTCAACATTTAATTCAATAACCAGACTTCTTACTAAGGAATGTTGAAAACCCTAAGGCTAGGGTTAGGACCGATCCTTACCTATGCAGAGGGGCGGTGTAGGCTTGACCTAGGGTTGTCAAAGAGTCCAAAGGCTGCTGGATTGATCGTTGGCAGCAAGGGTGCTCACAGCGAGCGTCGTGCGAACGAGCAGTGCAGGGGGAGAACAAGAATCCTGCCTTCGCGCGCGAGAGAGAAGGAGAACAGTTCCATTCGCGCGCGAGAGAGAGAAAACGGAGTTCGGTTGCTCGCGTCGCAAGTGGTGGCGGATCGATCGAAGATGAGAGACTGTGAGTGACGGAGAGTGAGATGAAGGAGAGATCGACACAGAGTGACTCGAGGCCGAGAGATGGTGACCCGCGGTGGTTCGCGGTGGCTGCAGTGGTCACGGTGGTGGTTGCAGCGGCCAAGGAAAGCGGTGATGATGGCGGCGAAATCGTGAGGGAGAGGGAGAGTGCGCAGATTCGAAGAGAGAGACGAGAGAGTGAGAGATGAAGGAGAGAGATAACCCTAATCTCTTAATTGGGGGAGATGCTGCGTTTCACTCCGAAACGCAGCACCTTCTCCTCTCTCTCTCTCTTCTCGTTTTTTTTTTTTTTTTTTTTTTTTAAATAACTAAACAATTATATATATATATACACAAAGTCAAAATTTTTCTACTTTCTTATAGAAATATTTATAAAATACTCAACATCGAGTTTCCGGTATTACACTTGAACTTTGAAATATATGTGAAAAATGAATCGCATGAAGCCTTTTATTTTGCGGTCAACTCAGATTATCCGGTAGACTTTTTCATCAAGAGCAATGAACTAGTTAATGCCATGTGAACAATAATTAAGAGCTTTTAGAAGGCTTCTCGTACGTTTCTCAGTGCACATCATTGGAAACTTTGGGAACTTGATTAGGAATGAATACAAAAAGATACATTCTGCACTTAATTGCACTTTGACATAAAGTTCATGAGCCAGTGTTGTTAATATATCCTAATTGCACTTAAAAATGAGGTAATGCGATAGACCTTGTGTAACTTCACTGATTTCTGTTCTCAGCTACTCATCATTAAACGTTGCTGATTGAACATTAGTGGGTAAAAATGCTGATGCTTAACTTTAAATAAACACAATAGATGAATCTTACCCGCAAGGACTAATCACGATGTTAGAAATGGCATGCACTAGTATCATGATTTTGACATATATATTTTTTTTTCTACAATGGCTCAGATATTTTTCATGCCAGAAGCATCAATTGGCCACATCCCTGTTGTTGGTGCAGCGTATTTTTTCTAGACTTCCTGGCTTTTTTGGTAACACTAACACCCCAACTTTCTTCTACTTTTATTGTTATATGTCATGCGTTGACAATTTTAGCACAATAAGTTCCTCAGTTGATGAGATAATAGTAAAATTGTGTTGAATGATGGAGTTTCTAAACTATTTGGTGATTATTGCTCTCTCAATTGAGCACTATTCCATGAAACTTGCTGGCTAGTAGGTGTACCTTTTCAAGAAGGGTATTTGAAGCCAAATACAGATTTGACTATCATGTCCTAGTGGTTCCCTATCCCCTGTAGATTTGTCTATCACCATGTCCATGTTCGAATCTTATAATAGAAAATCTATACTAGAAATAGGCTCTCAAATCCTCAACAAGGATGCAAAGCGCTCACATTGGTGAATGCATGGTGAAGAATATATTTGAGATTGGTAACTCATTAAATTGAATTTGTTTAGAGAGGAGCTGATCTCAAGCATTAGCATAACAGTTATAGGTATTTAGGGGGAATTAATTGTGCAGGAAATAACAAAAGGCACTGGACTGAGGGGATATAATTTGCACAAATCATCCCATTCTGGACTAATTCTCATAAAATGTAGGAGTGTTTTCAGAACAGGTAAACTGATAATGTTGTTCATGTTTTGGCATGTCCTGTTTCATGCTTACTGCAACTTATTTGGCTTAAGAGAGAATGTCCTGTTGTAAAATGAAAACTCCAGGGACTTCAAATTGGCAATATGCCTTTAACCTAGATGCTTCACTATTATTGAGAGGTCAGAGCCAAAGCCCTCTTATTGAGAGGTCTGAGCTAGGCGTCTCCTAAGTAAGATCAGGGTAGGTCAGTCTTTTCAACATAGGGAAAGAAGCCAAGCCCAACCCCCTCATGACAATTCAAGCTTAAGCAGCTCAAGCCCAATTTGGCACATCGGCATGAAAATGTTGCCAAGTCCACTAATAAGGTGGACAGTCTTGGTCATGCTCAGGTCTACTAAGGATCTCATAATTCATATTGTACTGTGAATGAGGTTTTTCTTTTTGATGCTTGATGTTACAAATGTTAACACTTCTATTATTAAATTCCTTATCCACCCTATTTTCTTTGAGGACAGTGGAGGCCTTCTATGCTAGAGCTGGTCACTGAAGAAATGATTGAACAATTTTATACCAAAGTTGTCTTTGATGACCAGAAAGATCTACAACTTCCAGATAGGTCAAGTGCAGCTGCAACCCTCAAATCAAAACTCTAAGCCCTTTGGCAACATTGTCTGGGAAGTAGCAACGAAAATTCATGTGCGGTGTGCTTGACTGGTTCATGATTGTTGTACATCTTGTGAGACACAATATGTCAGAGAATTTTGAACACATATATGCTGCTAGGATTTTTCTCTTTCGCTTTTTTCTCTCGTTTAAAATGAGACATTTTTTATTAGTAATCAATGATTATTGGTTGTTGATTAACATGTCAGTGCCATTTCCATGAAACTAGTATAGACTGATTCATTGTGACTGAAGTTGAATCTCTGAATGGATGATGATTATGCAGAAGTGTCTCTACCATGACAACATAATCTCTCTTCCAAGTTGTCATTTTAGTGCAACAATGTTGACATTCTGAAAATATCATGTTTTAGGTTGGACTCAAAATAGGCTCTTCTTAGTTTTTAACAACAACTGCAGTTTTGGGGGGCTAAAATGCCAAGCCATGTGTGACAACACCTTCTGCCTCCTTCCCCCTTAATAATAATAACAATGAAGGACATTTTACTAAGAAATGCAGCTACATAGAGAGGCTTGACTAAAAATTTAAGTAAAAATTAGGCAAAATTGATAAATTAAAGCAACTTTTCCTAAATACAGTGCCATTAATTTTATTTTCAAGTTTGTTCTACTCCATTAATTGCCTAACAAAAACTATAATGGGATACTTATGGCACATGCTATAAAAACAAAAACTAACTCGACTGGACTTAAATTAGAAGAAATAAATACTTTAAATTTGAAAATTAAATCTCATTCATCATATTTTTCAAATATATAATTGTCATATAGAGCATTTAAAAACATACCAAAGCATTTATTTCTGTCACTATGACAACAGAGATTTACTTTCTATAATGAGTAAGGAAAAAAGTGTGAACATTTTTGGATTTGTTCGGATTTTAGACTATATCCCAAAAGCAGTTGGAATACTAATAAGGGTACTTTCAGGTAAAAAATGTCACATTCTAAGGTTTTTCCCAACATGAGTAATTATCATGTCCAGCATATCCTAGCATCCCACATAAGTATTCTCTGCAACATCATTAAAATTTTACCATAGTTAGCATGAATATACAGAAACGTTCTTATCATGACATCATCTCTCATCAATAATTCCCACCGCCACTGTGCACCAACTATATATTATTCCCTCAAGATGCTTCAAATCAAAAGCTTTCTGAGAGAGAGAGATGGGAAGTTTGGAAGAAGAGAGACTAGTTCAAATGGTTCATGAGTTTATTGAATCAGAATCATCAACACTACCCAGTTTCTCCGATTCACAGAATCTCTCTTTAAATCAGAGAACAAAGTATTTTGCATTACAGGTATGTTGTGTTCATGTGGTCATTTCTATTTCTTTTTATTTGATTATGTTACTTCAAAAGCTTATTGAAATTCAATGATGTTTTATAGGAGATACTTGGGAGTAGCACAGATGCTGAGGCTGAGGTTCTTGAGAATGTCAAGAGGCGTATGAGAATGCAAAAGGAATCAGAGGAAACTACTTCAAGTAGTGTGAAAAAGTGGCTTGTCATGAGTCTCCGACGTGATGGCTCCAATGCTTCTCTTTGTCATACCTCTTGGATTACTTCCATGGATTGTCCTGCTGGTGGGTCCTCTCTCTCTCTCTCTCTCTCTCTCTCTCTCTCTCTCTCTCTCTCTCTCCCAAATTTCCTAATTCTTTGTTGATTATGCTGTTGAAAACAGGTGATTATGAATACATTGACATAGTGATCAAAGGTGAGGATGGAAACTCAAGAAGGCTAATAATAGACATAGACTTCAAGTCACAATTTGAGCTAGCAAGGCCAACAGCAACATACACTGAGCTCTCAGACACTCTGCCACCAATCTTTGTTGGAGATGAAAACAAGCTTAGAAGGATCATTTCTCTCCTTTGCTCAGCAGCTGAGCAGTCACTAAAAGAGAGGGGTCTTCACATACCACCATGGAGAAGAACTACTTATATGCACTCCAAATGGCTCTCTCAATGCACAAAACTCCCAACCAGTAGAGGAAACAAAGAAGCCAAGTCTAGTACAAGTGGGTCTTCCATGGTGACCAAGTGGACACTTCCAAATGTGAAGCCTAAGAGAAGAGATTTCGGTGGTGGGTCTTTATTGTCTAGCCAATTTTCTAACATGGGCATAAACTGCTGTTAGTTTGGTGGACAATATGTCACAATTTTGGTCCTTTTTTCCTTCAATTTTGTGATCCTATATTGTTATTTGGGCGTGCTAGGTTGGGAGTCTTTCCCTTTTTTCATTTTATGGAGGCTTATATGTAATCCTAGGAAATAAGAAGAGGTTAGCTCAAAGATACCTTGAATTTCGGGTGAGGAAAGATATTGAATATGATTCTAATACTATATTAAGAATATATATGAACATAATTTTAATATCATGTTACAGTTAGGCAGTAATAATAATAATATGAATTTCGTTATTTCAATGAATTATTACAATAAGTTGAATTTATATATAAAATTATAGAAATATAATATTACAAATATAAAAATATAAAAATAAAGAAAGTCAAATATTATTAAAATTAAATCAATAATAGATTTGATTTTGATATATAATATATTTTAATATAAAATGTGGACAATAATTGAATTTCTTCTTAATTGTGTAACTTTCACTCCTTAATATATATATGTGTGTGTGTGTGTGTGTGTGTGTATGAGGCTATAGTGGAAACCAAATGTAATTTTCACTTGTAAAAATAAATTAAAAGTTCGTTTCTAACTCCACCAAAAATATAAAATTTTAAAACATAAAAAATAAAAGAAATTGTGTGTGAAATCTTTTTGTGGAATAATTTATCTAAGGGGAGGTAAAACCCTAAAGAAATTTCACAATTTGCCTTTTCGCATTGCATTGTGTAAATACATTTCAAATTAGGCTCTATCTCCCTCCACTTCACTCCAAGAAAAAGGCCTTTATTGTTACCATTTGGTCATCCTCTTGCAGGGGTCAACTTTTCTTTTTTTTTTTTTTGGTGGATGGCTTTGATTTAAAAATAATGGAAAAACCCTTAATTTGAAGAAACGCAATCAAAGGGGATATGGGTCCATTCCCTTTTGTAATCTATCAAAACGCAGTGGAGGGATCCCTCATCCCTCCCCTAACAATCCTTCGTTCCAAGCAAGGGTTGAAATAAAAAATAATAATAATAATAATAAAAAAGTCATTTCATCCTTTAGTTCTACCTGCTAGCTAGAACCAACCATTTTTTGGGACATTTCCACCAAGTTGACCATGCATAAAGCAATCATAGAGTTTCTTATTGGAAAGTTTTTATTCAAGTGTTTTCTTCAAAATCAAAATTTAGTATTTAAATTTTTGTTTATGTGTAATTTTATAATTTTTATGATCTATATATAAAAAAATAAATAAAGCAATTATAAAGAAATAATGCTGGGCCCAGATAAAAGTGATAATCTAATTATCTTTTACCAGGTTGAAAGGCTGATGCCTCATGGGCAAAAAGCAAATGAGTGATATCAATGATTAATTGCTTTTGATTCAAAAGAGAAGGCTGCAAACGAAATAGGATTTTCAAGCAGCCTCTTACAGATACCACCCAAAAAAAAAATCATAAAAAATATCAAAAATTTTAAAATAAATAAATATAAAAGTTTATTTTACATTTTTCATTCGATTTAATGCGGAGGAACCAAAATTTAACACTCTTGTCTATTAAAAACCGTACTTATGATAGATCTAAAAATAAAAATTTGATCGAATAATATTTAAATTAAATTAATTAAAAATTGAATTAATTAAAATATAATTTTAAATATTAATTTATTTAAAAAAAAAAAAAAAGGTTAAATCAAATCTAGGTTAAAATATAATATACATACATAAGAAAAACGGTATCTAAGAAACCCAATTTTCTCCCCCAACAAAATCTTTGGTTTGGTAAATCTTAACTTAAATATCTTTGTACAGACATCAAATCAAACATCAGTGTCATAGTGATAAATGAGCATTTCAAAGTAGATTCACTGCTTGATCCAAGACAATACATAGCACGTAGAAAATGAAGAAAAGCTTTTGGGATACAATCAATCATGGGATGATATCATTCTTATATATTCAACAATATCTAAGAAAAAACAAAGTGTCGAACCACAGGAAACATTAAATAAAAATAAAACCAGAGACGAAAGAGGGAAACCATGGGGACTTGAAAAACAAGTGGCACAAAAACCATGGGAGTGTAACCCTAAATCCACAGTGAAGAGACCATTGCTTTTGTGTAGACCCCACAACCACAATTTTTCTTCTATTGATAAACTATTGCCCCTTTTGATATTATATTCTCTTTATTATAATTTTTAAATTTGAATTATGAGAAAAAAAATTAAATTTCTTTTCTAATTTTAAGGTGTCCCATCTGTCTATACATGAAACTGTCTTATTTAGAGGTCACAGCATAAAGTGACAAAATGAACAACACATATCTTACATGGTCTCTCAGTTTGGGGGTCACAAACTTGTCCTCTTCTGAATTTTGATTAGACCTCTAATTTGTAGGGCATCTCAAAATTGATTCCGCTGTTTCTCACACCCCAAACAGCCTACGAGTCCTCGGTTTTCTGGTTCTCGGCGAATAAAATATAATATATATTATATAGAGAACAAAAAGCAAAATTTTTACTTGAATAAGATTTTAAAATTATCATTTAAAAATATTTTAAATTATAAATCTTTAAAATTATATATATAATAATTTTTTTAAAAAAAATTAAAGTCACGCTCTGGCGCACACTTCCCTCCTTTGCCAATGTGTAAATACGTGTGTGTGTGTGTGTTATATAAAAGAATGTTATAACAATGTAAGTAATTATTAATTTTTTAAATATTTGAATGGAGTTAATAATGTGACAAGGGGAAAACATTCTAAATCTTGAAAGATTTTGTTGTTGGTGGTTTTGTAAAATCACTGATGTTCGGACATTCTAACCCTATTCATTAGAACCATCGCACTGATGAAAACTGAAATTAAGATTTCATGGAACAACCCAAGCCGACATTTTTTTTTAAAAAAAAAAATACAATCAAACGAAATCGAATCAAAAAACAAAAAAGAAAATGAAAAGACTACACTGCTTGAGTTGTCCCTGATAGACCCCAACATTGGTTCTTTCCTCGAATAAAACACCAATAATAATAAATATGGTACTTGCTTTTTTTTTAATAACCCAGTGTTTAAGCAAATTATTAGAATTATAGAACGGAGAACCTAAATGAGAATTTTGTATATTAGAAATCAAATTCTATATAAAGAATATCCTTTAGGTTGAGTAGCAAGGTATTAAATTCTTTTAATCAAAATCTCATATTCAAGTATTGAAAATAGAAAAACAAATGTTGGTAGAGTCAATTCATAAATTGAACCTTACAATTACTTGAATTGAATTAGTTAGATTTTCAGATACGGGTCGACAAGTAAAAAAAAAAATTCAAATTCCATGTGTAAGTCTGGACTGGACTCGAACATTTAACCTAACCCATGGGCCATGGCCTACTTTTGAAAGTTGCAGCCCAAAATTTTCCGTAATAAATTAAAACCCGAAAAGTGTGGCCCAAACCTATTGGGCTAATCAGTCTGTCCATTGCTCCATCTTCTCTCCTCTCCACTCCTCTCCTCTTTCTCTCTCTCTCTCTCTCCCACTAACCCCAACTAGGGTATAGGGTTTCTCTCTCACTCTCTCTAGTTCGCACACTGCTCGCCATGACGAAGTTCAGGAAACTCAATCGCCCTACTGGCCATCGAATGTCCATGCTTAGGCACTCACCCCTCTATCTCTCTCTTCAAATCTGAGATTTTTACCGTTCATATATGTGATTATTCAATTATGATGTTCGTAGGACAATGGTTTCGCAGTTGGTGAAGCACGAGCGAATCGAGACCACTGTTGCTAAGGTATTTATCCCTTCCTGTCTTCTAGGTTTTTTTTATTATTATTATTATTATAAAGAGTGTAAATTGAAACTGGAAATATAATTGGGAAATTTTTATTTGTATCTCCAGGCAAAGGAAATTAGGAGGCTTGCTGATAACATGGTTCAGCTTGGAAAAGAGGTGTGGTTATTGATAAATTTGTTAGTTATTAGTCAATTCAAGTTTATGATTATCTAATTACTGTAATTGAAAGATCTAATCATTAAAATGCCTCTCAAATGACCTCCATCTCGATTGGTGAGGATTAAGAGCTCTCCTTAAGAAACCCTGTATTTTGAATTGGCTTTGCGCGAAACCCGCTGGCCTGACTGAGTTGGCTATATCCTTTTTCATTTTACTGATGGTTTCTGACATATCCAGGCTTTGCACATATACCCTCTCAAATGCACTAAGTCTTATGATTATATTTTGACCTTGCTGTTATGTTGAAATGATAAGACACTGACTGAGTTAGCTATATCCTGAGTTTGAGATGTTTATTGTACTTTTTCTTGTGCTGGGATCAGCTTTGGGGCTCCCCTATTTTCCTTTTTCTCTGGATTCGTTTTGAGGAATTTGTCTTAGTTTTACCTGGTTTATTCACTTTTTGCCTTTAGCTAGAAAGGAAACTACGGATATGTCAATTCTAATCTACTGTGCAGAAATTCAAAGTCATAAGACTTTCATATATTAATTTTACTGATGGTTCCCTGTCATTTTATCACCTTTAACATTGTTACAGGGTTCCCTTTGTGCTGCAAGGCGGGCTGCAGCTTTTGTGCGAGGGGATGATGTCATTCACAAACTATTTACAGAGTTAGCATATAGATACAAGTATATCTTGAACCTGTCAGCATTCAATATATTAGTCTAGCTGACTCTTCTAAGAAATGAATATTTCTTTGTTATAGAGATCGAGCTGGTGGATACACAAGACTGCTACGAACTCGCATTCGTGTTGGTGATGCGGCCCCTATGGCTTATATTGAGTAAGATGCTCTCTCTCTCTCTCTCTCTCTCTCTCTCTTGTGTGAGTGTGTGTGTGTTGGCACATCCATCATGCACTCTCAATTCCCTTGGTTCACTTTAATTGAAGTGTGAGTATAAGAGGGTCAGCAAAATGGGGTGCACTACCGAAAGAAAAGGGGTGGTTAGGTGTGGAGGGGGAGGGGAAGAAAATGAAAAGAGGGTGATACTGCTGCTCATTTTGACATAGGGATTGTGATTTCTTGTAGAGTAAGGCTATGTACATTTGGGTGAATGCTTAGAAACCGGAACGGACCAGCAGGCTGAACCGGAAAAACAAGAATTGGTCACCGGGTCAGTCCGGTCTGGTCCGGCCATAATAACCAGTCATTTCAAATCCGGTCAGAAAACAGGTAAACTGGTTTTGAACTGGTGGAAACCATCCAATACGGACGGTTTCTGGTGCGGGTCCATCTCCATCCATGAACTTGAAGTCTTTACTCATAATTGTTATGGATTTGGTACTGAATTAAAGTTATTTAACTTATTTAATATGTTAATGTTATAAATTTTACACATCGGTATTTTTTTAATTTTTAGAATTTTTTTTTTGCATATTTTCTATTATTATATATGCTCATATATCATAATATTATGTAATTTTATATTACATTTTATAAAATTTTAATACTAAAACGGCTTGATTACGGTTGAACCACTGAACTGTGAATGAGTTCCTTGACTGGTTTTAATGACTAGTCCGGTTTTCTAAACATTGCTTGTAACTGTAGTTATTAGAGGAATAAATTCCACCAGTCAATGCGACATTCAAAACATTGCTTTCCTCTTAAATGGTAGGTGCTTCTTTATGCTTGTGCAAGGAGTTGAAAGCATGGTGATGGTTCCATGTTCTTGTTTGTGGGTCTCCTTATGTTGTATCTAAATATTTGATATGGACAGGTTTGTTGATCGAGAAAATGAGCTTAGACAATCAAAACCACCAACCCCTCAACCACCACAGAAAGCTCCCTTGGATCCATGGACAAAATCCCGGCTGTCCAGGCAGTTTGCCCCACCCAAGGAAGAAAGAAGCTCGGATAATGAGTTATGAAATGCATCCTTTCGTTGTATCCCAAGGATTTTATTTTTGATCTGCTCCATATGTAGCATGAATTTTTGAATTGTCCATATATAAGTGGAAACTGATCTGGTTATGTTGTAATGCAGTACAAATAATTTAAATCCTCTTCCTTTCTCCCTCCAATGGATTGTGGTGGTCAAGTGCAAATTCTAAAATGCCTTATCTATTCATCTTTAATGCTTTTCAGTGTCTTCGCTCTTTAGTGTACCTGATGCTTTATATTGTACCCACAAGCTTTCACTTTTCTGACGGATTATTTGTTAGTACCATCAATGCGGGGAAGGTTTTTCCTTTACATACCCTGCAATCCCCGTCATTACTCGAATTTTTTTTTTTTTTTTTTTTTTTTTTATATAATCAACGGTATCCGAAATTAGATCCGATTATTATCGGCTCTAATTTAAGAAAAAGTTTTTTCATTGTAGTTTTTTTCTATTCTTAAGTTTTAAATATGAAACTCTTTAAATTTTGAATATAAAATTTGATTAAAAAACTTGTTACTAAGTCGATTGTCTGTTAATTTATTAAAAAATTGCTATTTAAAAGCAAACATGCCTGTTATGCCTGGAGCGATCAGGGTGGCTCCCCAAGAGTTATAAAGGTTAGTGCGTGCTTCCCAACCCCTCCCCCCAAAAAAATCCGTTCTCCTGCTGTCTTTTCCGGCTCAAGGCGAATTTGGAAACTACTTTTGATTTCTAAACTATGGTTCTTTTCTTATCTGGCGATCCTGTCCTTCACAGGTCACTCTCTTTTGGATTGAACCCTAAAATGTCTACGACAATGGGAAACAACTGTGTCCTGAGAGTGGTCCAAATGAACCATATTTGGGTGAAGTAAAGGTACTCATCTCATGAAAAGGTACATTGTCATTGAACATCATTGTCTTCACCATGAGTAGTGAGGCCAAGAAGGCTTCCTTCACTGTATAGAATCAAAACTATCAGGCCTGCCTGGGCCTGCCCTTCGGTTGCTTTGATTTTACTACATTGTACATACGGTGTCAAGTCCATCTGTTCCATATTTGTTCCTCTTATCTTAGTATTCTAAATCTCCTTGCCTTGCTTTTTAAGTCTCTCTCTCGATTGTTGTATATCGTATTTTGTAATTTTTACATCTGCATGCGGTGAACATATATTGAATGCCATGTATGATGGAGTAAAGTTGCATGGAAATGGAGAAAAGTGCAGTATAACAAACAGGGAGAGATACGTAGCGATACGTGCAAGGCTTCCATCCAACAAGGAAGTCCCACCCCTTCTTTTGTCTCCTAAGCTATTTTCTCTATACCCACGTCTGATTCTTCAAGTCTGTTAATCTGGCTGTTGAAACTTACAAGTTAATTCTCTTTGTTGGCATGATTATCATGCAATCTCTCTCTCTTTGGTCTTATTATATTTGGCTTAACTCTTGGTACTTTTTTCAACCCAAATATTTGGGGGACATAATTCAATATTACTCATTTAATTCTAGAAGCATCAAAACATGTCTTGTGTGAAAATTTGTCCTATCAAATTTTGTCCAATGTCTAGGTGGTAAATAAGCTATGAAATGCTCTATAAATGACATTATTCATGGATAATAACACAATATTCAATATCAATACATTATTGGTAGAGTGGTTGGACAATGATAGCTCTAAAGCATTGTCTCGGGTTCTAAAAAAAATATATATGTACATAATATCAAAGCATGGCCTACGAGACTTCCCTCTAACAGTGGGATGTTAGAAAATTTTGATTTGGAAAGTGAAAAGAGTTTATATTATGAATGCTAATAATTCCAATTAATATATATATATATATATATATATATATTTATATATTCAAATTCATTTTAAAAAGATCAAATAATTTAATCAAATTTTGGTTCTAAAATAATAACTTTTTAAAACAAACAATTGCCTTTTAAATTCTATTTTGAAATTTAAAAGGCCCAATAAAAAATAAAAAATTAACGGTGTTAAAGTTGGAAGGATTAGATATATTTTATTTTAATAATTCAATTTTAGAGACTATTTGTAAATACTAATAAAGTTTGGGGGGGATTTTTATTATTTTGGTCTCTATTTTGTGATTGATATTTTGTCTGTATGGTTAATTTGGGCCACAAGGTGGGTAACACAGTTTTGAAAATGGCATTATACCCATAGCCATCGCAAACCTCCACGAGTTTTACTTAATGATGCAATCAAATAAATGGATAGATGAAAACAAACAAAAGGGTATACTTCATGAACAATCAATTTTGGGGTGAAAAAGGGTTATCATCTTTAAACCTACCATTGTCAATACTGCAAATTAATCAGTGGGGACAAAGCTCCTTCCTTAGACCCGGTACCAACAATTTTGCAACAATTTTGTGGAGAGAATTAACAAATAATCGATTTAATAAAATAGAGTATTAGATCTTTTAATCAATTCTCAATTTTAAAAATTGAAAATGAAAAAAATTATATAATGAGAGAGTCGTTTTTTAAATGGTACTTTGTAAATATTCAAACTCGATTAGGCGGAAGAAAGAGAAGAAAGAGAGAGGGAGAGAGAGTTTTCCTATAAACCAAATAGAATGATTCCAATTGGATTAACTCAAAATCAGATTTTGTTTTTGTATTAAGGCTATTTAACAACCACCTAATAAAGCATCATTCCTTTCTCTACGGGAAAGATGGGACATCACTCCATTCAAACAAGAGATTTTGTTTACATTAGACAAGTCATAGAAATTTGAACTGAAAGGTTTGCAATTTACGTTTCATCTCGAACTGCGATACATACACAAGTTTCGAAAATATATACATATGTATGCACCTAGCTATACCCCATGTCATGTATGTGTACAGCGAAAAGGAATTCTTTGGGGGCTCAAAGGAATTTTTACAACACAACCTGTTCAAATCGAACCCTTTAGGCACCATTTTTAGGTCATTTTTCTATCATATGATTAGGATGATAGAAGTCCGTGTACTTTGTTTTAGGGTACTATATGCCCCTTTGCCACATCTTTACAAGAGCATCATTGCTTCCCTAGATTTCCTTGCACTTTGATGTGGCACTTGAGGAGTCATGAGCTAATTATTTTATGCAAAAGAGTTAAATTTTTTTATCAAAATTAACATGATAAGATATTTTATTTTATAATAAAATATAAAAAAATAAATATATCTGATTATAAAATATTATCTAAGTTATTGAGAAATCAAGATTATTGTTTATATAGTAAAAATTTTAACGAAAGAATATGTGGAGTACTATGTTAACGACGGATTCCAGTGAAGATTAACATAAAAAGATAATTGAAAAATTGAGAATGTTTATATCACTGTTTCCTCGAACAGCAAGGTTGCTTAAGCGTGTCAGAGGTGGAAAGGTTAGTGCAGCAAGAGCCAACACTGGTTTAAATGGTGAAGGGATCAAAAGATGCTTAGGCCTCAAACTTTTCACCTACCATCACATCTTAAGACTAATCATTCTCATAATCAAGATGGTTAGTAGAGAGAGAAACAGTTGATTTTAAAAGCAAACAAATTAATTATAATAATTAGCTTAAAAAGAGAAAAAAAAGGAAAAATAAATATAAAGTTGTCAAGAATTTGGACGACTAAAAGGAAATTTGAAAGTGAAGTTTGCAAACTCTCTCTCACCTAAAAAAAAAAAAATAGACATGAACACACACACACACACACACAGATTTAAAAATAATAATAATAAAAAATAAAAAATAAAAATAAAGACACTGCTGTGCTTGTTGTATATACCATACGAGGTTAGTGTCTACTTCCTGCTGACTCAACCCACTCGCGCCTTCTTCATCATTCATACTCAAAACAAAAGCTTTCAGGCACTGACTGCCAAATATAACCAAACCCCCCACATCAAGGCAACCATTTCTACCACAGAGTGAACAGGTTCATTCAAGTCTCTCTCTCTCTGCAGCTAGTTTTATTTGGGTAATTTTTCAAGTCAAAATGGTTCTTTTTTCTTCATTATTTGGATTAATGGTATCATTGCCTTTATTGTTTGGTGGGGTATCTCTTTCTATGACTTCTCTCTTTATACCCATAAATGTTTTGTGGTTGGCTTCTCAATCTTACGCGGTTTCTCTTAATTTGATCTCTCTCTATATATCTGCTGGTGATGTTGTTTTTGTTGCTTGATCAAGATGCAAGTATGTAAATTCTTAAGGATTTCAGTCCACCAGCAGATGAATTCCTTTAGAAGACCATTCCATAATTTATTCAAAGTTGATAACTTTTACCAGTTCTTGACTTCCAAGCTTCATTAAGTACCCTTCTGTGTTCCATCTTTTTATAATTTTTCAAATATCTGCATCATCATCTTGTCTTCCCTTGGCATTGGAAGTTGATTTAGTTTCTGCAGTTTTCATGAAATCTTTCATGATCTAATACAAACGTTGTCTGCAGATCAGATGTCCACCCAAGTAGCAAACAAATGTTGAGGAGTCATGGGTAATACAACAAGTCCTTTCAATAGCCAACGGTTATCTGCATCAATGTGAGTAACATTCTTTGTTTTCTGACTTCTTCCATAGCTCAAGTGAAGCTTTAGTGCTAGCATAAACTGCATGAGGTACTCCATTGGAAGCAAATCATTCAATGAAATGGTGAAATAACCTATTGTATTTGCATTTTGAATTTATCCTGGCCACAGGAAGCACAGCGATGGGGGGAAGGGTCAATTGGCCTCTGGAACATTTTTTTTTAATATATAATAATTTCAAATTTTATAATCTTAAATTTTTTTTTTATCCCCTAAAGGCTTACTCCACTGAAATTATAACTTCAAATAGACGTTATAAATTTCTAACTTCACCATAATTGGGAGGGCAATTGATGTAATCTTTTCCCTTGATATTGCTTTTTGAAAGGTAAGTGTAACTAGCTAGATTTTCACTAGGTGCATTGTCTGTCTGTTTGGTAATTAGGTGACAATTAACAGAATCTCCACTATCTACTTCTTAAAGTACTTCTTTTTGGGGAAGTGAAAAAGAAGAGGCACCAATGGAGGTGAATGGGAAAAGGAAAGCCTCCAAAAAGAGGAGGACCCATATGTATTAGTACTAATTAATTTCTTACTCTAGATTAGTCAAAATTATTTACTTAAGAAGCTCTTCTTGCCTTATGTCAATTGATTTATAATAAACTCATGCTCTAACCAGTGAAGACATATATAAAAGAAGGTTCCGAAGAGGTAAATCTGCAGACAAACCCTTCCAAGCTCCTCTCCAAGATAAGAGCTCAAGCTGCAAGTTTCCCCCATTAAAGCTTGTGCTAGTTATTATTATATGTGGAACTATCTTGACATTCATCCAGTTTCCAGAAGTAAAAAGAATTGACCACGTATCAGCCTCCAGTCCTAGGTATGTCATCTTTCTTTACTTCAAGTTACCAAGATAGAATCCGACCTGTATTAACTTTTGGAATCCGTGAACCTTAGCACTAGGTAAATTTTGTCAGTAATGCTTGATTATATTGTCTGCAATTGATTTTCTCAACAGATTATGATAATATCACTAGATATCTGCAATCTTGATCTGATTTTTGTATCAATTTTGCTTCATATGTACCTATCTGATTTTGCAGACAGAATTTGGTGAATAGGTGGATACAGCGGGGTAGTTCAGATTTACGGTATACCCCACAGATTGACATAAACTGGAATGACATCTCAAAGGTTATGACAAAGATCACCAACAAGAATGAGTTCCAAGGCACTGGCATTTTGAACTTTGACAGCAATGAGATCGACCGGTGGAAGCAGCATTTTTCTTATGCAGAGAACATTGTTCTGCATCTAGAGCCCGCCATGAAAAACATTACATGGAGTACACTCTATCCTGAATGGATTGACGAAGAAGAAGAATCTGAAGTGCCCACTTGCCCCTCTCTACCGAAGCTTGAAATGTCTAAAAGGCAACTTGATCTCATTGCTGTAAAGCTTCCGTGCAGGAATGAGGGTAACTGGTCTAAAGATATTGCTCGGCTGCACTTGCAGCTTGCAGCTGCAGGACTTGCAGCCTCTGCCAAAGGCAATTACCCCATCTATTTACTTTTTATTAGTCAGGGCTTTCCAATTCCAAATCTTTTTCCTTGCAAGGAACTCATTGCAAAGGAAGGGAGTTTGTGGCTATACAAACCAAACTTGAATGTACTGAGAGAGAAAGTTCAGCTCCCAGTTGGATCATGCGAGCTTGCAGTACCACTAAAGGTCAAAGGTTTGTATGCTTTGGTCAACTCAACCTAGATTTGGGTAAATAACGATAATGTGCTTGGATATCTGATAGTTATTTTCTGAACAGAACGGATTTATCGAGGAAATGTGCACAGAGAAGCATATGCAACAATCCTGCATTCTGCACATGTGTATGTTTGTGGAGCCATAGCTGCTGCACAAAGCATCCGTATGGCAGGTTCTACCCGAGACCTTGTAATACTTGTGGATGAGACAATTAATGCATACCACAGGAGTGGACTTGAAGCAGCTGGATGGAAAATCCAGACAATCCAAAGGATCAGAAATCCTAAAGCCGAGAAAGATGCCTACAACGAGTGGAACTATAGCAAGTTCCGGTTATGGCAATTAACAGATTATGACAAGATCATTTTCATTGATGCTGATTTACTAGTTCTTAGAAACCTCGATTTCTTATTTGGAATGCCAGAAATTTCTGCCACAGGAAACAATGGCACTCTCTTCAACTCTGGTGTGATGGTAATTGAGCCATCGAATTGCACATTTCAGCTCTTAATGGATAACATAAACGTGTTTGAGTCCTATAATGGGGGTGATCAGGGATACTTGAATGAAGTATTTACATGGTGGCACAGGATTCCTAGACAAATGAACTTTTTGAAGAACTTTTGGATTGGTGATCCGGAAGAGATCAAACAATGGAAAACCAGGCTCTTCGGTGCTGACCCTCCAATTATTTATGTCCTACACTACCTTGGTATCAAGCCATGGCTTTGCTTCCGCGACTATGATTGCAATTGGAATGTGGACTTTCTACAAGAGTTTGCAAGCGATGTTGCTCATGCACGGTGGTGGAAGGTGCATGACTCTATGCCAGAGCAACTGCAGCAGTTCTGTATGTTAAGATCCAAGCAAAAGGCATCGTTAGAATTTGATCGAAGACAAGCTGAAAAGGCGAACTTTAGTGATGGACATTGGAAGATCAAAATCAATGACCCGCGTTTGAAGAAGTGTATCGACAATTTGTGCTCATGGAAGAGCATGTTACGACATTGGGGTGAGACTAATTGGACAGACGATGAAATTTTCACTCCAACACCGCCTGCAATTACCTCTGCAAGTCTTCCTTCGTGAATCATATTCTTCTCTCTCACCATCTTTACATTTTTCTATACATAAAAATGTTCAGAGTTCACAATACATGTAAGAAATAGTGGATTTACATTTTGTAATGTTTGCTTTCTTTTGAGAGATTTAATGTATAAAAAATCATTAGTCCATTTAAATAAGATTATTCTTCTTAACTTGGTCTCATTTTTTTTTTTTATATACTAATTGATATTTGGAGTCGTATTTCGATTAATCCGGTTTGAATTTAAGAGGGAGTTTTCTGAATATAGCATTTTTTATTTTCAATTTTCAAACTTTAGATTTGATTAAAAGATCTAATACCCTTATTCACTATACTGACTGATCATTGGTAACTTGGTCTCATTGTATTAAGTAGACCTGAACAAATTCCACCCGACCCTACATTAGACCGGGCATGGGTTGGCCTTCACCCGACCCTACATTAGGCCGGGCATGGGTTGGCCTTTTAGGTGTGTTTTAGAAATTCGAGCAATACTACCTGGTCCAAATTCTTTTAAAGCTGGGTCTAGAATCTAGTTTCCATTTAGAAACTTAGTCCAGTTCGGAAACATGTCTTAAAATCATGGATGGGCTGACGCCCAATTTTCAGTTCCAATACTGGTTGGCCCTGGCCCGGCCCGGCCCCATTTTTATTTCTTAATATTATTCTTTCAGGTCAGGCCGAACGAGTCCCATACTCAAGAGTCAAAAAATAAGCTCTCAATCACCTGGTCTAATGTTTGAGGACAAATGTACGACAGAGTGTATATAATATTACTTGAAGAGCAATTCGATATAATGGATAGATTACTGTAGCACTTAACTAAGGTCACGAGTTTAACTCACAATTTTAGATATAGAGTTAATTACGTTGAGTTGGGAGACTTCTATCCCTTAAAAGGGATCGATTAACTCGGATTAATTATAATGAAATTCCAGTCACTGAGTGATGGATATGGTCACGTGAACGTTTTGGATGTGGTGTTTATTGGTACTCCTCAGCCATCACATCCATTACCTCAGTCTGCAATATTGAGAGTACAAATAAAAACAAACAAAAAGTGCATAAATGGATCATAAGGAAATTTACCTTATGATGCTAAAGTATGGTGCTAGAGGTCTCTAATGTAAATTTTAGGCCTTCGAATTTGATTGAATCATAGTGGAGAACAGATGATCCATTGAACAAAAATGAAGAGGCCTTGCATCCGGAGTTCCAAGGCTTCTTGCCAAATTAGCATTCTTCAAGAAAGAAAATGACAGCATTGAAAGACAAATCATCTTTGAAATTCGGGGCATGAAGTTGAATCTATAAAGCATAATAGTAGCTGTTTACAACTTTCGTTACTAATATGAAATCCTTCTGAATAGGACATGTCCTCCAAGAAAAACAAACAAAATACCCAAAAATTGCATGTGAACCTAAAGCCATGCATATCAATGCTAGGAAATTTTTGCCTTCTATTGCATCATGTGATAGCAAAGGAACAGGGAGACAGCAACATGTGCTGGTCTTTTGTGAGGTCCCATATGCTCATATAGCTTCATGTGATGAGGGGAATCAGCATCATCTAGTGGGGACAGTGACATCCAACGATGTGGTGGAAAAATGAAGAAACGCGTCTTGGAAGTTTCTCTTCTACGACATGAAACCTCTGACCCGGGCACTAAAAGTTTGCCTTCTAGCAATGGTATATTTGCGTGTATTCCAAAAGGAAAAGCGCCCAAGGAATGGGCACTAGACCGACTTTATCAACTTGGAAGTGCAATCTGGTTCCACGACTCTGATGAGATCACCAACACCCAACTAGCTCTAATAAATGCCAAATAATTTAATCCACCTTACCATCTTTTTTTAAAATAATGATAATTAGTTGAAACTTATTAGACTCGTATAATGATTCATAAATTACACGTAACAGTATTGGGGAAATATACCGAGAGATGTGTTGCCTTTTCCAAACTCCCTAACTGCAGTTACCGAATACTGAACTTTGGATCTCAACCAGAGAAAGGTGCATATCTAATGGTTTATATAGCATTTGGATGCATAACTTTGCCATGTTGTGCTGTGGTTGTGCCATTTGATTGTAGTGCTATGCTGAAGATCATGTGATATAAGGCAGTGTTGATGTCATTTTCTGTCTGTTTTGTTCAATGAATACAAGTTCCCAGCTGGAAGTTATTGCTGACAAGTGTATCCATTGAACTCTGCCTTTTTTTTTTTTGGTTCCTGAAATGGGCAGATAAGAAGTTGCATATGATTCTTCCACTAATCAACATTTTGTCTTTCTAATGCTTTGCCCCAGACATGAAAAATACACTAATTATTGAACGCACATGGAAGATGAAGAGAATTACAAGTCACTATCCAGCAGAACATTCTAAGATGCTTCCCATAAAATGTGATTTCTTGGACAATAAGACTATAGTATTTCCTAACTGCGAGGCAAACTAACTTCCCCCTTGGATTGAATTTTGTACACTCGTTATTACTAAGACCTACAATCGAAGATTTTGTGGAAATCCAATGAAATTCTGGACAGAATAAGCAGAAACATGACTACTGGGAACTTGACTACTCCAACTCACTCTCTGTGACTCGTTAGCTCCAACACCAGTGTTGCCATATTCTCCATAATAAAGTGTCTGCAATGCAAAATCGCCACTCCATGGCATCCAACCTGGTGGTGAAATGAGAGCTTCTAAGTTACAGTTCAAGAAAACTGTCCTAGAATACTCCTTCCAAGGTCTTCCCAAGTAATTTTGATGCACGCTGGGCCTGCTATAGTACAATGCCATGTAATCCTGAGTACCGTTTATAAGACAGTTTTGGAAAACAAAGCCAGTTGACTGTGCTGGGTCTGTTCTGCCATGTGCTGTAATGGCATTGGTTTCACCTTTTTCAGGCCTGAGTTGGCGTGGGCGGACTAGGATGAGGCAGTCTAGGAAGACCGCAGCCGAGTTGCCAAAGATGAAGTCGACATTGCCTTGGATGGTGCATGATTTGTATAATTGTCTGAGAGAGTGAGAATAGAGTGTGTCCTGATTGCCTATGAATTCACAGTTCTCTAAGAGATCGCTGTCTGACCTGAAAGCCACCGCTTGGTGAGCATCGGGGCCTGCTGTATTCCGGATCGTGAGACCACTTGCCATGAACCCATCACCAAGAACTCCTGCAAACAATTCATAAACCTTAAAAATTGATATCAGAGTCATCACAGTCATCTACAATCTCAAAACCCATACTGCGCTCACACACTTCTAAAAATCTTAACGTATCTATCGAATCTAATCAAGTACAATAACAAATTAAGTCTTAATTTTAAATTTTGAGATCAGCCCCAAATTTTGGGATCTGCTTCAGATCTAATCAAGTACAAATGCAAATAAATGGGACCAAGTATTGAATTACCGAACAACCAACAACTAGACCCCACAATTTTTTTCTTCAACTTGATGAGTCCTTGTCCCTTTTATTTTAATGACGATCAAAAAATTCAAGTCGCTACATCCTCATCATCACACTTTTTTTTGGGGGGGGGGGGGGGGTAAATCATCATCACACATTTGAATGGAGTAAATTGAACCTTTTCTGCCAACAATCAACATACTTGATCTAATGAACTCAAACTCAATGCTAAATATTAAAATCATGAAGTCACCATGTTCATGAACTTCCACAATCATTCATTAGCACCTTCATAACCCTAAATAGCCCCACAGGTAAAGATAAATAGAACATTTTGAGCATTACATTATCCTATGAAATTGACTCTCCTATGTTGATGTTGACACGACCTAAAAAGACCAAATTCAACAACCACAATCAAATCATATTCATACAGAAGAAAGCAAAATAAACAAAAAAATAAATAAATAGTGACAACTTACCCACCGTGGCTGAAGTGTAGGTTGTAACCCCAGCCATGCCCACATTCAAGGACCCTGTAATGACGGTTTTGTCCATTCCATCACCCAGAAACACAACGTTCTTTTTTTCTAATGGTACCCGAACCGTTTCTTCATAAACCCCTTCCATGATCCGAATCACGAACCGCCCATCCGAATTATCCGGTGCCGCATTCACCGCCTCCTGCACCGTCTTGTAACACCCGCCTCCGCTCTTACACACCGTGGCATCCGCCTCCAAACCCGTCGGTACCCCACCGCTGAAACCCGACCCGGATTCTTGATCCGACTTGGAATCCTCCCAGAAACCATCCCTCTCCGTCAGCGGCGGTCTCCATGAAACGGTGTCGTTTCCGTACCGATCATAAGAAACCAACATGCTTAGCGCGTTGCTGCTTAACCCGATTAGAGAATCCATAAACGACATCGTTTTGTTCACCATCTGTGTGTCATTAACGTACTTCAAACCCGACCAGCAATCATATTGGTACGCCAGGGCAGCGCTCATCCACGCCCTTGAATCCTTTACTTTTCCACGTGGCAATGCATCATTGGCCAGCCCGATCCGATACCACGAATAATAAAGCACCTCCAAACAGCTTCTCGCTGCGGTGGATCTGTTCGGGTTACCCGAAGAGGAATCCAAAATGTTCTGAATCATTTCCTTAGCAGTTTCCAGATTCTGGGTCGAGACCCCTATGGCAGTCGCGATAATCTGAAGTGAGTTCGGATAGGGTGGTACAGAACCGGATCCGGTCAGAGAGGATTCGCATGTTTGAGGAAAACGTGTAGCGTTGCAGGCTTGTTGGATCTGGGGAGGGGTGGTGTCTTGGGAGGGAATGAGAGGAGGAGAGAGAGAGGGGTGGGTGTGGTGGTGATGCAAGGCGAAGGAGAGAGATAAGTAGAGGAGGAGAGAGAGAAAAGAGAGACAGAGGAGAGATGCCATTGAAATGAGGAGGTATCTTTTGCATTTGGGTTTTGGGGTGGTGAAGAGGGGTTTTATGGGCTTCTTGATCATGATTGTGGAAAAATGGATTTAATTGAATTTTAATTTGGAATCTGGGATTGGACAATAAGCAGTGGAAAACGAATTTTTGGATGGTTGTGATGCGTCTGTTCCTGATTGGGAATTTATGTAACGGATTGAGAGAGAGAGAGAGAGAGAGAGATTTGCAGAGTCACGGTTGGTCGTTTTTTTCCTTCGATGGTTTGAACATCTCATGACTCCGAAAGGGTGAGGTGAATAGCGAATAGTCACTCATTCACCGCCGGGGTAGAGGGAGAAAGAGAGGAGGACAAATGACAGAGATTGACTGAAAATGACTAAAAAATGGAGAAAGTGAATGATAGAAACCGAAGAGAAATGCTCCAAACTCGAGAAAAAAAAAAAATAACAGCACGATATGGAAAAAATTTTCATTTTTAGCTCCCGGTTTTCCAAATTCGTTTAGGTGAACGGTATCACGACGACGGGTTTTTACAATTACACATTCACGCATTCCTAATGTTAAAATTTTGAAAATCTGTGACACTGTGTTTACATGAATAATACATATCACGAATTTTTAAAACTCGAGTGCTAAAAATAAATTTTTTTTTCATCTGCTGCTATTTAAATTTTTTTTTCTCACGACAGTTGGGAGCATTACTCAGAAACTGAATTGTTTGTTTGACTTAATGACGTGGGGTGGAAAATTTTCCCCCTTCTGGTTGTTATTTAGGGCAAAATTTTATTTTGCGATCACCTTATCTGAACCAAAAATCATAAAATTATCATTAATTTTTCTTTAGTTACATTAATTTCGTATTTTTCAATTTTGTACCATTATTTCATTACTTAATTTTTTAATAATATATATTTTCTGATATCACGAAATATTTATTTTTTTAATAAGGATATCATTGAAATATTTAAATTTTTAATAAAAAAATATGTTGTAATTTTTTAATATAATTAATAAATAATGTAAATTAAATAAGCTCTTACAAAGTGACATAAATTAATTGATTCTATATCTCTTATTGATAGTTTAAGTGATAAAATCTCTTTATTTATTTATTTTTTATTTCGATTCCGTTTATTTATAAATCATTATATCAAAATAATAATAAAAATAATAATAAATTAATTGATGCTGTCCAAATATATGTGGCCGGCCCATCAATGATGGCCTTCATAAAAATGCCGCCCAAGGATTATGTTTCAGACGGTAACCCATATGTTGCAATGCTTTTCTCAATCTATACCCATTGTCCACCAAAAAAAAAAAAATCTATAGTCCATTTGTCACATTGGATCCAGGTGTTTTGAGAAATTTAGCACTAATTGCCCTGGTGCACCAGGTGTTCCACAATGGGTTTGGGCTGAGCCTCCTTTCAGGCAAAACAAAAATCTGTTGTGGCCAAAGCCCGGTTGGTCCCTTGATACCATACCCAACCCACTAATGGACAGAAGATCCGGTGAAAATGACACTAAGTCCCTTGACTAATACTCGAGTCCAAATCTTGAAAATCAAAATATCAAATAACTATGTCAGGAGAGTTCATTCCCTAAAGAGAATCTGATAGTGATAGTAATTTGAATCGAATTAGTTGAAGCATGGCTTAAATACCAAAAGAAAAAAATGTTATGCCCAACCCATAGGCTATGACCAGCCCAGCTAAGCAGACTTTAATGTAAAAATAATTGGTAGGCTATAATTCTAAAATAATAAAAGATCTCAATTCTAAAAAAGATTTCTATCTTATGCTTCTGTGCATTAGATTTGGGAACTTATTTTATTTTGCATAACTCTTATAATAAATATATCTATATTATTATTGTCTTTTAAAAATGTAAGAAATTAAAATAAAGAAACTGCTGATATGACTCATAAAAATAGTGTATCTGATAAACCCTTTTCTGTATGGTTTTGGGGAGGGGGAAAATTCTTATTTAAAGGCTAGTTTATGCATTTACCGTACTCTTTAAATATTTTATTTTCTTGAAAGAACAAAAAAAAAAAAAACCGACATTTTTTCATAAGTACCAACTTAATTGGGTAATCATGCCCCATAACATATAGATCAGAATATATATTTTTCTAAAATTTAAGAGAGTTTTTTTTTTGAGGATATTTTACCGATCGATATACAGAATCATATTCTGATTAATTTAACTCAAGCTACAATTAAACTCCCTGTTGGAGAAAATTTTTTTAATATAGTTTTTTGTATTTCTAAAATTCAAGAATTTAAGTATTGATTACAAGATTTAGTGTCATTTCCGTTGTGCAATTGTTGGTAGAGTTTATATATATATAGAGTCATTATATTTTATAGACTAAAGCACCAGTGTGACGCATAAGATGCTATAAAAGGGGTAGTTCAATTTGATGGAGGGCTTGTATCATTTTTGGTCAGGATGATGTGATGTAAGTAAGGTAACCCATTATTCAGCTAAACTGCTGATCAGAACCTTTGCACTTCCTCTGCAGGAACAACTAGGTGAGCGAATAATGGAGAATCTAATTACCACGTTTTAATAGGAAACAAACTGATCAATGTCGGTATTCATTGGATTTGGAGAATATAGTGGTTATGGTTTTTTTTTTTTTTATTTTAAGATTCAAGATTTAAATTGTAATTTTTAGATTTAAGATTTAAATTACTGTATATATGTAAAAAAAAAAAATAGGAGTATGTCCTTGGTGGGTTTACTTTGTTTCTTGTTAATGATTCATGGGCTTCTTTTTTTTGTTTCTTGTGCTACACCTAGGAAACAACCCAAAAGAACAGATTTGGCCTCTAGCTCTGAAATCCAAGGGGAGGACCTAAAAGAATAGGGAGTTTGGTGCATAATAAGGGGATTAAAGAGTGGCGCCTAGGTTCAATTTGTATTTGGTTTCGCATGCATTCGAATATAATAATAAGTTGCCCATTTTGTAGAGAGAAATAAATAAATTATTGGTTTAAAATGATAAAATGTTAAATTTTTTAATCAATTCTTGGGTTCAGAGTAGAAAAGTCCATACTACGAGAGCTGCTCTCTTAAATAGAGTCTCTGTAGATATTCGAATCGAATTAATTAGAATATAATTTTAAATATCAATAATAGAAACAAGAGAAAGGGAGAGAGAGTAGTGTGCATCTTTCCCAATAACTATAAAGTAGGACTTAGAATGAGCAATCAAAAGAGCCATATTAAGACCCATCAAGTGAGATTTCCCCTTTACTTACTTTATCTCTAAAGTGGAAACTTTGAATTTGTCCCTCTTTCTCAAAACAAGTCACCATAGGAGCTCGGACTATGAGGAGCCATAGCGGGTTGAATTTGATGACACCCCCACCCCCTTTATTTGATCTTCTCTTTGTATGGTGAGGGTGACTTATTTTCAGATCTGATCGTATCCTTCTCGTAATGTGCTCTTCCTCTTTTAGAAACTAGGAAGCCATAAAAGTTAGTCCCCATGTGTCAAAGCTAACCAGCATCCAAACCCAATCCCTTTGTCAAATCTATGTTCCAACCATTTTCTTGAACTATTCTCAGACTTGATCAAAAACTTTAAAACATATAAAGCAATAAAACATATTACTCTCGTTTTGTTTTCAAAATATAATATTAAAAAAGGAGTCAACTATGTCTTGCACGACAGTTCATATTGATAATTTTAACGAATTCTTATCTAAATGTATAATTATATTAGTAAAAATATAATGATAATCTGATTTATAATTGATCGAAACATGACTATTTGATCTATATAGTATTATTTTAATTTTTTAAATGAGATCCTAGTCTACAGGCGAAAACAATTGGAGAACTTTTTTCTCTTATCCAAATCCTAAATTACACCAATATATATATATAAAGATAATCCAAAAAAGAAAAAATCTCTTATATTCCCACTTCCATGGTTGAATTAATAATTTTTTATAATAATTTGGCTTATGCTCTTTTTTTGTAGAGAGAGAAAGAGGGGAAAAGAAAGTCATCCAAAAAAGAAAGAAAAAAAATGTAAATCCTTTCAATTTTTTATATACTTTTTTAGGTTTTTGCTTTTCCCCACCTTTTACTATGCCCCTACCAAGGGTAACATTTGGCCTCGCCTAAACAGAAAAATTTTTATAAGTCGTTCAATCCCATGTGTGAAAAAATTAGTACAGTATGCAAGGCAATTATGCGTGTGTATGTGTGAGAGAGAGAGAGAGAAGGGTTTTTTTTTTTGTCCCCATAGACAGAAGGAACTACTACCTTTGAGTCTAATAAAGAAGAAGCCCTAGGCTTTCAGTACTTAAATCGTCAGCCATATTTGAAAAAGAATGAGAGAAGAAGAGGGGATTTATGGTAAAAGCCTGCAAGTTAGCACCTACCAAGTCTTATTGACTACCTTTATAATATCCTTTCTTTTCCAAAATCTCTTATGATAAAATTTACATACAATCTCTTATTCTGTTATTCTGTTTTAAAAGTCCATTGAGGTTTTTAAATGTTACAAGAGTTTGAAATAAAAAAGGGCTTTTAATCGAATATGAACAACCTATTTCATACAAATATATAAATTTCAAATACAGATATATTTGATCTATACGTCTTAAAAATTAAATTTTGTGCGTAGATCAACATCCTAGCCACTCCAAATATCAAATTTGACGGGCTATTCAAGGCTTTGGCAATTTCTTTTGCACCTCATTTTATACTTGTTCCATGCAATTCAAAGTTCAATATAACTATATTCGACTCTCTCTCTCTCCCCCCCCCCCCCATAACTTAGTTATATGTCATAGCCCTCCAGTACTTGCCTTATCTTTCTTCTTATACCAGATAATGATTTTAATGATGTCTCACACTTTATAGGAACCCTTCTTTACTTAATATCAAACCTCTCAAAGATCACACACATAAGTGATTCTCTCTCCTCTCTCTCTCTCTCTTCCCCCATCCCTCCAAAGCTCTCTTTTTTCATGGATATTAATCGCCAAAAGTTCATAAGCAACAACAATTGGTCTTTTAATCACATGCCCACCATAGATCAAAACCAAATCCTCCATGAACAACTTCAGTTTGATTCATCAATTTGGCCTACTACCACCAATTACCCTTTTCAAAGCCCCCATGTTTCATCATCATCATCATCCTCATCAAAACTCCAAACAACACCCACTTGTTCAAGCTTCTACATCTTTAGTACTCATGATCATCTAGTGGGAAGCAACCTAATACTGCAAGGAGATCAAAAACCAGACCATCAAGAAAAAGAAGATCAAGAAGAGCAAGAAGAAGAGGAAGAGGAAGTAGAACTAGGAGCCATGAAAGAGATGATGTACAAGATTGCAGCTATGCAGCCGGTGGACATAGATCCCTCCACCATCCGCAGGCCTAAAAGGCGCAACGTACGGATCAGCCACGACCCCCAAAGCGTCGCGGCACGACATAGGAGAGAGAAAATAAGTGAAAAAATCAGAATCCTACAAAGACTTGTCCCTGGTGGGACTAAAATGGACACAGCTTCCATGTTGGATGAAGCCATTCTCTATGTAAAATTCTTGAAAAGACAAATTAGACAACTTCAATCAAATAATGTTCAACCTCGACAACAACCACCACCAAGTTTTGGAGGGTTAATGTACAACGTTAACACCACCACAGGCTCCTCCGCGGCCGCCACCGCCACACCATCTTCATCTTCCCTTGACCCGCCATCGGCCTCGGAATTCGGGTTTTCTATGAACATGAGGTAAAATTAGGATGCTTGTTGGAATAATATTGAGAGTTTTTAACAATTAATTAAGAAGAAACCCACGTGAACATGGTGAAATGATTGTGTAGAGAGAGAGAGAGAGAGAGAGAGAGGGAGGGAGGGGAGGGGGGAGAAAGAGAGAGAGAGAGAGAGAGGATGATGTGAGGTGAAGGAGTGTTGGTTAAGATTTTGTTGACTTAGAGGCAATGAGTGTGATCATAACGATTTGCCTCCTTTACGTACATATATTATTATTTTATGTATATGTTTTTCAAATACTATCCATATATAATATTTGTTATAATTATGGAAATAAGAGTTTGTGAAACACAGTTATAAGTTTCGTCGGAGAGTGTGTTTGTCGGAGACTTTTCTTCTGCAGGAATCAAACGTTATGACGTTAGTCTCTTTCTATATTTTATCATATGATCTTTGTGTGGTATGTTACATGTTAATATATTATATAGATTATTTGTAAAATAAAAGCATATAATATCACTATTAAAAAATCGAGTTTCAGTCAAAGAAATTAGCGATAGATTATTATTCGTCTGTAATTAGCGATAAAGTTGTGATCGATTAGCGACGGACCATTTAACGACGAAATTAGTTAAGAAAAAATCCGTCGTAAAAAATTTTGACGCTAATCTATCGTCGCGAAATTACCGCAAAATTTTGTTCGCTAATTAGCGAAGAAATTAACGACAGAAAATTCGTCGAAAATAATTTCATCGTTAATCCGACGCTAATTTCAAAAAATTAGCGACGGAATTAATTCCGTCACTAAATCTTACCATCTATATTTTTTTTATCTTTTTTAAATTAAGTTATTTTATTTTTATTAAATATAATTTTATATTTTTATTAAATGTAATTTTATATTTTTATTAAATGTAATTTTATATTTTTATTAAATGTAATTATGTGTTTTATTAAATATACTTTTGTATTTTCTATTTTTAATAAATTAGGGTATTGTTTTTTATTGAATATAATTTTGTGTTTCGTACTTTCTATTAAATTAGGATATTATTTTATTAAAAAAGACCTCAAAAAACAAACTAATAAAAAATAAAATAAAAAATAAAATAAAAAACAAAATAAAAGACAATAAAACAAAAAAACAAAAACAATAAAAAGTAAAAAATAAGGGGGTTCCACCGTGCATGTGCGCGGTGGAACCGCTGTCACGTCCCGAACCGGGATCGTGAACAGTCGTCCGTTGCCCTGGATGCCGAATGTATTTCTACAGAAAATCGGACAGAACCTCCCCATAAATCAGAGGTCTTCCATGTACAATTCAATCTGTTTAAACCTGTATAATTCAAAATCATCCTGAAAATAAAATAAATGGTCATCTCGGCCTCTCCAAAACCCATCAACCACAACAGACATCCAGAACAACGCCAGGCTAAGTAAATCACCAACAGTCCTAACCACAGACCTCTACTGTCATGCCCAACTAAAGCATGAGCAGCCGCCACATCGAGCGGACCTAAATTTTATATAATATACAATAGTTTCCCAAGTAAAGAGTTTAAATGTTTACAAATGTTTCAATGCAAACATAATATGAGAGTTTCACAATAATGTCCATAATTATTACAGTCATCCCATAAAAATGTACACGGTCAACTACGGATCTCAACAAGACCTCGCAGGATCGAAAATAAAATACGTAATTCATCTTTCAAATTTAAACTTAAACCTTACCGTCGAGAAGAATCAAACCCGCCTAGGATCGACTGAAATCTCTAGACTCTGAAACGTCGCTCTAGCACAACGATCCTGTCTGAGGGAGGAAAGAAGAGGGGTGAGTATCTATGGGAGGATACTCAGCAAGTGAGGGGAAGGACATCGTGCTATCAATATCAAGTGTGAATTTGGAGTGTCAAAGCATGTAATACAATATCGGGTATATGAAAACAGCGTGCAGTTTTAAACATATCTCAAGGCACACATCAGAAAATAACATATGCATCCATACAAGTATCAAATCACATGAGAAGAGCGGTCGAATAAACAACCTCGGCAATGGTCTACCTCGACCAAGAACGAGTGCATTGGGGGTTTTCACAATGCAAATATCAAATAATGGCTCTCTACCCCAATGTTGGCCACAGACTACTCCAACTAGCCTGTAAATAATAATAATAATAATAATGATATACGTATAAATAGTCAGCCGTGTATGATGTCCCCGCCCAGTGCTAGGCAGAGATACAACTCACGTCCTCCCCCGATGAGGGTTCAACCTGGGACAACCATACACACGACAATCTGGCGGATACCTCTGGCCGAAACGTATTCGGGCACAAGGGGTGCCGCTACCAGACGTCCTTCATAGCTACGGAACAATATCAAATCAGTCGGGCACGTGACCCCATGCATCCCAACACCATTTCGGCTGGGCATATAGCCCCATGCATCGTATCATAATATCAACCGGGCATACAGCCCAAATGGTACATATAAATCCATTCAAATCATGTGCCAATGCAAGTGGAAGCATTTAAAACATATCAATATATCAAAAGGGTGGCACAATATTCAGTTATCAAATTCATGGATGCATATCAATAAAATCAGCAGATTGGACACTCCAATGGTCACAAAAATATGTACGTATACTTATCAAAATCCCAAAAGTTCAATTTTCACACGTATAAAAATCATGTCATTTGAAAATCAGTAAAACATGGTTTATCAATCAATAGTAGATGTCGTAGTCCCACTCACCGTATGGGGGAGGGTAGTGCACTCCCCAATAATATCCACGAATCGAACCAAAGTCGACTCCTCGAGTCTCTAAGAAGTCAACCTAATCAAATAATCACGAATTTCATTAATTTTTCAACTAATTTCCGGGTTTATCATTTTCCTTAAGTTCGTACAAACCCTAAACTCTTTAATTTATAAATGTACTCCAATGTAATCAATTTCATTTCATTTATAAATAAATAATTATATTAAAACCAAATCTAAATTCAAACCTAAAACCGTTCAAAATCGAAAACCAAACTAAAATAAATAAATTTCCTACAAGATGGAAAAATCTTTGAAAAATCATACACTTTTCATTTCTCATCCGATTTCTTCAAACCATATGTTATTTTAAAGGTATTGAAGCCTATTTTCATAATACGTAAATTGTATCTTGATTTCCTATATGCAAGACAACTTATAATGGAAAAGACTACATATATACTTAAACTTAAATCCCAATTTCCAACTATTTTCACGTATACGTCGAATTAAACTCTAAGAGAAATCATTCAAATCAATCTAACATAATTCTATCATTTGGAACAACCCAATTCGTGTAAAATCCAATATTTAACCTAATTAATTACATATAACGTCAAACACGCATTTCAACTCTATTCTAACATTCATCCTAACATATGCAATACATTCTTACTCTAATTTACTCTAAATTCATCCAAATGTGTCGACATAAGTAGTATTTTACCTCACCTAGGGTTTCTCGAATCGCAAACGTAGTTTTCGCTCGCCAGTCGAATTAGTCTAAAACCTGTAATGTTTCCCAGTTGAAAAGATATTAGCAATTTAACTCTAATTCTAATTATAAAACCCTAGAACTACAACCAACTCAGCCCTTACCTGCAGTGAAGAAGTCGCGACCTAGGGTTTTCGAGGGTCGGTTGATGACTGCAGTTTGGGCTTTAGCTGAGGTTGCAACAAAGCTCTCGACAGAGAGCAGCCCGCATGCGAACAGACAAGGGACAGAGCGAGAGAGAGCTCAGTGAGCTGTCGCGCGCAGAGGTAGTCTCGCGCGCGCTAACAGTCGCGCGAGCAGGGAGTGACAGATAGGCGGCGACCCGTGGTGGGTCGCGGTGGCTGCGGGTCGCGATGGTTGCGATGCGGCGGAGGACCGCGGCGGGGAACGCGAAGAGATTCGCGAGGGAGTGAGAGACGAAGAGAGAGAGCGGCTGTGAGATGTAGAGAGAGAGAGAGAGAGAACCGAGAGTGGGAATGAGAGAGATAGAGAGATGGAGATGGTGGCTGCGGGTGGTGGCAAAAAGGGGCGGCGAACACGGCGGAGGGAGGTCAGCGGCGGAGGAGAGGGAGTCGAGTGAGGGAGAGGAAGAGGCGGAGAGAGAGGGAGGAGAATTAGGGCTATTAGCCCTAATTCGATTTTTTTTTTTATTGTTATTATTTATATATATATATATATATATTTTTATATAAATAGATTTTTATAAATATCTAATTGAGTAAATAAATAAATAATTATTTACATATATTTATATATTTTTATACTAACTTTATTTTACAAATCCCAGAAATGGTATTTAAAATATACCAAAAATTAAATTTAAAAAAACCCCAAAATCAAAAATCAATAAAATTAAAAATTTCTCATATATATAAACTAAGGAATATTTTATTTAATTTAGGAACGATAGTACAAAATTTCGGCACCGCGGAATTGACGTTACAACTGCCCTTTTTGATTTTTTTTTATTATTTTATTTATTTTATTTTTTATTCTTTTATTTTTTATTTTTTTTTATATTTTTATCACTATCATTATATTATTATTAATTATCTTAAACCAATATATTTTAGTTACTAGTAAACTTATTATTATCATAAAAAAATAAAAAAACAAAAAAACAAAAAAAAGTTAAAAATATGGGCGGTTCCACTGCGCATGTGCGCGGTGGAACTGCCCCTTTTTGTTTTATTTGTTTTTAATTATTTTGTATTTTTTATTTTTTATTCTTTTATTTTTTTATTTTTTTATTTTTTGTATTTTTATCACTACCATTATATTACTATTAATTACTCTAAACCAAACTTATCATTATCATAAAACAAATAAGAAAATAAAAAAAATAAAAATACGAAACTAAAAAAAATTAAAAATAGGAGGGCGGTTCCACCGTGCATGTGTCGCGGTGGAACCGCCCTTATTCTTTTTTTTTGTTTTTTTTCTTTTTTTTAATTATTTTATGTTTTTATTAAATATAATTTTATATTTTTATTAAATATAATTTTGTGTTTTTATTAAATATAATTTTATATTTTTTATATATAATTTAATGTTTTTATTAAATAAAATTTTATATTTTTTTAAATTAAAATATTGTATATTTAATATTGAAAGTTAGAAATAAAGTATAGAAATAGAAAAAAAAAACTAATAATACAAAAGTGATGGTGGGATGGTGGTTAAAACTCTCAATATCTCTGAATCTAGGTATGAGTATTTTTACAACAAATTAAAAGTCGATCGACCGGGCCGGGCCCGGGACAGGTGCGTGTGAGGGCGGTCGGTCAGGTCGGGTCGGGCGGCCGGGTCGGTCTCTCGGGCACGTACACTAGGGCTTTTGCTCATTTCAGCGACGGAAATATTTCCGTCGTTAATCCGAAATAATTAGAAAAAATAAAAAATTAAATTACCGACGGATTATTAACTACGGAAATATTTCCGTCGCTAATTAGCGACGAAAAATTTTCGTCGCTAAATTGATGTGAGTTTCAGTAACGGAATTTTTAGTCGTTAATTTTTCGTCGCTAATATTTTTAACGACAGAAATTTGAGTATTAGTGACGGATATTTCCATCGTTGATATCCGTTTTATTGTAGTGTATATAATTTTGCCGATATTTGATCAAGTGGGTGGATTTGACCATACTTGCATGAATATTTGAGTGTATTTAAATCCCCCTAAAAAAATAAAAATACCCAATTAATTATTGAAGGGGATATGCTATTTATTTGATATAAGTTTGATTTTTTTTTCCTTAAACAAAGAATGGGACAGGTTTTCGACCCAATTTATGTTTTTTTTTTTTCCCTTTCTTTGTTGGCCAAATTAATTCCTTGTATAAAATTTGTATACACAGCTGAAATCAAAATCGAAATTTCCATTTTTTCAAATAAGAATAAAACGGTACTTATCAAAAGAAAATTGTACTATGATACCTGAGATTTTTTCATGAATTTTCATAATCTAACATTGTATAAAATGATTAATATTTTTCAAAATTTTATAAATTTATGAAATTATTTTAACACTTTTGTCATGAAAATTAGTATTTTTTTTTTTCATAAAAAATTTGAACTATCGATTGCAATGGATATCAAATTTATGTTGCAAGGGTTGGCTTGCATGTAATTCATCTAAATTTTGTAAAATTGTCATATATTGGATATGGCTTTTGACTTCATAGATCCGACTCCTTACGACTCAAATGGGTGTTCAAATAAAGATATTTGAAACCTACAAAAGATCGTCGGATGGTGCTCTGGCTGGAGAGACTCCAATACTCAAATCAGAAAGACCAATTTTTAAAAAAATAAACAGACTGAGAAAAAAGGAGGAAAGATCTCCATGTGATCTTTGTGTATTCTGTGTTGAGTTAAATGACTTATCTGGCTTGATACCTCAAAAGCTTTTATACAGTGTCCCTCTCAAAACTGTTCCGTCGCGGGGTGTTGTAACTCTAGTTTTCTTATAGAGTGACCGGAGATTCCAGATTATCAAAATTTTGATATTGTTATCACTTAGAAAATTGAATTATACGAGAAAATTCTTTCTCTTATCAATTAGATTCTAAAGATTTCATTACTTATCCGGGAGATACGTTTTATGCTGAAATAGGAAGTTCAATCAGAGCAAGATTTAGTTTATGCACTACCGATTGGAAACAAAAGTCTCAACCCTTTCGTACTCTCCTGGTATTAATACGTTCTACGTTTCACTTGATTCAATTCGAAATTGATGTGGCACAGGAAGGTGAGGCAGCATGCTCTCCTTCTTTTAATTCTCACGCATTTTATGAAGGTGTTTCAACTGCCCCAAGATATTGAAGAAATCTTTTTATGCCCATAAATAGGGACTGTGGGACTTCGTGGTGTTTTAACAAATTTTTTCCTACGCTTGAGGGTCTTTTTCCTATGAGATTTATCTTCCATGCGAAGTCTTCAAAGGGATGCTTTAGCTTTGCAAACCTTGATAGCGTGAATCGCTTTTGTTGGTATGAGATCTCATTAAAAATGGGGACTATTGGTATGAGGGCTCGTCATGCCATTCACTATCCGAATGTCATGATAGGCTTCATCGAGGTTCCCGTTAGGGGTTCTTGACTCGAATTTAAGAAAAGAGTCCCCTTCCGAGTCAGGTGGCAAGGCGTGTATGTAGGGAGTTAGGTAATGGAAAAAAGTGTGATGATATTCTGATACATCCTCCGACTCCCTTCCTAATCGGTTTATCTCCCCTTTTGACAGTCCTATTGTATCAGTAGGGTTGTAGATTATCGCATGTAAGTTTCACTTGTGGCTTCTGTGATCTTTAATACTTGGGTTGCTACTTGTTTTTCATTATTCCTCTTTTTACTATTTTTATACTCTCCAGTGTTGGCAAGCGATAGAGACGAGAGAGCCTTATGTATTTCTTTTGATGTAATCAGCCCAATCAAAGGACTTATAAAGTGTAATTACTCATGTAATCGAACATGTATTGAAATAAAAGAGATTTGCACCACTTACTTGTTATCTGTTATGTCTGTGGGAAATTCTTTATAAGACGGTCAACTTTTGTGATCGACCCACTTGTGTGAGGGACACGGGGGGTTGTCCTTGCACCTTCCAAGTTGATAGGGGTATGTTTTGTCTGTCCATTGACACGGACTTAGTCGATGACGCTGACTCTTTTGACCAAAATTCATCCAAGAGATTGAATTCTTTCGTTAGGACAGGGCGACCAAGACCCTTCAGGGGTGTAAGTGCTTCCGGTAAGACAAGGTGACTAAGACCCATTCAAGGAGATACAATCTTTCGATAGGTCGGGGCAACTGAGACCCTTCGAGGGGATAGATCCCTTCGATAAGATGAGACGACTGAAACTCTTCGGGGAGATAGATTTCTTCAATAGGATGGGATGACTGAACCTCTTCAGGAAGACAGATCCCTTCAATAGGATTAGGCGACTGAGACCCTTTGGGGAGATAAATCCCTTCGATAGGACGGGACGATTGAGACCCTTCGGGGAGATAGATTCTTTCGATAGGATGGGATAACTGAGACTCTTCGGGGAGATAGATCCCTTTGATAGGTAATCACTGACTAAAACGAAAGTGTTAGGAATCGAATGGATAGAACTGTTGAAAGGAGAATCATGTGGGACTTATTCGATAGGAGGTATCTCTTCCAAAAGAGAAACGATGTGGCTCACTGATAGTAGATTTCACAAATTCTCTACATTCCAAATTCTGGGTATGATCGATCCGTCTAGATTGTTGAGGTGATAAACCCCCGACGAACCACAGAGCGTATCTGATAAGGACCTTCCCAATTGGGTGCTAGTTTCCCTCCCAGATTAGAGTTGGCCAATAGCTTTCACTTTTCTTAGTACCAAGTCACCTGGTTTGAACGTTCGATTTGTCGGTCATAATATTGTGCCATCTGTTGCTGATACGCAGCCCTTCGATCAAACGCAGATTGTCGTAGTTCAGGGGGTAGGTCTAGATGTTCACGCAAGGTTAATTCGTTTGCTTCGAAATCATACCGGGTTACCCTAAGGGAGGGGTTCCCAATCTCCACTGGTATAACAGCTTCACTTCTGTATGTCAAGCTGAACGGAATCTCTCTGGTTGCTCTTCTGAGTGTGGTACAATACAACCAAAGAATGTTATAGAGTTCATCTACCCATTGTCATTTGATTTTATCTAACATTGTTTTTAGCTCTTGAAGGATCGTCTTGTTGGTTATTTTCGCGAGTCTGTTAGTTTGTAGATGGATAACTGATGAGAACCGATGATCGATCTCTAGCTTTGTGCAAAACTTTTGGAAATTAGCATTATCAAACCATTTTCTGTTGTCCGTTATAAGCATATGAGGTATGTCAAACCGAGTGATGATGTATGCCCATACAAACTACTGGGTCTTAGTTGCTGTTATCTGGGCTAGAGGTTCGGCCTCTACCCATTTAATAAAGTAGTTGATGGCCACTATGAGGAACTTTCTCTGCCCGATAGTCAACGGGAACGGTCCGAGAATGTCCATTCCTCACTGAGTGAACGGCCACGGCCTGGTAAGGAGGCTAAGCTTAGTAGAAGGTGTTCTGGGAACCGAGGAGAATCTTTGGCACTTGTCGCATTTTTTGACATAATCATTCAAATCATTTTTCATGATCGATCAGTAGTACCCTTGTCGCAAAGTTTTGTGTATCAGATTGCGAGTCCCCAGGTGGCTGTCACATATCCCTTCGTGGATCTCCTACAGAACATAGCTCCCCTCTTCTAGGATTAGACATCTCAAATAGGGATAAGTGAAAGACTTTGGGTAGAGCTTTCCGTCGATGATCGCGTAGTGAGCGACCTTTCATTTTAACTTAACTGCTTTTAGTGGTGTGTCAGGTAATCGGTTGTCTTTAGTATGCTTTGATCGAGTCTTTCCAACTATGAGGTTGGTCCGTTGCCAAGACCCTTTCAGATTCGTCAATGTTAGAGTATGGTAAACTTTCGATATAAACTATTCGGCTAGAAGCAACCAAATCTGAGCCGGCCAACTTAGAGGGTGTATCGGATTTCACGTTTTCCGAACGAGAGATTTGTTGGATGTCGACTCTTTTCAACCTTGTCATCTTCTGACGCAATTTATTTAGGTTTTTGGCCATAGTCAGGTCTTTTGTCTCGTGGACCTCAGCAATCTGCTTGACTACTAACTGGCTATCAGTGAATATTCGAACACTTCAGGTTCCCATATCTGCTATAATCCGGAGTCCTGTTAGCAAGGTTTTGTATTCCGTCTGGTTATTGTTTGCCCTAAAGTCAAAACGAAGAGCATATTTTACTTTGAAGTTGTCCAAACCCATTGTATGAGCTCGACGTCACTATCCAAAGAATTCGAGGACCCGTTAACATGTAAAGTCCAATCTGGCAGTGACCATTCGTTAGGATCTTTAGTGGGCTTAGGCATAGTCATGACCGGAAGAGTACACTCGAGAATGAAATTAGCCAAGGCCAGCCCTTTGATTGTTGGTCGAGACTGGTATTGGATGTCAAATTCATCCAATTTGATATTTCACTTCATTAGACGACCAGACGTGTCTCTCTTCTGAAGAATTTACTTCAACGGCTAATTGGTAAGTACCACAATGGTGTGGGCTTGGAAGTACAGTCGAAGTCGTCTGGCCAAAATGACCAATGCATATGCTATCTTTTTAATCGGTCGATATTTAATCTTTGCTTCCTTAAGTATCCGACTGATGTAATAGATAGACTTTTGAATAGTTGAATCATGTCTTATAAGGATAGAGTAAAGCGCCTGATCGAAAATAGAAAAATAAAGGTAGAGTTTTTCATCAGGAATTAGTCAAGAAAGCAACAGAGGGGTCATAAGATATTCCTTGAGCCATTCGAAGGTCGTTTGGCACTCAGATGTCCATCGAATTGTTGAAATCTATTCAGAGCGTCAAAAAAGGGTTTTTACTTCTCTCCAACTTTTGACATGAATCGGCTTAGAGCCACTATTCAACCGGTGAGACGTTGCACCTCCTTCAGTGTTCAGGGTGGTAACATATCCAGAATAGTTTGTATCTTTTCGAGGTTTGCCTCAATCCCATGGTTGGTGATCATAAAATCTAAGAATTTATCCGATGAGATTCCAAACGTGCACTTGGTAGGGTTCAGTCGCATATTATAGCGTTCGAGCGTCTGAAAAGTTTCTTCAAGTTCAGCAACGTGATTTTTGGCATCGGTGCTTTTTATAGGCATATCATTCACGTACGCTTCTATGTTGCGACCAAGCTGATCTTTGAAGATTTTGTTAACCAACCGTTGAAAGGTCGCCCCAGCATTTTTTAGATCGAAGGGCATGATTTGGTAACAGTATGTACCGAACTTAATTATGAAGCTCGTTTTCTCTTCGTCCTCAGGTGTCATTCGTATCTGATTGTATCCCGAGTAGACGTTCATGAAACTCAAGAGTTGGTGGCCTGAGGAGTTGTCCACCAACTTGTCGATATTCGAGAGATGGTAACCATCCTTCGGGTATGTTTTATTGAGATCCGTGAAATCCATGCACATTCTCTATGTACCATTGGTCTTTTTCACCAGAACCACGTTGGTTAGCTATTCGGGATACTTGACTTTACGGATGAACTCAACAATTAGTAACTTTTAGACCTCTTCTTGAATAGCTTGTTGGCGTTCGAGGATGAATACTCTTTCCTTCTATTTGACCGGCTTGTAACTGAGGTTTACTGTTAACTTGTGAGTAATGACAGGCGGATCGATGCCAGACATATCCTCGGAGGACCAAGCGAAAACCTTGGAGTGCCGTTGTAGGCAGCTAACAATAGCATCTCATAGGGGCACAGACAAAGTAGCCTCAATCCAAACAGTCCAATTGGGATCGTTCGTTAGAGTAATCTCGATCACCTCTTCTTCTAGTTTTGGTTTGGTCATCGGTTCAATGTCACCCTTGAGTTCTAGGGTGTCGATAGGAAAGTTCTCTCGCCCATCTCGGTTAGCGAAGAAAGTGTAGGGATCGGGATCACTGCAGATAGTTACAATCCCCTCCAACATTCTGAACTTCATCTTCATGTGTCGAATGCTTGGTAAGGCTTCTAGTTCGTCCAGACTCGGTTGACCGACGATGTAATTGTACGGTGAAAATAATTTAATCACATGAAAGGTGATCTTGATAGTTGTATGGTTACGGGGAGTCCCTAAAGTTACAACGAATGGAATGATTCCCTTTGGATAGATGCATTCATCAAACAATCCCTTAAGGGATCCGGTTGGGGGTTGAAGGTGTGAAGAGCTGAGACCCATTTGATAGAGAGCATCCCAAGTAAGGATGTCGCAGTCTACGCCTTGGTCGACAAGAACCCTTTTTATTGTATGAGACTCTATTTTGATAGTAACAACTATGGAATCATTGCGGCTGGGGTCAACGCTGATCAAATCATCGTCGTCGAACCCGATGGTGGGCCTTTTTCTCTTAACTATATCCATTTTTGTTTGGTGATAGGAAATTAGTGAGAAAGACTAACAACTAGCCTATCTTTTTTATAGACGGCACCAATCTGTTAGAGATAGGTTTCGACTTCACAAATTTGACTCATTGTAACTTGAACGGGTGTTCAATGAAGAGGTTGAAACCTGCAAAAGACCACTAGATGGTACTCCAGCGGAGAAAACTCCGATACTCAAGTCAAAAAGAGCGATTTTCAAAAAGATAAACAGACTAAGAAGAATGGAAAACGGATCTCCTTGTGATATTTATGTGCCCTGTGTTGAATTAGAGAATTTATCTGACTTGATGTCTCGAAAGCTTTATACAACGTCCCTCTCAGAGCCGTGCTGTCATGAGGTGTTGTAACTCTAGTTTCCTTATAAAGTGATCCGTAGATTCCGGATCGTCAAAAATTTGATGTTATTATCATTTAAGAAGTTGAATTATACGGGAAGATTTTTTCTCTTATCAATTAGATCATCAAGATTTCTTTTCTTATCCAAGAGATACATTTTGTACTAAAATAAGAAGTTCAATCAGAGCAAGATTTAATTTATGCACTACCGATTGAGAACATAAGTATTCAATTCCTTTAGTATTCGTTAGTCATTGATCGGATAAAGAGGATAAGTATTCGGTTTCACTAATGTATCCGCTCGTCGATTGCACTACCTAAGTCAATGTGTGGTTCAAAGGGATTAAGCCCTCCGGGACCACGAATGCATTGTCGGGTATTGGACACCCGAATACCATATCGTTTAGTGTTTAAATCATGTCTCATCACCATAAAACTTTATATTTTTGCTATCAAATCTTTAAGTGAGCATTGCTAGTTTTCAAGCCGGTGTTCCATTATTGGGATTTTTTTAAAGAAAAAGAAAATCGTATTATATTTTTATTAAATAACTCATATCTAATGTTGTTTATTATGAGAATAAATCCAATTTAGAGTTTTTCAGGTTTCAATATGCACCCTTTATAAGCCATCTAATTAAATTTTTAAAACTTGGGTCCTAAATATTTTCTCATGATAAATCATAATTTTCTTTCAAAAATTATCAGCCAGACATTTTAATATATATTGAGTAAATTAGAAGTCCACTGGATAATTCCTTTTAATTGTAAGCATATTATAATTCTTCAATTCTTTTTTTTGGGGGGGGGGGAAGAACACAAAGAATCAAAAAGAAACCCAATTTAAGAAAAAGGAAATTGGTCTAAAAATTCGAAATCAATTTTAAAAATTAAATCTGTGAAATTTTTATTTTAAAATTTTGAAATTCAATTGTCTCAAAAAAGTTGCATAAAATCCAAACTCGATCCGATCTAAAGGTGTAGTTAGAAATTTATATAATCAAAACATCTATTTAAAATTATAATTTCATAAAAATAAAAACTATAATTTTTGGAGAAAAATTCAATTTTTTCTTTTTCTTAATTTAAAGGCGGCTCCTCGAAGGCAAAATATTTGACTGCGTACAGGTGGACTGTGCTTTTCGCTGGGAAATGAAATTCCAACCAAACCAAAAAAATTGGGTTGGGCTGGGCTGGGCTGGGATCGAATGAGTTAATTTAGTTTATGTTAAACTCTATTTATATAATAATTTTATATGACCTTGAATAATAAAAATTAATCAATAAACAGTTGAATCAGTGTAATAAATTGTTATATCCCTTAACAAAATTTAAAATTTAAAATTTAAAAATTAAAATAACTATATTAAAATAACTATTTCCTAAATAAGATCATTATAAATATTTAAATCGGATTTGATAATAAAAAAATTAATAGAATTAATAAATCATTTATCAAAGTTCCAATGTCCAAACATCCTCTGAGCTATTCCAAAATTCCCATCCCAACACATGCACCCATCTCTCTCTCTCTCTCTCTCTCTCTCTCTCTCTCTCTCTCCCCTCACGTCATTACTAAAAAGACAAAGAACCAGAAGTGTCTGGACATAACGAATCTCCGGCTAATATGGTTGCAGATTTGAAGTTGGGAAATAATGTAAACAATTATTATGTGCCGGTGGAGAAGAGAAAAAGAAAAAATACTAAAAGAGAATAGTGGTATTTTATATGAACAAAATTATTAAAATCTAATAAAAAAATTTTTTTCTTAAAAAAAGAAAATAATTAGTATTTACAAGAGTAGAGTATCATAATAAAAACTATGCTCATTTCATTCATTTTATTTTAATTATTTGGTCCTCTGCAGATAATGAAATTTGAATGGTCCAATTTCTGGTTTTTAATGTGATCAGCAATTAATACTACCACGACCAAAATTTTGTGTATAAATAATTTTTATGTGGGTATTTTTAATTAATATATGTGACGATATTAATTTATTATTAAATTTTATTAATTAAATAAAAATAAGAGTACCAGTGGATGTTTTATTGATCGGACATTCGTATTTCTTAAATAAGTTCCCTTGTTTCAGTTTTATATATGAAAAAAATAGATGTTTAGAGAGTTTGGATCAAATCTGATTAAAACTGAATTTAATCAGAACTAACATGATTATCAGATATTGATAATTTTTTAAAAAAATAATTAAAAGAAGAATACAAGATTAAATTTTGATTGTATTTTTTTTAGATAAATTTTAGAATTTATTTAATTATTTAATTCGGGTCTAAATAGGTTTGTAGTCCTTGTTAACAATATCACATTAATTAGTTAAAATTTAAAAATCTAATTCTAAATAACCAAAAAAGAAATGGAAAAATTTTAGCATTTCTCAAATAAATAAATAAATAAATAACAAAATAAACGGTAAGCTCTTGAAAAATAAGAGAACTTTTTTCCACAGTAACAATTATATATAAATACATAGTTGGCTCCAGCCACGCTCTCTCCTCTGTCACCTGCTCTCAACCACTTCCGATCTCCATCTCCATCTCCATCTCCCAAATCTCACTCTTCTCTCTCTCTCGCTCTCTCTCTCTGCGTGAGCCGGGTCCTCATCCTCTGAAACTTATGATCGAACATCAAGTATTGGTAAATATTCGGTACATTTTTCAAAATTCATCAGCCCTTTTCTTTCTCTAATCATATCTTCAGATTCTCTTATTAGTGTTATTCGGCTGAAATCTTATCCAATATCTTTACAAATCCATATTTTGTTCTTTGTGCTGGCTTCCGTTTAGGCGATTATATTAAGCAATCAAATGATAATCTGTTATGCTTCTGGGATTGAATTCACCAATTGATGTTAATTTCCTGAATTCATTCGATGAGGTTATAGATTTGAACATCTGATTTATGATTTTTTATGGGTTTTAGATTTTTATTAAAGGGTATTGAGTAATATGGTACATCATTGGATTCAGATATCTCAGGGTGGTTGATATGCGGAGTCGTTCGATAAATGATGTCCATTTTAGGCTTTTAGCTGTTTCCTATGATAGGTTTTGTTGATTTTGTGTAAAATTGGATATATCTCCTAGAAAAAGGCTATGTGATATTGCTACTGGCGTGATAAATGGGATTTAGTATGTACTTTTGTATGAGTTCATTGTTTCGAGGTTTTGAGAGACATTGTCCAGTGGTTTTTGTGGGATTTGTACTAAGTAATTGTTTTTCAAGGTGGAATGTTTGTGTTGTTTCTTGTGTGGGTGATTGAGAAGATGAGTACTTTCAATAGGAGTAAGTCCTTTAACAGGACTGCATCTTTGAGTCGGAATACATCCCTGAATCAAAGGACCTTGGGTGTGGCTAGTCCAAGACTTGTGCAGAAGACCACTGTGGTGTCGTCACGATGGATGTCTGTGCTTATCCTAATTGGTACTTTATCATCTTTTTTCATAGCCGCTATTTGTGGGTATCCTTACTATATGAATCTTGACCTGATGTTTCATGGGTATGGAGTCTCCAACTCGAATCATACTACTAGCCATTGTGATGTTTCTGATGGAAACTGGATTCTAGATGATAGTTACCCATTGTACAATGCTTCGGAATGTCCATTTGTAGAGCAGGGATTCAATTGCTTAGGCAATGGACGAAAGGATGACAATTATCTTAAATGGAAGTGGAAGCCCAAGAACTGCAAAATTTCAAGGTTTAATATCCAGGATGTGTTGGAAAGGCTTCGAAGCAAAAGGGTAGTCTTTGTGGGGGACTCAATGAGCAGAACTCAATGGGAGTCTTTGATATGTTTGCTTATGTCAGGGGTGGAAAATAAAAGTAGCGTTTATGAAGTCAATGGAAACAAGATAACCAAGCAGATCAGATTTCTTGGTGTAAGGTTCAGTTCTTTTAACTTCACGATCGAGTTCTTCCGCTCAGTATTCCTAGTGCAACCTGGTGGAGCACCAAAACATGGACCACGGAGGGTTAAATCAACGCTAAAGCTGGATATTTTAGATAATATTACCAGGGAGTGGGTCAATTCAGATTTTCTGATATTTAATACTGGACAATGGTGGGTGCCAGGGAAGCTTTTTGATGCGTAAGTAAATCTATTAATTGTTTGATCTGATCTCTCTTTCTATTATAAATCCACATTGAAAGTTCCTAAGATAGGATTTGTTTGATGCAAGCTCAAGTTCTTTTCCACTTGAATTGGCCCCCCTAAAAAATAGTACCCAGTATGTCTTTCTATTTCTTTCTTAGAAGTTTTATTGACCTCTTTTCAACAGGGGTTGCTATTTCCAGGTTGGTGATTCAGTGAAGCTTGGAATGTCAATTCCAACAGCCTTCAGATTGGCACTAGATACATGGTCATCATGGATAGAGTCCGCAATTGATGCCAACAGGACACACGTCTTTTTCCGAACCTTTGAGCCGTCTCATTGGAGGTAATTTTTCTTATTATTATTATAAATGGCAATATGATTGGCATGATATTCTGTTAAATAGATGCTTGTATGACCTCTGATAGATTTTTAAGATCCATGCTTTTTGTACCTCATTGAGTGTGGGTTTAAAGCCATAAATGTTATTCCTTTCCAGATCTTACAGTACCTGAGTACACTGAGGCTGCTCATTTGCTAAATTTTGTCTAACAGTGACAAGCTACAATAATCTGTTATCAGAATTGGGTGAAGAATATGGATAACATTACCAAAGGATTAATGCAAATCTCACCTGCCCTCCCAAAATATACCACTTCTGCTCTTGCTCGTCATGTTTGCGATATTCTCCATAGCTGACTTGCCCTCATCTCTCATCAATCTATTATTAATTATTACTATCAGAGATTTTATGAAATGGGCATTGCAAGCATATCACTGGGGATCCATTTCCTTCTCTGATTTGTTCTGTATTATATGGTTCCAGCACTTTTCTTTTTGCACTTTATTTATTTTAATTTTAGACTTAATTGTAGTTTTGTTTCTGGGTCAGTGATCAAAGGCATAGAATTTGCAATGTGACCCAATTCCCCATGTCTGAAATTACTGGGAAGGATCAGAATCTATTTACAGACACCATACTGGAGGTGGTCAAGAATATGACAGTTCCTGTAACAGTTCTGCAAATAACTTCTATGTCAGCTTTCCGAAGTGATGCACATGTAGGCAGCCGGAGTGACAATCCTTCTGTTCCTGATTGTAGCCATTGGTGTCTTCCTGGAGTGCCTGATGCATGGAATGAAATTTTCCTTTCACATCTAGATGCTGTTTCTTGACTTCTTATCCCATGCAGGTGGTGATCAAGACAGACTCATATCTTTCTGGTTTTCATATTACGAAGCTATAACCTTTTTTTTTTTTTTTTTGATCTTTCAATAAAGCATCATTCCAGTATTTACATGATTTCCCGGTTTGTTTAGTTCCATAATTTCGTACTGGATTGCCTTGTATCTTTCCTTCACAACCTTATTCCATCTTTTCTCTCATCCCTTGCTTTGGAAACTGCTTCATTCTGGCAGGTTCAATTGTCCATTGATCTGTTTTTGGTTACAAATTTTTTCAAACCTCTTGCACCTGCATTTGATATTTGCTTGTGGTTTAAATTTACATCTTAAGGACAGGTCCTTCTGTTACCTTGTTATCTTTCATTTTCATCCTTTCTATGAATTCTTGATTAATTTAATGTGGCTCTATACAATTACATATTAATCCCATTGAGCACCATTTATGCCCCCCCAACCCCTGTAGAACAAACACTATCTTTCTTTGCCCCCCCCCCCTTTTTCCCTTCCTTTGTGGGACAGATGGATGGAGAGAGTTTTTCCTCACATTCATGTTTCTGTAAACTGCTGCTTGTGTCTGACCGTCATATTTGTTCAATGCAGGTTTTGAACTAAACTAAATATGACATGGGGGCCATTTTATCACTTCTTATTCTTCCCAGAAGTAGCTGAATTCTTTTCAGGAACTTTCAAGATAGAAAATGTTGGAAAAAAAATGCAGAAATCGGAAGATACGAGTCATGTAACAGAAGCTGACAATTTTGTCATTCTTTTTTCCCTTTTTTTGTGTAAGGGTGAAGGGGCTGAATGCCTCGAGTTGTAGGTGATTCTTTTGGTCAACTTGATGTAAAGGTCGTTGTTATTGATTGCATGAGAAAATAGCAAAGAGTTGATTAAGATTTTCCTTTCATTTTCATATTTCCTTCTTGGGAGAGCCGAGGTTTTGTTCGAATGTACCGTATTACTTTTATTTTTGGCTCATTTGTCCAATGTGAGCAACATTCAACGTTAATTACAACAAATGACATGCCATTTGCCGGACTATAAATCTGTTTGGTTTCTGTGTTGCCTCTCCAGCAGAAGCCTTGTTAGCATACCAGATAGCCTTGGAACTGGTAGTTTCAAAAATTTAAATATCTTAAATTTCCATAAAGACATAAATTGGTACATAAAAGGTCATGTATTCTACAACTTGCGTCAACCAGGTCTTCAGCACGCAGCGAGGCAATATTGATCAAGACAATCACCTGGGGTGGCTGAATTGTTAATACAATCATTGAATCGACCAAATAAATAAATAAACAAAAAAATTACTCATGATGTGAAGAATCACAACCAGCCAGTAATGACGAAGAACCTCAATAATCAGTTTACATCATAGTGAATGAACCTACAATAGAGCCTGTTCCGATTTCTGAAAGCAGCGGGAGCATTGATCATTTTCTGCTGATTTTTAACAGAAAGAACCAATAAGGAAGCGAAATAATCGAGTAATAACTATAAAAACGTTGAAAGGTGTTTTTCAATGCAATCAACTACACCTTTGCAAAAACTTGGCATGATAGCCAAGTTATTTGTAGCTTTGAAGCATACATAGCATAAGCCAATTCAATCTCATCTCCAGTAGCACTACAAATAGACATGAGAACTTTCTATAATTTCCATCCCCTCAGTATTGCACAAATCATTTCATCAACTTTCTACGCTTTTCTGCACTAAAGATGGCTCCTCCAACAAACTATAACTACTACTACCCTGGGTCACCTCCATCGCCATCGCATCATGTGCCATCCCCTCCCAAAGTGACACCGCCACCTCCACCAGGATTCCCTGTGCCTCCACCACCTCACCATTTTCCTTCTCCACCTCCAGCCTTAATCCCGCCACCACCACCATCCCATCCACATCCTATTTTTCCTCCACCACCACCACATGTTGTCCCCGCTCCACCTCCTCCAGGACACCACACTGTCATAATTATTGTCTTTGTATCACTTGGTGGTCTCTTCTTTCTTGCATTCTTATCTGTTGCTTTATGCTGCTTCATTAAGAAGAAAAAGAAGACGATTCAAGAGGCAATAAGCGTTGATGAGCATTTGAAAGTCAAGGAAATCATCATACCAGGTCCTAAAGGTGCAGAAGTAGCAGCACTTCAAATAGAAGATGATGTGCATATTCAGGAAGCAATCAAGAAGAATGAGAAAGTCGGCGAAGGTTCACATGCTGGTCTGTTTGCACACCACCCTCAAGCTCTTACGGGTAGTAAAGCATCCTCTTCTGAGTCCAGCCATTACCATCTTTAGCATACAGCAACTGGAAACTATTCAACTCCGTGCTCGAATCTGCAAGTAATAAAAATATGACAGCTTATTATAAGCAAGAAGTAAATGAGTTTCTGTACGTTTGCCTTTTCTGTAATAACTTGATGGATTGAAAATTATCGATTTCAATGGCATTGGATGGTGGAGCTAGATGTTACACAAAAGAGCAAGAATAAGAAAGCTGCTAAAATCTAGGGAAGGGGACCTTAATCATCAGAACTGGTCATCACTGTCCTCGAAATCATCCAGAGTCTGTTTAATCAAAGACTAAGCTTTCCAGCACTCAAAGTAGCATCTATGATGCTAATAGCAACTTAATGCATATAGAGATAAATATCTTGTTGCATAGTGTGAACAGATGTGAAAATAGGGAAATTAAAGCTATAAATGTCAATCATCAATTAGAAATGGCCAACCAATTCCAATTGTCTGGACACTACATATAACTATGCGGTAGGAAAGGTGCGACCTTTCAGACCATAACTTTAATAAAGAAATACAAGACATGCAAGCATTAATGACCCGATTGGATTACATCAAGTAGTGCAGAAAATCATCTGCAGCCTAAAATAGTTCAGGAAATGATGGATCAAGAGAGTTTGTAGGATGGAATTGTGGGTATCCATGACGTGGGGAATAACTTGATTATGAATACCAAAGTTTAATTCCCGATTTTTTACAGACAATGTAGTTTTTTTCCATGCATTGCAAGAAAAATGGGGGTTCTTGAGATCAGAAATAGCTTCTTACGCCGTAGGATTATGATTTAGTACACAATGTAGTAAAAGCTGCGAGAGGGAGAGAAAAAGAAACATCACACTACCTGCAGCATATTATTATGACCTTCATCCAAAACCGTCAGGAAACAAAGGTTCCTTAATGACACCATGAATAAAAGGTTCCTTAACACCATGTAAGGTTTTTTGAATCATCTTTGCTGGTGGATCAAGAAGGTTCCCCCAACGGAATTGGGGATTTCTTCCTCCAGTGATGCTCCAAAACAACCTTTTTATTTTATTTTATTTTTTTTCTTGCATATCCATATCTTACACAACTCCGCCACAGCCGGTCCCAAATCCAGGTAAAGGAGTAAAATTGTGATAAGCCGACAGGCAATGTAAAACCTTTGCTCAAACTAAAAATGAGAGACAAATAAATGAAAAAGTGTAGGGCATTTCCCACTCAGAGACGTGCTCATCGGATCTCGAGTGTAATGACAAATTAACAAGGGATCTTAGGGTGTAGATAAATAAGATAGTCCATGAAAATAAGATTCGTCAAATCATTTGAAATATAGAATCCCTAACCGACAAATTAGGAAAGACAGGAAAAATAATGTATAGAAGAAAGATTAATATCATATGTTTTTAATAAACTAAGTGGGTGAGAGAGAAAACTAAAATAGTATAATTTTATGATCATAAATTTTGATACATAGGTAAAGATAGAACTAAAAATAAAGTAGAAATAATTATATAAAAAGTTCTATTAAATGATGTAATAGAGATAAGAAGTAAAGGAGATAGAATAATACTTATAAGTTAGTAGATGGAGAAAACGTAATTAATATAGTCAGTATATATGCGTTCCAAATAGATATAGAAACAATTAATAAAAAATAATTTTGAGAGAAATTAGATGAATTTATATAAACCATATCTAATAGAGAAAAATTATTTATTGGAGGAGAACTAAATGAATATGTGGAGAGAAAAATGAAGAATTCTAAATCGTACATGAAAACTTTGTATTTTGTAGTAGGAATGAGACATGAGGTAGCATTTTAGAGTTTGTCACATCATTCAATTTGGTACTTGTAAACACCATGTTCAAGAAAAAAAAGTTATACATAATTACATATAAAGTGAGTTCAATACTAATCAAATAGATTTCTTTCTCACTAAGAGAAGTGATAGAATGACCTATAAGGATTGTAAGGTTATAACGGGGAAAGTATAGCAATTCAACATAGACTCCTAATTTTAGATATACGTGTGCTTAAAAGGCAAAAGAAGTATCTTCCATTTGTGGAGTCAAAAATTAAGTGGTGGAATCTGAGAGGAGAAAATGTGACGACTTTTAGAAACAAATTAATTTAAGCAACAAATTGGTCCGTTAATGATGATCCAGAAATAAGGTGGAAAGAGAGGTTTATTAATATTAAGAGTATAGACAGGGAGATCATTGGTGTATCTAAGGGTCAGACCCCAATAGGCAAAGAGTCATGTTGGTGGAACAAAAAAATACAAACTGTTATCCGAATCAAATGAGAGTATTATAGAAACCTTAAAGGTAATAGTAGTAACGATACATACGAAAAATATAAAAGTGCAAAAAAAAAATGTGAAAAGGATTATACACAAATCAAAGAGTAAAGTGTATAACAAACTATACAAAAGACCAGAGACTAAAGACGGAGAAAGAGAAATCTACAGGATTGCCAAACTAAATGAGAGAAAGGAAAAATATTTAAATAGTGTTAGGTATATTAAAAGTGAAACTAATAGTATATTTGTAAGGAATGAGGACATAAGAAAACGTTGGAAAGATTATTTTGATAATCTCTTTAATGTTAAGAGTATAATAGATATAAAAAATATCGAAATAATTGTAAAAGAGGTTAATAAGGATTTTAAACGTAAGATTCGTCTCCACGAAGTTAAGGAGGTTTTAAAGAAAATGAAAAATAATAAAGTCATAAGAGTTTATGACATTCCTATTGATGTATGGAAATGTTTGGGTAAATTTGGTATAGTAATGTTAACGGATTTTTTCAATAAAATTTTAATAAACCAAGAGAATGCCCCAAATATGGAGGAAAGTATACTTGTACCACTATATAAGAATAAATGAGACATATAAGATTACTCTAACTATAGAGAAATTAAATTTATAAGTCATAATATGAAATTATGGGAGAAAATAATAAAGTATAAATTAAAATTGGAGATAAGTGTACCTCGGAATCAATTTGGATTTATTCCAAGAAAATCTATCACAGAAACATTTCACTTATTAAGACATTAGATGGAGACATATAGAGCACAAAAGAGAGACCTGCATATGAAAATTGTCGACCTAAAAAAAGCATATGATAGGATTCGTAGAAACGTATTATCGTAGGTGTTAATAAAGAAAATGATTTCCTTAAAATACATTAATCTTATTACAGATATGTATCAAGGAGTTATAACTAATATAAAAACTTACAGGGGGCTAAGCGATAGCTTCCCTATTAATATTGGAGTCCGTCAAGATTCGGTTTTAACTCTCATCTTGTTTATAATAGTGATAGACGAAATAATAAAAAGTATACAAGATTAAATACCATGGTGTATGCTTTTTACAGATAATGTAGTGTTGATTGATGAAATTAGAAAGAATATTAGTGCTAAATTAGAGTTATAGAAAGTCATGCTGGAATCCAGAGGATTTAGATTGAATAGGTCGAAAACTGAGTATATGAGATATAGGTTTAGCGATAATCATCGGAATGATAAAGAAACGATTAAATTAAAAGGAAAAGATGTACCAAAAAGTGACCGTTTTAAATATTTTGATTCTATCATTCAAAATGATAGCAATATAGATGAGAATATGAATCATAAGATTTAAGCGGATTGGATGAAATGGAAAAGAACATTCGGAATTCTCTGCGATCGCACGATACTACTGTATTTGAATGAAAAGTTTTATAGAACCGCAATAAGATCTATACTATTATATGACACTAAGTATTGGACTATTAATCAACAAGAAAAACAGAAAATTGTTATAACAGAAATGATGATATTTATGTGGATATATGATAAAATTAGAAAAAATAGAATTAGAAACGAAAAAATTCATAATAAGTTGGAAATTAGTTTAATTGTGGATAATATGCGAGAGTGTCATCTGAAGTGGTTTGGGTATGTGCAGAGAAGATCTAAAAATGCATCGATTAGGAAGACCAAAAACTTAAATATAGGAGATTTAGTAAAATATAGAAATAGAGTGTTGAAAACTTGGATACAAATTATCCGTAAAAAACATGATAGTTAAGAGTTTAAATCGGGAAATGGCCTTGAATAGGAATAAATAGGAGAAACTGCACAAATTAAATCAATATTTTTTTTAATTTTTCACAAATTTGTTTATCAAATGATTGATTTCAATTTTTTAGATTAAGATTCAAATTATTATTGTATATCCATATCTTACACCTTGGCTCTAATTTTAGAATACAATCACTAATGCCAACAGAAACATAAATACCACACCATGTTATGTAGTTGTAAGTGGATTTCCTTTCCAAAGAGTAGACCTGCTGAACTGCAGTTTCCCCGATCTCCACATTCCCATCCATTACACAGCCTTAGAGAGACAACCATTGCCTGACCTGGTGGCACTAACTTCATATCCTTATTATGTCAAGTGCTTTTTATAGATGCTCAAAATATCCCGAGTGGTCAACAATACAAGTGTAATGCCCTGCACAAGAGTTACCTCCAAAATCTGCTCTTAGAGAGTCAAAAATCTTTTGGCTTTCTTCTATAACGCCAGAGTGGCTACAACTAGCCAATATTGCAAAGAATGACAAACAATTGGTCACATACCCTCATTTATTGAAAAGACTCGAAGATTCTTGTCAATTGCCTTTCTCATGAAACCAATATCAAGATATCATCGTAGTTCACAATACAATTTAAGGTCATCCATTGTCCTAAAAACTCTCCAAATCCTTCAAATCAAAGAATTCAAAGTTGCAATATCTCTACAAAGAATTATTTCTTAACAACCTTTGCATGTGACTCTTTCCCTTTACTCAACTCTTCTTCCCTTCCAAAAGCACTTAGCATTGTAGGAGTTGTGATCAAATGGAATACCATGCCTTCTGCAAGCAGATGAACATGTAAGCGAACCAGCATCCCTAACAATTATTGAACTCAAACAGCAAAGTTTGCAAGAAATTTGTTAAAAGAGCCCACCAGACCAAAACATGGAGTCTGTTGCTTGACAATCAGTTATTATCATAATGGATCGACATTGGAGCCTCTTAAGATCTGCATAAAACTTCTAGAGGAAAACAAGTGAAGTGCAGAATTGGTATCTTCTGCTGATTACCGAGAAGAACCTCAAAGGAAGTAAAAAAAGTTCATTGTTGTTATGCAAATAGTGAAAGGTAATTTTTCGATGCAATCAACTACACCCAACAAAGAGTTGGCATGAGAGCGAAGCGATTTGAAACTTCTAAGTGTGCATAGCATAAGCCAATTAAATAGCATTTCACAGCAGCATCATAAATAGACATGAGAACTTTCCACAATTTCCACCCCTCAAGGTTCCACAAAGCATTTCATTTCAATAACTTTGTTTGTGTTTTCCCATTAAAAATGGCTCCTCCAACAAATTACAACTATTACTACTCTTGGTTACCTCCACCATTGCCTCATCATTTCCCTTCTCCATCTCTTCCAGCAGCAAAACCACCACCATCACCAGCTGCAAAACCACCACCACCACACGTCCCCAGCCTGCCACTTCCACCATCTCCAGGACAACACACTATTATAATTATTGTCTTTGTCTCCTTCGGTGGACTTTTTCCTTTCTTGCACTCTTATCTGTTGCTTTATGCTGTTTCATTAAGGAAGGGGGGGGGGAAGGCAACTCAAGAGCTGACACAATAATCATCCATGAGCATTTCGAAGTCAAGGAAGTGATCATACCAGGTCCTGGTGGTCCAGAAGTCATGGCACTCCAAATATAAGATGATGTTCATACTCAAGAAGTAATCAAGAAGAATGAGAAAGTTGGTGAAAATTCACATGCTAGCCTGTTCTCTCCCCACCTTCCAGCTCTTATTGGTACTAAAGCATCCTCTTCTAAGTCTGGTCATCACCATCTTTAGCGGATGACATTTAGACACCATTCAACGCCATGCTTGCATCTGCCAGTAATAAGACATTCTCCTTAAATGTAACAATTTATTACAAGCAATATGTAGGAGAGTTTCCCTTTGTTTGCCTAAGTTATCTATGATAGATAACTCAATGGATGAACGTTTCAATGCAATGGGATTCTATGAATGGTGGAACGGTATGGCTAACACAAAAGAGTAACTAAAAATAAACTGATCTGAACTTCGGAATAGGGGCTTTAATGTCACTAGGCCTAATTTATTGCCACCAGTTGCCCGCAATGACCTCATTGCTATCCATTTATCAAATACAAAGAATTGGCCTAATTAAAACACCACAAGTATGTATATAGCCTTGGTTTAGCAACAGTTGGCACTACTCCCAGCATTTTTTTTTCTGACTTCGTTCACCCAAAATCTCAGGAAACAATGGATCCTTAATTGCACCATCTAAGGTGTCATACATCATCCTTCCATGCGGATCAAGAAGGGTGCCTTGGTAGAATTTGTGGACTCTGCCTGCTATGATAATCCAGCTACAACCAGAAGTTTTTTGCATTTTCAAAGCTTTAATCATGGCTCTGATTATTTTAACACCATCCCTCATTCCAACAGAATCATAAATACCACACAATGCAATGTAGTTGCTAGGATTTTCAGGTTCCAATTCAAAGAGCTGCCGTGCAGCAATTTCCCCGATCACCACATTCTTGTGCATTACACAACCAGCAAGCAAAGCACCCCAAACACTACTTGATGGCACCAACTTCATATTCTCTATCATGTCAAGTGCTTCTTCCAAATGCCCAAAGCGTCCCAAGAGATCAACCATACAAGCATAGTGCTCTACACGAGGCGTATCTCCAAAATCTCTGATACTGTCAAAAATCTTTCGGCCTTCTTCTATAAGACCAGAGTGGCTACAACTAGCCAATATTGCAGTGAATGTAACACAGTTGGGCTTAAAACCAGAGCATCTCATTTCATGGAAAAGAATCAAAGATTCTTGCCCTTTTCCATGAAGACCATAACAAGATATCATAGTGGTCCATGTCACCAGATCACGCTCATTTATTATCCTAAAAACCTTCTCCGAATACTTCAAGCACCCACATTTTGCATACATATCAATCAAAGAATTCCCAATTGCAATATCCCCATGGAAAATCGAATCCTTGACTACTTTCGTGTGTAACTCTTTCCCTTTTCTCAACTCTCCTTCCTTCCCACAAACATTCAACATGGTAGGAATCATCATTGAATCGATCTCAACACCTTCCTCAAGCATATTCCTAAAACAATCAAGAGCATCAGAAAAAGTCCCAGCTCTAGCAAACCCTGAAATCATCGAATTCCAGGTAACAGAATCTCGACTAGAAATTCTTTCAAAAACAGACTTAGCATCAACCAAATTCCCACATTTCACATAATAATCCAAAGCAGAACTTGCAACAACAACATATTCTTCAAATCCTAGTCTGATCACCCAACTATGAAGACTCACCCCCAGATAAAAATCACGAATTCCAGCACATGCCTTGAACGCAGGAGGCAATGTGAAGTGATCAGGACGAAGACCCACTTTCATAAACTCATGAAAAAAACTCAAAGCATCATCGAACATAGAATTGTTAACGTAAGAAGACAATAAAATGTTCCAGGAGTGCATGTTTCTCTTCGGCATTTTGTCGAATACTTTCCGCGCAATCGTGAGGACACCGGAGCGAGAGTAGACCAGCAGGAGATCAGTTTGAAGGGTGACATTGGAACGGAATCCATGGACCAGGATTTGGGCATGGAGCTGCTTGGCTGGGAAAATTGCAGTGAGAGGAACACAGTTTCTGAGAAGAGAGGAGAAGAAGGAAGCCGTTGTGCTTGACATTTAATTCTCCCTCTTTTTCAATTTTAAGACCGGACGTGGTCAAACCGCTGTCCGGAATACCGGCTGGTTTCTTTGGCCCATCAAACCAACCAAATAAATAATTCAGATAGTATTCATCTATTTTCCTTTTTTTTTATTATTTATATGGGAGTTTATATCCATGAGATCCCTGAACTTTACTCAGAATGACTAACCTAAAATTATTATTCAAAAATTTTATTTAAATATTTAAAAATATTATTTAAACGATTAATATTATAACTTAAATATCTAATATTATTACAAGAAAAAAAAAAAAAAAACCTAACAGTATGGCACAAAGGGTTATTACTAAAAAAATGTAACACTACTATAAAAAGATTTAAAATTAATCATCGAAAAACTCTTCGACTAGTACTAATATTTACAAATTCTTACAATTTTTCCAATAAATATACCTACAACGAGCTTGCGGCAACCAATATAACACATGGGAACCAAGTATTTCCCTAGTATAGTCATAAATATCCAAATTAACCATTGCTCATTTTACCACATTTTCCTTTTGGTGATAAGAAAGTTAATCTTTGGGGTTTGGATCATTTAACTTGCATAGCACTAACATGAATGAACAGAAATTTTGGCCAAATTACTTGTTTTTTTCCTTTTTTTTCTTTTTGAATTACTTGACATATCGTGCCATACAACCACTAGTAATACAACATTACCGGTACTGCCCTAACAAAACAGGGATATTATGAACACAACATCACATCAATAGCTGGGAAATCTACAGAGTGCAGTGCTGGTGCAGACTGCAGAATCCGTAAATCAAAATCTGAGGCACTCAGCTGCAGTTATATGCATTCGGAGTTGCTGTTTGCACATGCTGCCACCAAAATTTCTGTTTCGGTTTGGCTGTGAGTTTTTCTTGGTTCTTGAGCATTATGCATATGCTAAACAGGTTCCTAGCTTTGCATATACAACTGTTCAGCTATGGGTCGATTGCCATTGGAGTTATTCGCCTCTTGGCTGGCTTAGAGGAGATGGGGGCTGTAGCTGAGGTTGATGATGCAACTTTCCCTTCATTTTTTTGTGTCTCTGCATTTTTGCTGTCTGCTGTGACACCTACATCAGCAGCTACTTTGACCTCTGTGTCATCAGGTACATTAATGACGAGTCTCTTATTCTCATTGGTCATGACCTTTGCATCACCTGAAGCAGAATGATTGGTATTAGCTTTAAGAAATATAAATAGAACTAAGATCTTTAAATGCCCGAGGTTGATTTTCACATTAAGTGATCAAAGTTAACCTGGTGATCTAAAGGGTGTTCCCAGCTCATTATGCTCGAACTCTACTATCGTACAGTAGCAATCCTGCGAGGATAAAGCCAAATATTTGCCATCAGGCGACCTGCAAATAGCAAAATGTAAAATCCAATCAGAAGCCCAGAAATAATCCAGTATCATTCATAACAGCACAGTGGTGCAGCACAATGCACTGGACAAAAGGAGAAATTTTACCATGCAATGTCCGTAATTGCCGCATAGTGAAGACCAGCTAAGATTGCTATTGGAGGAATACTCTCCGTGTCATATATGTACAAAGAATTCAAAGTAGCCACCGCAAATATAAGGCGATAGGGGAGTCTAAAGAATGCGGCTGCTCACACCAGGTAAAGTAGATTTAGATCCTCATAAAACCTACCATACGTCCACTCTACCATAAAAATGAAAAACAAAGTACCTGGGTTTGATCCCCGAAGACAGAAAGTTAGTGGGCAAAATCTTACTGCCACAACAGGTTTGCTGGCACCAGGTAGCTGTAGAGCTGGCCTGCGGATAAAAGAAGAATAAGAAACAAATGCAAAAGAGAGGAAGGGAAAATTGAGCATGTGGCTTTGAAAGTCTAGAACAAAAATGTGGTGTCAACTTTTTCTGTCCCATACAGAAATGTGTGTGTGCGTGTGCGTGTGTGTGTGTGTGTGTGTGCGTGTGAGAGAGAGAGAGAAAGAGCAGCGACAGCCTAGTGGTCACAACCCTCTTCCCCAACTCCATAATCCGGCATTCAAATCTCATGTAACCATAACAAAAGAGAGAGCAAATGCTTCAACTCTTTTGAACACCAGCAAGAAGTAAGAAACAAAAACAAGAAACTAAGATAAACATCTTGCCTTGAAAGATCTTTTCTAGAAAATATGTAAGCAGTGTTTACGGGTTCAGATGCCCGGGAGAACTTGTATGAACCTGAAATATGCCAAAAAAGTATCATAATTCCATTGACGATGAGATGTGTGCAATATATCTGACAATGCCAGATATTCTACTTTATAAGTGGTTTGTGGTAAAAGTAATTAAACAAATCAACAAAATGTCAGGTGCTTGCATCAAGCATGTGTGGAGATGCACACCGGTAGGCACAACTAAAAATGATCCATCAGGAGACCAAGCTAATCTTCTGAAGAATGATTGTAGTGTCTCATCATGAAAAAGATGGTTTTTAGTGGACTGCACCAAAAAGGAAGAAGGTATCATAACAGGAAAAATTAATCAACAATCTCTACACATATTCAAAAATTATAAATTACATACCTTATAGTCATCTCCTGTTTGAGCTTCATCTCTAGCAATGACGTGCTGACATGCATAATTTAATCTCTCCGCACCTTTTGTTTTCTGCGGCTTGTTGAAATATATCCGACAAGTTCTATCAGAACTGAGTGAGCTCACATATTTGGCCAATGGATCCCATGCCACACCTTGAACATAATGGCAATGAGCATCTAAAATCTGATGAACAGAACCTGGCCAAGCACAAAAGATTATGGTATGAATTCCAATGAATTATCATTGATGGACGTTACAGATATATTCTCTTCCTTGCCTTTGTTAATGTCCCATATAATGCAAGAGTTATCGACTGATCCAGACATAAGAAAAGCACCATCCGGGGACCACTGCAAATCCAGAACATCCTTGCGATGAAATCTGACCACCAGAACTCCAGCAGTGAGTATGGAAATCATCTATAACAAGACTTAACTCAGACTCCCAACCTGGCAAATGCTGTTAATCTAGTTGGCATGTGATAAGGAATTTGAACATTTGTTCAGGTGCCAAAAGGATAACAAAATGGAGAATAAATGATATCTTCAACAATGCTAACCATGACCCATCAAATTACATAACTATTTCTCAACAATTTGGTTCCAGATTAACAGTACAATATGAGTTTGATCCAAATAGTTTCCGGGATGACAACATTTCCTTTACAATGTGTCAAAAACCAGAAGCAACATAAAATGTATTAAAGAAGCCTTACAATAATGACTTGAGGACCTTCCATGTTTGACCTGCATCAGTTGAGTACAGCTTCCAAACTACGAGCTCACCGCCTACAATAAAGAGAATTGAATACATCAGCACAACATCCAACCAAGTAATAATCAAGAATGGACAAGAGACTACTATTAACCTAAGCATACCATCAGCTCCAGAGGCAAGTAATTCTCCTGCAGCATTGACAAGAGATTAAATATCAGTCTTCGAAAGACAATTAGTGCATGGAAGATATACATGTCCAATCATATTTATTTGCCATCATGACTAGCTGCAAACTCGATGTTAGAAAACCCTATACAAAGAAAACCCAGAACTAAGCTTTAATTTTGCAGTTTTCTGGAACCATACTCTTGAATCCACAAAAAATCACAAACTCAAACTAAGAGATTCTCATCGGCAGTAAACCATTTTGATTAAAATCACAGATAAAAACTGTTGGGCATAGAATCAACAATTTTCTTAAAGCCACAAATCTTTATTTCTCGAGGCAAAACATGACATAAAGCAATTGAAACACCAAAAAGTTAGATCCTGCTGCTTATGCAAATTGCTTTCTCCAACAGATTAAACTAACCCGTTTTCACCCTTAGCTTTACAGTAAGTAATTCTGTTGAAATGCTGCAAATCTAAAGTGACTGATTCAGTGGTTTCAAGTATCAGGTCACCAAAACCTTTATTGAGGAAATTGTTAATGGGTAAGTTTTGTGCCCAAAACCTAATTGGGGGCGACAAACTTTCTGGATGTCATCCTGATGCAACTCCCAGTAAAAATAAATAAATAAATAAACTGTGTACCAATTCTATCATTTAAAAATCCCCACAATGAAAGTAGATTTAACCAAAACATAAGAAATGGAATCAAATCAACTATCACTGCAAGGTACTGTGATGTAAGACAAGGAAATTACCAGAAGGCGAAAATCGGAGGGCATTAACAGCAGAACCATGGTAAGAAAGACTGTTCTGGTAAGTCACAGTTGGGTTCTTCTTTTGTGTTTCACCTGAACTCATTACCCACAACTGCAAAAATTGACCATATCATATAGTATATCCGATTACCCAAAACCCCCAAATCTTCAATTTCGACTAAATATAGCAATTAGGGCAAAGTTGACAAATCGTGGAAATTGTGGAGTAAGAACAGGAAAACTTTTGGGGAAATTGAATAATTGAGAATGGAAATGAGTGTGAGAGCCGGATGAGATACCTTGATGTCGAAATCGGCACCGCCGGTGGCGAGAATTCCGGAGAGAGGATGGAAATCTAGGGTTAGCACTGGTTTTGCGTCATGCCAATTGATCTGTACTGTTCCTCCCCTCATTCTCTCTCTCTCTCTCTCTCTCTCTGATCTAAATCGAAAGTTCCCTAATCAGACGCTCTTTGCTGTTCGGTAAGGAGTTGAAATGGGCGGTGGGTTTCTTGTGGCGGGAAAATTCTCTCTCCCAAAACAGCAAGCGGCAAAAAACCGTAGGGCATGAGTCACATGATGGCAATCGCCTCTTGCTGGGTTATTTACGTAAATATTGTGAAAAAAATAAAAAGTCCGACAAATATTGTATTTTTTTTATTTCTAAGTGAAGTCGATATCTAAGATATCAACTTTAAAGTCGATATCTTGAACATTGACTTCAACCGTGTCCAAAAAACTATCCGTGAAGGATTTTTTTTTTTTAAAGAATGAAATCGATATCCAAGATATCGACTTTAAAATCGACATAATGAATATCGACTTCAATAGTTCCCAAATACCACTCATATGGTATTATTTAAAAAAAAAAAAGAATATAAAAAATCATTGAAGTCGACATCCAGGATATCAATTTTAAAGTCGACATCCTGAATGTTGACTTCTATTTTAAAAAAAAAAAAAATTACTTCACGGGTAAATTTTTAGACACGATTGAAGTCAATGTTCAAGATATTGACTTAGTCGATATCTTGAACATCGACTTCACTAGTTTAGGAATTAAAAAAAAAAAGTACGATATTTGTCAGATTTTTTATTTTTTTCACAATATTTATGTAAATACCCCATAACTTATTATATTTTTAAAATCTTATAAATAATTTCTAATTTACGTAAGCTATTGATTTTCTTTTCTTTTAGGGGAGGCAGAGGAGACCATAAAATGGTGAACTTTCTCATAAAAATATATTAAAAAAAAATTATTCAGACATCATGTTAATATATTCAACACATAAAATATGGATCATTAAACATAACTGTTTGATATTCTCTTTCTAAATTTTTCTTATTTTAGATTGATTATTTGAAAATTCATATCTGCTCCTATTTTTAATATTTGAATTTACCTCTTTATTAAAAAATAATTAAGTAAATCAAAACTTAGTAATTATTTTAAGTAATTTTTTTAATTTACAAAAGAAATACTTTTAATGCATGTGCTGATACATATGACTTATGACTTATTATTTATCCTTAATAAATATACAAGATAAAACCAAATATATTGTATGTTATTTGTTACTATATATATATATATATATATATATATATAAACCTTCTTGAACAATTTTCTTGTATATCAAACATGTAATTCCTTTCATTACCTGTGTGGATGGTGTCATTTTTTTTGTGTTATATTAAGTGATATTCGAAATTATATTCTAACTAATATAATTCAAATACTTGTTGAGTTCATTTTAAGAGATAATTCTTTTAATATATATATTTTTTATTTTTAAATTTTAAATCTAAAATTTAATTAACAAAATTAATATCTGAATTCATCGTATCAACTGTATGAAGCCGGAGGTTATAACGGGGCAATGACCACACCACCCACTGCAAAGACTTCGGCTCCCAAGCCCACTAATGACTAAACTAGACCAACCTGGGTCAAGCTTTACACTCCGAGTGGGCTGGCCGTGGCCCAAAATGGCGACCACGCCGAGCTATGCGTACCTGCCTGAAAACCCTAATCATGCGGGCACTTTCTTTTAGAAAATCTTTTTTTTTTTTGTTTTTTTGGGTCACGTCTTGAAAATAATGTATTTTCATGTCATTAGCTGTTTCTAGGTTTACATGACTCACTCTGTTAGGACTCTTCGTCATTAGCGTTAGACATTTGATAATTATAAGAAGGTCAAGAAAATTTTCTCCATTAAATTTTTATCAAATTTAGTGAAATTTAATGTAATTTTAATTTATAAAATAAATAAATAAATAAATAGTTGCCTCTCTCTTTTGATCAGCTTCTCATGAGCTAGCTCCGAAGGAGCACACCCAAATGGGACATTTAAAGAAGTCAAGGTCACACCTTATAGAATGACTAGGTGGTATACAAATTAGTGACGTGCCTGGTTAATTAAATAATTAATTAAATTTGAAACGATTGAATTAAGAGATTGAAATTTTTGAAAAAATTAATGTTTAAATTGTAATTATCATTCATTATTTGTCTTTTAGATTTGGTTTGTCTGCATCAAATGAGAGACTTCCATTGAATCCATCCTTTTACCTGGTTAGGCGTTTTAATAAAATTAATCATAAGAAAATAAAAATAGCTGATTTATTATTCTAATAGTGTACCGATGAGAAATAATATAGCCAGAAGAGAAAAATAAATTTTTTTAAATTTTGGCACAATTTTTTTATTTATGTATTTAATTTTTATTTGTTTATATATTTTAACTAAAGGACAGTAAATGAAATATAATGTGACACGAAGAAAAAAAATAACAAGACCCCTCTCAAAACAGAGCAGAAGAAAATTGTAAAGGCAAAAGAAAGCAATTTGCATCAAGAAATTGGAAGAAGAACATAGGACATTCCATCGATATTAAAAGGTGAAGAGGTCTAGAGGAAGCAATAGATACAAAAGGCATTAAAATAAGATTTGATTGGGAAGAAGAGTTATGATTGTTGGTCCAAACAATCCAAGGTACAACAATGCAGAAAAGAGAGACAAAAAAAAAAAAAAAGAACGGGAGAGATGGAGCCATTGCTACAAAGAGCATTTAATGAAGGTGCAGGCAACTCAATAAGGTAGTCAGGCAAGAAATTGGAAGAAGAACACAGGACATTCTGAGGGATTTTTAATCCTAATTCGAATTATTTTTGTTGAATTAAGGTAGAAATTACATCTATATATATTTTGAAAAGTGTTAGACTTAAAAGAAATATATTTCCCTAAGTGTTTGTATGAAATTATTGAGGTTAAGTCTAGATGAAAATGGCAGAAGTATTAGAGTTGTATTTGATTGAATTACGTAGTTTTCCTTGGGATTTGAATGGAAATCGGCGTGAATGAAATTAATATTAAGGAATTCGGGAGAAAATGGGTAAAATTGAGGAATATTGTAAATTTAAAGTTGTTGGTGATTTGAAATGATACTAATTTGAGGAAACGAAAGTTTTGGAACGTAATTATGCAAGTTAAGGCTATTGTACATAAAAGGGGAATTTGAAAACCCTTTAATAGAGCTTTAATTGATCTTTATTCGTCTTGATTGGTCTAGGTTGACCTTTGGAGACTCGATTTCAATGCTTTTTCTTTGATTTTGTGAAGTTACTCTACCGTTGGATTTTACCGGCCCGCCCGCCCCGAGTGTTGGTAAAACTATGTTTTGGGACTTCTTGTTTGTTAAATGCCGGGGCCAGATGGTCACTTGCGGGTGTTGTGATGTGCATGTACGGTCCCACCGTGTGTCAATGTGTGTTGTACATCCCGTGAGCCGGATGCTGGTATTGATTTTGAATTTCTTGTTTTAAGAATTTTATGGTTTGTGATTTATTGTGTTTGTAGCGCGGAGACGGGGAGGTTTACCAGGGTTGATCTGAGGATCGGGGCGTGACAACTTTCATCGGCATTAAAAGGAGAAAAGGTCTAAGGGAAGCAATAGATACAAAAGGCATCAAAATAAGATTTGATAGGGAAGAAGAGCTATGATTGTTGGTCCAAACAACCCAAGATACAACAATGCAAAAAAGAGAGGGAAAAAAATGAACAGGAGAGATGGCGCCATTGCCACAAATAGCATTTAATGAAGGTGCACGCATCTGAATAAGATGGTCAGGCTTTGCTCTAGGGATGATGATGATTATTATTAAAAATGTTGTTGAGCAATAAAAAAAAAAATTACCAGTAAAAAAAAAATATTGAATTGTTAGTTAAAAAATATTGATTATTATTATTAGTTTTGAGCCATGGTACGTCTTTCACTGGATTGAAACTAAGGCATTGTTTGGCATTTCGCTTGAAATTTGAGAGGACTTAGTTTGGCAGGCAGATACCAACGAGCCAAATCTTTGCAAGTAAGTCTCGATTCCTTTTCACATTTGAATTTGAGAAAAAACCCATTGGATAAATGGGGAGAGAGAGAGTGCATGACCCATGCAGGGAATCGTTGAGGCGGCACAAGTGGCTTTTGCATGGAGCTTTTTATTTTTGACCGGATAGGTTCATTGATTGCATGATTTAGAACACTCTAGCAGTAGCAGCTAAGAGATTCGAACCGAACGCCACAAAGGGGAGGATCACCTTCACAGTTGACAGACACGTGTTGTTCAGATAATATATACACTAAGACAAAATGGCTATTTGCAAATTGCCTTGCAACTTGTAGGGTATCAAAGTTCACATAACATTACAAGTCCAAACACAATTGGAAAACAGCTGAACAGTCCATCTAGAAAAATCAAGCGAAACCCAAAGAGCGACAGGAATCCCAAGAAAAAATGACCCAGCTGATAAACACTAAATTATCTCCTAGTTATGGGGAGGGTTCTTTGATTTCTAGGGGAGCCTTGTAATACTCTAGCCTTCCATGCGGATGATACAGCGGAGACTAGCTCCTGAGAGCATTAAATCAAAGGCGTTGTTGATCTCCGAAAATGTCACCTCATGTGTGATGAACTTCTCCAATTCAAGCTCCTGCATTCAAGCAATGTCAATAAGCAAACAAACTCAACAATGAAGTTGCACTGCAATTTAGATTCAGTAGTGAAGTGTTATACTGTACTTTTTTCATGTATCTTTCGACCACTGAAGGAAGATCTGTCCGTGGTTTGAAGTTGCCAAAGAAAGTACCCTTGAGAGTCCTTTCATTCAACACATTCATTGGGTGAGTTTTGAAAGAATCATCTTTGCTTGGGACACCAACAAGCACAGCAACGCCCCATCCCTGCAGCAAAAATCGGCAGAGTTAGGAAGAACTTATTTTTCATATAATAATGTTTAGGAGAAGACAATTTTGCAGGAAAATTACATCATGAACGCATTCAAATGCAGAAATCATAGCATTGAAATTTCCAGTACACTCAACACTCCGATCAACACCCCCATCAGTCATCTCAGCGATCACCTGAGGACCACGTGAGCAAGTATCAATAAACATGAGAATCAAAATATCTGGTTTCTTGATTAACAAATGAAACCAATGTAGTACGAACCTGTTGAACTGGTTTGTCATGGTCTTTTGGGTTCACAAATTCGGTCACACCAAACTTCTTTGCTGTTGGAGAAAACAAGGAAACAAGTGCAGCATTACTAAAATATTATCTGGTTTATGAGAGTATCTTAAGAAGTCATGGTTTAATCCTGATACACTACCTTCCTCGAATCTTTTAGGATTCAAATCAATTCCGATAATTCTCGATGCACCGGCGATTCTAGCACCTTCAGCAGCCTATCATATGGAAGAAGCAAAGACAATTAGCAACAATAGCCAAACAAAAGCTTTCCACCGTAAAGCATACAAATATGAGTAACTTACAGCAAGGCCAACAGCTCCGAGACCAAAGATAGCTACTGTTGAGCCCTTGGGCGGCTTTGCAACATTCAGTGTGGCACCAAGACCTTCAAAAAGCACATTCAAAATTTTTTATAAGTAAAAGAATATTGAACATAAAGGGAAAGAGAATGAAGATGGAAAATTTTGAAGGAAGACTAACCCGTGGAGATACCACAGCTGAGAACGCAGACTTTGTCTAGAGGAGCCTCAGGGTTGATCTTGGCAACACAACCAACATGAACCACAGTGTATTCACTGAAAGTCGAAGTTCCTACAAAGTGATAGATAGGTTTGCCATTAATTGAGAATCTTGACTTGCCATCGCTGAGCATCACACCTCTTTCGGTGTTGATCCTAAGAAGATCACACATGTTACTCTCTTCTGACTTGCAATGCCGGCACTCCTTGCATTCTCCGGTGAATACAGGAAGCACATGGTCACCGGGCTTGAGTTCTGTCACTCCTTCTCCAACACTCTCCACAATCCTGAAAAGGGTATATTCAAATTAGGACAAAACTACACAAATGAGCATTACGGTGACTGTGAAATGCAGACACATCAAATTTGGAACACCATTTACTGTCACCGTAAAATTAGGGCCTCGGGAAGGCGAAGGGCACACTCCAAAACAAATACTTTTATTTTCAATTTGGACAACAGGCTACCTAGGTCTTCTGAATGAAATTTATATTGCAGGTCAGATTTTAAAGTGTGAGCTAATTCTCTTGTTCACATATGGAAATACAAACCCTTTTCTACACTAATGGTTAGGTTATGAAATATTGATGTCTTAAATACCCAACTCAAGATTTGATAACTACAACAGAGTTCCAAATCAAGCAAAAGATTATGACAGAAGGAAATGGAAAAAAAATGATATTGCAAAATATTCATACCCTGCGGCTTCATGCCCAAATATGCGAGGAAACAACGGAGTTTGTCCCTGAAAATCAAAATCCAAACTACATTAGCTACACAGAAAATAAACTTGTACCAAGAAATCTAAATGTTGTTGTTACCTTGGCTTCCCAGAAGTAAACGTCAGTGTGGCAGAGGGAAGTGAACAAGATCTTCAGACGAACCTCCATTGCCTGCGGAGGTGCTACTTCCACTTCCTCTATCACAAGTGGCTTTCCTGCTTCCCATGCCACAGCAGCTGCGAAATTGCAGATGATACGCACAATCATTACCCCAAAAAATAAAATAAAATAAAATAGGAAACGATGACATGAAATACAAAAGACTTTGAGCTATACTTTGATGAGTGAATCCAGTGAATAAGAGAGCGATCACCATCCATCCAAGACCCCATTTTAGTAACATTCAATGCATCAAATATCTTTTCATTAACGAGTCATGCAGGAAAAACCATTTGAACAGAATGAATAAATCAAACCTAAGTTTTTTATTTTTTTCCTCAAATCGCACTAAGCAAAATCTAGATCAATAACCCCAACAAGAAGACAAGTGTTTCACACTAAATCAAGAAAACAAAACATGGGTACTAGGAAACAAAGCAATACCTTTGCACTTAATGACTTTTCCCTCAGTACTTGACATCTTGCAAACTTTTGTCCTTCTCTAGTTTTTCGATCTTGCTAAAGACTTTGTTTTTCTCTTCTTTGTTGTTAGGAAATGGAACAAACCTTTGTGGTTATTTATAGCGTGATGAGAGTTTAGGATTTGATTGTTCGGATATTCATTAACATTTGGTTTGTTGTTTCACAAAACCATCGGTATGCGGTTTGGTGGCAGCAACCTGCGGCGCCTTGGATTCTTCTGTTGTTTCCCTTTCCTGGTTTTTGTCAAAGTAAGCGAGTTGAATCCTACTTATACGCTCGTCCGGTGGAGCTGTTCTTGCCAATTAAAAATGGGGATTTTCTATCATCTGGCATTATCATGGGAATGGACGACCATAATTTTTTTTTTTTTTTGGGTTGATTATTGACTAATGATTCAACCATATACGTATTATAAATAAATAATCTAATGATTTTATAAATATTTATTCTATCTGTATTAATAAGTTACATTAGATTGCATTTTATGCTTACTATAAAATATGAAATTTATCAAATTATATCATTTTAAATTTTTAAATTTTAGATCCCATTATTATAAGAATATTCTTTTTTATAGTATTGAATTTACATTTTTTAATAGTTTAATTTAAATTTCTTTTTTAAGTAATTAATCAAAATAAAATTTTAAATTTGAATTGTTAATCAAAAAATATTTCTGTTAAGAATCTAGGGAGAAAATGTTTAGAGTGGGATTTGAACCCACCGTTTCAGACCAAAACCTAGCTTGAGTCCTTGTATAAGAATTTTATATTAAGATTTTTTTTTTTTTTGACATCAAAAATACAAAGAGAAGGATAAATTTCTTATCATATAGCTTTATCCACGGAACAAGAAAAAAAAATACAAAAAAAAAGGACATATTCAGTTGAAATTTGTAGAGTTTTACATTTAAAAAATTATTAATTACCGATAATTTTATATTTTTCATTCACAAATTTTTATTTAATAGTAAAATATAATAATAAAATTGAAAAAAGAAAAGTTGATCGACAGAGAGAAAACAAGTGAATGGAAGCAGCGGATTCTGATTGAAGACTTGTTCTTTCTATTTGCATTTTGTACTTTATTTCACGCGGGGGGATGGGGTGTGCTTTATCCAAACCAGGTGGGAGAAAGCCAAACCCTAATACACCTTTTCTTGCTTTAAACCTATTAAAGCCAAACCCAACTAGTTTTTCCTATGGGGAATCCTTTACTTTCCATGTCCCATTGATTTGCTCCTAACCCCCACGCCCTTTCCATTCTATGGACCTTGCCCTGCTTGCTGTTACAAACTTATGTCTTCTGTGAGAGAGAGAGAGAGAGAGAGAGACTGTGTCAAAAGAAGAGCTTTAGCAAGAAAGCTGACCAAATTAAAAGTCAAAATCTATGAACACTTCATATGTTGATTACATTGATAAAAAAAATAAGGAAAAAATTAAATAATAAAAAATTATAAGACACGGTTTAGTAATTGAAATATGTAATTTTTTTTTTAAATAGATGTATTCAAAAAATAGTAATTAAAAGTTTTATTTTATATATATAATTAAAAAAAAGTGTCGGTGAGTTATAACTCAATTCAACTGATATTGCCTTCTTCTTCTTAAAATTTTTGAAAAAAAAAAAAAAGGGAAACAATTGTTTTTGGAGATTTTTGAGGGTAGGCAAACTTGTGTACTTGCATGACCCACCGAAAACATCAAACTCTTCGCTCATGCGCCATTCCCTTGACTCCCAGAATAATTTTTGTCTTAAAACTTCCTTGCGGGCATGGAACTCATACGACTCATCCTTAAACACACAATCAACAACCAAAACATCGAACCAAGTCAGAGGAGAAAGTCATCAACATGGCAATTTCAGCTATTCCAAAACTCTTGAATTTAAAAATAAAAAAGGAAAGGGGAAGAGGAAGTAAAAATAAAAGAAAATGACACTTTTCAATTTTTGGTAAAAAGGAAATACGAAGGGGAAGTAAAAAATGATGTAATCTCTTCCCCTTCCTCTTAAAAAATCATTTTTAATCCAAAGTGGACGGAAATGAAAGAAAATGTAATTTTTGGACATGTCCTTCTTCTTTTCTCATATTTACGAAATTATTTATTTTTTCTATTTTAATTTTATTTAATATAAAGTAATAAAATTTAATTTATTTCATCAATTTTATTAGACAAATTATTTTTTTTTACTTTTTTTTCATTTTTTACATTAATATTTTAATTTTATTTAATTTAAAATAATAATGAAAATAATTTATAAAAATAAAAAATATATATATTAAATAACTATTTTTTAGAAAAAATTATATTTTTAGAAAAATATTTTAAATTAATAAATAAAAAATTACATGATAAGAAATATTAAAAATATTATTTTATAAGAGTATAGTAGTAAATAAGGTAATATTTCCTTCTACTTTTTATTCTAATCAAATAAAAAAATTACCATCGATTTTTTTCTTTTTCATCTTACCAAACAAAAATATAAAAGATACATTTACTCCTTCATCGACTTTTTGTTGCTAGGCTTCTCAATGACCTTTTCGGAATCCAAGCTCGAGGAGGGTGTGCCAGTGCTGGACCGTATGGCCATAGCTTGCTTGGCATTGATGAGCCTCAAGCGGTAGGCCTTAGATAAACCATGAAAATGGTACCCTTCGTTCTTTTCTTTTTCCTTCCAGTAATTCAAATGATTAGTCATGTCAAAACCTTAGTTTAACTTCTCATTTGTTTCAAAATTTGTGGGGCAATGCAGGGCTAAGGCTAGGTTGGACTAGGATTTGCTTTCCTTACTACATGTCAAATGAAGAATTTGAGTTCATATTGGTTGCAGTTGAATTGATAGACATTGAGAGAGGGGGAGAGAGAATCATCATCATTTTTCGGGTATAGAAGATCTCAGAAATCACAAGCAGCAACATCATGATCCCTCAGGTTCCAAATCTCGTGGCCAACCAAAGCCACACAAGGAAGAAGAAAACATATAATTACAAAATTCCTGCCAACTAAATCTTTAGCAAACAAAATTCATGATATTACACCAAATTTAGAAGCAAAACAATGTTTCAAAAATTGGGTATAGTAACGTACAGCTCAGTGGATCCTACATCAGACAGCAGACTTCTGATGATGCCTTCCAAAGATCCCCCGCTGCACAAATGTTGCCGCAGCTGATGCAGATAAATATTTGCATTTAATTTATGATTCCATTCGGACAAGACATCCAAGATTACGAATGTAACATATAATCTTCATGTGGTGGGATGCAGGATCAAGCTTTAATCCGCAGTTCAGTCCTTGAAGATGGCAATCCTTTATCTGAAGCATTCTGCTCAGCAGATTCACTGTGTATGTTCCTCAACTGCTTGAGACATTGCATGAGAAAGCAACTTCATGAGTAGAAGGAATGAACTTTCAAAGGAAGTGGCTCGCCATTAAAAGTAGAGGTTTTTCATTGTCTTCCTCAGTTTCCTCAAACGCATCATTCTTGATCTCTTCCACCCTTTTATCCCAAATTCCATCGATTAGCTTCCAAGTTTCATCACTGATAATCTGTGTCTGAATTAGAAAAATGAAACCAATATTAGTTTTAGAACTTGCTGCTACAAAATCCATTTTCATTTTGTGCATGTGGTGGAAGGGAAGAAAAGGCGAAACAAAATATTGTGTCGTCAATTGTTCACTGTACTTACCTCCATGGGACGAGGTGCACCAAAAGTTGAAAATCCAACATTCCCAGGCACAAATGTAACCCTTCCAGGAAGTGAAACACCATGGATTCCCCAGCGCCCGGCATAAATGAGAGCTCCGTATTCATCAACAGGACTCACTGGAGGCTGAAAAAATGAGCACCAGTACTTAAGATTTTTAAAAAAACAGGGCCCACCACAGCACAACCCTACATGACTGAATACACAAAAGTAAATATGAGCAATCTTTTCATTTTGGATGCAATGGCGAGATAATCTATCACATTGAAGGGGATGAAGCTAATGTGATGCTTCTCTCTCCCAGATTTGAGGCATTATATTCAGACAGTAAGAATTCCAAGAGCTTAAAAAGAAGAAGATTCAGCTTAAAAAAGGGCTCTCACCCGGTGTACAAAGTGCGTCTCAGCTTAGTGTGGGGGTAAAGAGAGAATGGGCGTATATGTACGCAGTCTTCCTCTTACATTTTTGCAAAGATTCAGCTTCACTGCAATTAATTTGAATTGACTTTTTTCTTTCTTTTTTCGTCTGCAGGTAAGTCTTGATATGATATCAATTGAGAATCCTGAGCATATCTTTCAAGATTTCTAGCGGGACTCCGCATCACAAGATGACTCACGTTTTTCACCTAATGGTGCTGATCTAGACTACTTATGATGACTTTATCTCCTTTTTGTTGACTCGTACTTTTTACTTTCTCTAAGTTCTTCCCATCGTCTTAATGATTTAGCCATTTTCTTTTTTTTTTTTTTTGGGGGGGGGGGGGCCTGGGGGCCCTGGTGTAAGGGTTTGGAAGAGAGAAGTGCTTCTCTTGCACAAGCGGGTGCAACCTATTATCTGCTAATTTTCCTCAAATACTTGAGAACAAAGAAAAGCACATGAAAACTGTTACATAGCCACTTACCTCCTATCAAAACTAGAAACTAAAAGAAATGCTCTTTCTTGCATCTCTTGTCAAAGCAATCAATCCTATAGAAGATACTTTCTTTCTGAAGATATACCTGGGGAATGCGGGGAGCATTCAAATATATGTCCCAAATTTTATCAGCTTTGATCTCTCCCTTCTCAAGTAAAATATCTGCAAAGATATAAGCATGTGGTCCAATTAGCATTTAGCGCAGACTACAAATTGCATATAGTTGGAAAATGTATTCTTTTTCTCAAATTATATCATGGTTCTCAACTCAACATTATAAGTTCAAGGAAGAATAAAAACTGCAGCTCTGAAAAAAAGACAGTAATATGTGCACAATAAAAGTTACTTTTAGCTAGAAACACAACACAGATTGAACAGATTGACAGAAACCTGTGATTGTTTCAACTGCTGAACGATACTCCCGCAAAACAGAAGAACAAGTTTCTGTTGCAAAACGCATATATTCATCTCGTAGTGCTTCAAGTTTGGGTGCAAGCTGAAAATATTATCCAAAAGGCAATTGCACTATCTTTTAGACTTAAACACCTTAATTGAAAAGAAAGGACTAGCATAAAGTGCTTACATTTGGGACAAGATCACTTTGATTCCTATAATATGCTTTACCAAATGCAGTCATTCCAGTCTGCAGAATTAATCGTTCTGCAAGCCTTGAGGCTTCTGATGTAGCTTTTGCAGAGATCCAACATAAATTGTCAACCCCAAACATCTCCTCCTCGATTGCTCTAGCTATATATGCAACAAAAATATTAATAAAAGATGGATCTCTTCCAGCCAAATGGAAACAATCAAGTAGCAAAGAAAGCAAAGTACTGCAACATCCTCATATAGAACAGTAACCATGTATCATCCTTAGCCAGGCTCTAGTTCATTGAGACATCTCAAGTTGTAGGTCTTGCTTCAAGATAAAGTTTCAACAGCACTAGGACCTTTAATACATAGTATGTTGCTTTCAACTGCTTCACACTAATTGTAGCTTGCATAAACTATAAGCAGATGTCATTAAAATATTCTCTTCTTGGCAATTTTCTCCTAGAGGGCATGGCCTCAAGCACACTTGCTAACAAGATATATAAATTAATTGATCAACTTAGAGAGACAGTTGAGGATGAAAATCTATTATAGAACTTACGAGCACATGCACGCACAATGGAGTTCACATAATCTGATTTGAGCGCAAAAACCCTTCCTGAAGCTTCAGTATACTGCATATTTGGCTGGGACCGGATAGAATTAATATCTGTCTGTAAATGTACAAAAAGAAACATGCAATCATGATACAAGTGTCAAAGGCATAGAAAGAGCCAAAGCCAAAGGAAGGAATTGAATCTGCATTTACTCCCACTACCTCAGTGAAGGGACGATGAGGATCAGGAAAGTAGCATGCAAGGACAGCAACAGCAGCTTCTCTGTAAGCCAACCTCAGTTTTAATTCCTGTGGAACTTCAGTACTATCCTCTTGGCCCGTTTCGAAAGTTCCTTTTTGCTGAAGAAACATTTACTTTGTGGTGAGGAACAAGAATAATGGGCATGTATGAGGTGAATAAAACAAGAGTTAGAATATTTCTCTATGCCAATGAGATCAAAAGTACCCACCCTCTTCAAGGCCTCCAGAAGTTCTTCTCGTCCAATGTAGTCCAAATCCTTTCTGGCTGTCAGAATTCCAGCTTCATTTCTATCATATAATTAGATATTATTAGCTTGCAACCTGCTATTGAGTCAAAAGAAGTTAGATCAGAAGGAAAGTACAGTATGTTCTGCAGCTCTGCTCCAGTGAAATCTTCAGTAAGTTCGGCAATTTCCTGGAGAAGCGCTTCCTTTTCTCCCTCTGAACGAAAAAATTTATTCCTAGCATGCACCTATTCAGCAGTAGGATAATCAATAACTAAAATATATATACAACAATTTTTTTGACATACAGCAAGCAAAGAAGTACGAGGGAAAGCCTGTTAAGAAAGGAATACCTTCAAAATAGCCAACCTGCCATCTTTTGATGGCAAACCAACCCTAATTATCTTGTCAAAACGGCCCTTTCTTAAGAGAGCAGGATCAAGAATGTCCAGTCTGTTGGTAGCACCAATAACTAGCACCTGAATCCAAGTGTAACAGTTATCTTCAATTCTCTATTGTCTAAATTAGAATCAGTGGAAGAAGTGTACCTGTGATGTTGAAACCTTAAAGCCATCCATCTCAGTTAAAATCTGAAGCAAGCCTTGCTCTCTTTCTGCACCACCCTGTTGAATTAATTAATTGTAATAACCACAGTAAAAAGAGGCCAAAAAAATAATAATAATAACAGACTCAAAAGGAAAATTTTTTTGTCGGTTTTTCTACTTAACGTTTGTTCAAGAAGATTTATATACAGAACAGACTAGTTTTGACGTGTGTAATAATGAAAAAATGAGTAACTACAGGTGGAACTTCTTCATTAAGTATGAAGAAAGGTCAACTACAGATCTCTACAAGAGAAGAAGGGAGTGACTTATTGATATCTTACCCCACCAATGTCAGGTCCACCACGCTTACCACCAATTGCATCAATCTCATCGATAAAAATAATGGACGGGGCAAATGATCTGGCACTAGCAAAAAGATCCTTCACACGAGCAGCTGCAACACCTACAAACATCTGGAAAGGAAAACATTGATTTACTACATACAATCTTCTAGAAAGTTTAATAAAAATCATATGGCACCAGAATAATTGAGCATAAGCATGCACTGTATGAGTATACTAGTGTTTGTCAACAAAAGACCCCAAAAATGCAACTATAAAATTCTGCCAAACGCACATTAAAGATTAAGACAATAGAAAAGACAGAACCTTAAGCGAATAAGCAATTGCAATTCAAAGGAACTGTCTTCGCAAATATGCACATAATGCATATCTCACACTCCACAATCATGCATATTGTTAAAAAGCTGCAAGCCATTCTGATGAATTTAGCTTTACTAAATATTTTGATTCCTTAATTCACTGAAACGATTGATGGTCTTTGACAACTCACCTCTACAAAATCAGTGCCATTTGCTGCAAAGAAAGGAAGTCCTGCTTCACCTGCAATGGCTCTAGCAAGCAGCGTTTTACCGGTTCCTGGAGGCCCATGGAGAAGCACACCTTTTGGACAGTATATGCCTTTGTTTTGGAACTCTTCATCATTCTTTAGAATTCTAACAATCTCTTGCAATTCCCTCTTTATGTATTCCTGGCCCGCAAAATCATCAAATGTAACGCCTGTAGTTTCTTCAGCAGAGATGAACTTTGCACTGTTACAATGAGAGGAAAATATCAATTAGAAAACTAATCCCTTCTTCCTCCAATTAGTAAGTTCAACATGTTCATGGTATTGCCATCTTATCTAATGGCAATGCTTCAACTCCTACAGAAGTCCATCACTTATAAATAATGTGGTCTAATGATACCAAGTGGCTATACGAATGTCATCAACTAGTCATAATTTCAAGTCAGATAATGCACAAAGAAAAAAGCACCAGATCTTCTTCCTCACCGGCTCTTGCCTAATGAACCAAGTGCACGTCGCTTTAAAGGCTGCCTTGCCTTTTTATCCGGTGTTCCCAAGTCACAAGGTATTAATTTTGCATATATAGGTCTCATTATATTGTCAATCCAGAGATATAAACCAATAGAAAGGGCAAGCCGCATAGCCCAAATGACTGCTGTTCCAACAGTAGAATAAATTTCTGCAGGTACAGGATCCACATTAACGACATCAACATTCACTAGTTGTTGGTGCAGCTTCTTCCAAACATCATTCCAACAGTCGATTGGCATCTTATCAACTACATGGCGCTTAAAAACAATCTCCTTCTTTGCATTTCTGTCATTTTTATCAACTATCCCATCTTTGTAGTATGGTAGAATAACTGTGTAAGAAAAGGTCCAAATAAAAAGTTAGTTTTGTTAGAAGATTACTACAATCTAATTTGACTTCATAAATTAAAATAAAAAGAAGAAGAACTGAATACAATTAAAAAATGGAAATTAAAGAAAAAAACCATCAGCATCCAATTATATTCAATAGATCATTTTTTTTTGTGGATTTCCAAAAGGGTCCACGCAAAGAGTTCACTTACAAGAATGTACTGAAGTCCATGCATAAAAGTATGCTGTTCTCAGCTAAATACTTGTACTTAACATTAAGAGAATGCATTTTTTATTCATCCATGTGATATGCTATATCATATGTCCGGTAACTTTTAAACACTGAATCTCATATATTTAAAAGCAAACAACTCCTGCTGAACATTCGTGTCTAAACTAGAGTGTTTTCTACTTCATACTAGGCCAACGGGTACTTGATGGCAATTCACAAATCCCTAGTTGAAGACCACCAGGCGCTAAAGAAGTTATTACCTGATACTGACTGTCCATAATTCGAGTACTCCAAAAACTGAACATTGTTGGAGTTCAGAAGCCTCCAGAAGTCACTGAAGTCAATCTTATGGGAGGTTTCAGGGTCCCATTCTGTTCCCTTTAACTTTCCTCGCAAGGTCAACAATGCCCTGCTCCACTCAGAAGCCATAACAATCTGTCTCTCTAATTGCAAATTTGCTTTTCTATCAAGTTCCTCCAAATTATTTATCCGTTCCCTTTCTGCATCCTTTAATTTCTGCAAAAAGACATTTGGCATACACAAATATTCTCTAGAAATTTGATGGCGCCACTTTAGGCTTAATGACTGAGGGAATTTGTCAGAAGGAAACCCAACAAGCAAAGTTCAATATCTCCAGCACACAATGATTCTGTTTCCAAGCATCAAAGCTCAAACTTCAAAAGATAATAAAGACATAAGTGTGAATGTTGCCGAATCTTTTGCAAAGATGAGATCATAAAAAAATGAGGATTAGAATTTTATTTACAACAAGAGAAATACCAAAAAAAAAAAAAAGAGAGGGGCAAGAGCACCAAGGAGGTGTTCACCATCAACAACGAAAGAGAATCTACTAAGTCAAGACATAAAGGTTCAAAGGACTTCAAAGTTATTCAAAAGCACAAATACCCCATAAAACTATCCACAAACGTCATCAAGGAATTTGCCGTGCCCTTAAAAATTCCTCTATTCCTGACCCTCTAAACCAACCAAAACACAGCTAGAGGGAGATCTTAACAACTCCTCTTAACCATACAATGCTCACACCATTCCTCCCAGTTATAGTATATATATACACATACACGCAGGCAAAAAAGACAGTAACTTGGTCTATAACCCTATCAATTTACCAGCTCATTGATCATTTCCCAAATTATATCTATAAACACTCAAAATTACGCCATGATTGAGAATAATTAATGTCAATTATGCAAAGCTTTTGATCCGAATGACTATTGTAAAGTACTTCCGAATCTACAATGGTTTTTCTCTCTCTTGGCAAATTCAAAAATGGAATTGAACTTCTGCAGTTCAACCATGCCACTAGAGGGAGAGGGAGCAACAAACATCACAATGAAGAGAAAGAAGAGGAAGGTGAATATACAAAACAGAAAACCTTGTTTTCATAAACCCAGTAAAGTATACACAACTTCAAAAGCTACTAGAAACACTGGCTATTCAATACCCAAAAACAAACACCTTGTATTCACAATCACAAACCTTAATATCAACAAAATAAAGAAATTAAAAAAAAAAAAAAAAAAAAAAACGTTTTGACATTAGACAGCCACATGAACAAGCCATAAGTAATTGAAAACCAAAATAAATTCAATAAAAACATTAAAAAAAAAAAAAAAGATCACTGTTTCTGAAACTAACAAACCTCGAATAGCAGAGCAGATTCTGTATCTTGTTCATCATCTTTGGAAGTAGCAATTGAGTTAGAACTGGAAGTTGAAATTGAAAAAGCTCTAATTTTGAGCTTCTTGTGAGGAATTACAAGTTTCGGAATGGGCTTAGACCATGGCTTTGTTTTGTGAAAGTGTTTGGGAATTAGGGTTTTAGAAGAAAAACCGGGTCTTGGGAATTGGGTGAAGTTGAGAGGCTTTGTTGTCATCTTAAATTCAACCTACCATTACAAATGTCAAAGAAGTCTCTCTCACTCTCTCTCTCTCTCTCTCTCTCCCTCTCTCCGTGTCTCTGGTGAAGTGAATAGGGAACGAAATTGAAAATGCCGAACCGATAATCCTTCTCTGCACGTGCGTTTGCAAGCGAGACTAAGAAAACGGCGCGTTTTATTTGTGCGGGAATAAACAAAAACAGTAAATTAATTTGATATTTAATTGATAATTTACATAATATTAAATTAATTTTAATAAAAAAGTCCATTTATAATAGTTTGCTATTAGAAGTTTTTCGTGTGATGAGAGTGAAAAAAAAAAAAAAAAATTGGATCGCTACTTGTTTAGAGAGATAAAATTAGCTAATTTTATGTAAATTTATCAAAATTTTATAATTTTATTTTTATTGTCCAAGAAATACATATGAATGATATATCATTTACAATAAGTATTAAGTAGTGATATGTAAGTAAAATTTTAAAACAATTTCATCTAATTTAAATAACTATAATTCAATTTTAAATGCCTTTTATTAAAAAAAGAAAAAAAAAGATAAACATAAATTATTTCGTATTCTTTTTTTTGCTCTATTTTTTTAATCGTCTTATTCAATTTTTCAAATAATCATCTTTTTTAATTTTTTTACCACTAATCATAGTTTGCTGTCTTTCTTCTAAATTAAAATAGAATTTTTCGTTTTCTTCTTTCATCTTGTGCAAAGAAAAAAAGACAGAGCGAATGAGTTTTAGCTCAAGTGGCACCACTTCCCCTCCCCCTTAGAATAGAATCGGGTTCGAGTCTCCCTATATACCAAAAAAAAAAAAAGACAAACATAAATTTTAGTTTAATAATTAGATTATGAGAGAAGAAACTAAATATCTTTGATATAATTGTTAATAATATTTTATCATTTTCATTAGCATGATAACAAGTACCATTACAAATTTTTTTGGATATTAAAATAGCTATTATATCATTATTATTTTTTAAATGATGAGTTTTAATGTTAATGGAGTGTATGAGAATATAATTTAATAAATAAAAATTATAAAGTCAATGGTTTAAATATTGTTATTCAATAAAAGAAGTTACACTACTTAATTTTAATATGAACGTGTGAATTATCCAATTGATTTATAATTTTAGAAAAAATCTAAGTATTTTTTTTATCGTGATATAGAGAGGGACCAACAATATTATTTTTTTAAAAAAATATTATATTTCGTGATTTAAATAATATATAAAATATTTAATTATTTGATATGATATATAGAAAAAGTCTTTAAATTTGTATGCTATCACGTATAATTGTTCTGGATCGTGAGATAAATTAAAAAGAGGGGCAAAAAAAAAGAACCTTTTGCTTGACAATCAAAAACGACACGTCTTGAGAGCCTGGAAAGGGGACGTTTTCCATCACAAGTTTTCCTGGACTCGTCTGTACAGAATTTCTTCTCTCTTTTATTTTCTTTAGAATCGGTATTCTGAACCTGGAGAATGAGAGTGTGTGTGTGTGAGAGAGAGAGAGAGAGAGAGAGAGAGAGATCGTGATCTGATATGGTGAATGTTAGAGGAACTTCGCCCCGATTTAGAAACTCGACGGCACTCAAATTTCACCCCAAAAAGCTCTCTCCTCATACAATTGCTTTCTACATAATAATTCTCTTTGGCTTCTCTGTTTTCTTGGTTTTCTTCTTCGCTAGGAATGTACTAGAAGATGAGCACCAACCCCACTTCACTGTAGATTCTCAATTCCATCAGGTATCTCTTATGTTCAATTTTGCGCTGTTTTAGATTCTGGGTTCGCTTAATTTCTTGGTAGTGTCATTTACTTGTGATATATTTAAATTTTCTTGGAATTTTAAGAATTGGGTGTTTGCTAAATTGTGGGCATATAGCCTTCTTGATCTAATTCTGGGATTGGTTCTCTGACTTTGTTAACATTAAAGCACTTAACTGTTTAATTATCCTAGGGCCTCTTTTTTTTTCCCTTGAAATCATCCTTAGGGCTTCTTAAATGATTTTCAGAAGTCTCTAAATTGTGGGCATATAACCTTCTTGATCTGATCCTGGTTTGGTTCTCTGACTTAACATTAAAGAACTTAACTATTTAATTATACTAGGACTTCTTTCTTTTTTTCTTTTTTTTTGAAATCATGCTAGGGCTTCTTAAATAATTTTCAGAAGTCTCTAAATTGTGGGCATATAACCTTCTTGATCTAATCCTGGGTTTGGTTCTCTGACTTTGTTAACATTAAAGCACTTAACCATTTAATTATCTTACGGCTTCTTTTAATTTTTTTTTTTTTTTTAAAAAAAAAAATCATCCTAGGGCTTTTTAAATGATTTTCAGAAGTATCTAAATTGTGGGCATATCGCCTTCTTGAGCTAATCCTGGGTATGGTTCTCTGACTTTGTTAACATTAAAGCACTTAACTATTTAAGTATCCCAGGGCTTCTTAAATGATTTTCAGAAGTCTCTTTATTAATAATTTTTTTATCATTCCTATTACCTTATAAAACATTTTTCCGGGGCTTCTTCTGTTTGAAGTTTGTAGAATTATATGTTGGAAGAGACTTCTGGAAGTAAGCGTATCCCTACCGTGATTGTGTTTGGTGCCATGACGTGTTACTTGTAATTTATAATAATAATGTAATTTTTTTTTTTAACTTTGTACTACCATGTTTATATTTGGTACCATGATATGACATTTGTAACTTATAATAGTGTAAAGCTTTTTATAACTTCGTTGTTTCTGTCTCGTGTTAGTGCCCATGCTTTATAGCGGTTATTTGTTTCTCGGATATGAGTCTGCTTTAGTTTGGATGTGCAGATTACAGATGAACTTTGGGAGGCTCCTGGAAATTATAGTTTACATCAGTGTGTGCAGCCTTCTTCTAAATACAAAGGTCAGTTTTATATATCCCGAAACAATGGTGAACTTTTTGTTGGCAGTGTCAACTGACAACAAATGAGAACAAAAATCATCATACATTAGGAAAAATAGTAGTAGTTCGTATTGTATTCCTGTGGGGCATGTACTTCTACCCTACTGAAACATTCTTTTCCTGCCACTTTGGTCCCTAAAGCTTGTTTTACAATGACAGCTGCCCAAGAATCAGGTCACTATATAACTGTAAAAAGTAATGGAGGACTTAATCAAATGCGCACCGGTGTAAGTTCTCGATCTCTGGATCCGCTAGCTGATACTCTGGAGATTTACTGAATTCTAGTCTTTTTTCCAAAGATATTAAGAAGTTGCATTTTCTTGTTACTTGAATTTGCCTTTTTTGAGAATAGCATATTGTTTTTCTTTGTCAATTAATGCTAAATATATGAAAGTAATGCTATACAAGTAGATATCTGATATGGTGGCAGTGGCACGGATAATGAATGCAACTTTGGTCATACCTCAACTAGACAGACGTTCGTTCTGGCAAGATTCAAGGTGTACTTTATGTTTTGAGCATGTTTATGTGTGATGGGTTGTGTTTCTATTGTGCCTCACTGGAGTCTTACTTTCTCTGCTTCTCACATTCTAAATTGTTGGCACAGTACATTTTCAGACATATTTGATGAAAATCATTTCATCAAAAACCTAGAAGGAGATGTAAGAATTGTCAAGGAGCTGCCCAAGGAAGTGGAGTCGTCTCCTCGCGCTAGAAAGTACTTCACTTCTTGGTCTGGTTTGAGCTACTATGAGGATATGACCAGGTTATGGCAGGAATTTCAGGTTTTTCCCTTTCCCTCACTTTCTTCAGAATAATGGGTTAATTGCCATATTTCTGATTTCTGCTACTTCTTGAACTTCACATTTCATGGTGCTGCAATATATTGTACATTTTCCATCACTGATTACTACAGAAATGTAGTTTCTAAATCCAATAAGGAAAGCATGAAACTTAGTTTATGCAGTATTCAGCATACCTCTGGAACCAATCCCCACCTTCAGACATAAAAGAGCTCCACTCATGGTACTATGTACCGTCCACTTGATCTTTGCCTTTGCCATCTTCTTGTGAGCAAAGATCTGAGAGCTTGTTCCATCCTAAACTGATTTAGTAATCTAGCATTAGCAAATATGTTTATAGAATGAAAGGAGAAAAAAGTAAGCCACTTTAGGTTACAGACCTTTGATTCCCGGCTCTAATAATTAGTTTTAGGGAATTAGAGGAGTTAAAGTTTTGAAATTGAGGGATTGCTTATCAAATTATTGCATGCAGGTACTCCATGTACCTAAATCTGATTCTCGACTTGCAAACAATGATTTGCCTCTTGATATCCAGAGATTGAGATGTCGTGCTCTATATTATGCTCTTCGCTTCTCTCCTCCAATTGAAGATCTTGGAAAGGTTTGTTCCTCTTGTTTTTACTCTGTTGTGCTCTATATTATGCTCTTCGCTTCTCTCCTCCAATTGAAGATCTTGGGAAGGTTTGTTCCTCCTGTTTTTACTCTCCTAAAATCCTATAATGCCTTGAATTTTGGTTGTGAAGTAATAACATCTATACCTTAGTTCAATCAAAATTATAAAAGATTTCCAAATTTGGGTTGTGTGGCATTTTCTTTATCCTTGCTGATGTTGAAATATACTAAGACAAGACCTAATCTATGGTCACACTAAATTTCTAGAATCCACCAAATTGGACAACGAATGACCTTTAGAAGAATCTTGAAATCGAAAAAAGTCCATATGTTGAAGGGGCTCAGTACATGATAAAATTTTCAGTTAATAATTGTTTTCAGTGTGGATGCGTTTAAGAGGTCTCCTATGGGACTTATTGTTAAATTAGGTTCTGAGAAAACATGACAATGACACCACAGAAGCTGGTAGAGCGGCTGAGAGCACATGGGGATAAATACATCGCACTTCATCTGAGATATGAGAAGGACATGTTGTCATTTACTGGTTGCACTTATGGTCTAACTGATGGAGAATCTGAAGAGCTAAGAATAATGAGGTGAGCATAATTGTGCTTACATTCGCATAGAATAGAAGCACATAAACATTTGGTACATTGAAATTAGTTACAAAAGATCCCTTGTTATAGATTTTTTAATTCTTGTATTCCTCTGGCTAAAAATAAGAGCTACATTTAATATATACTCCCTCCACTCCTTTTATGCCTTGTTTTTTGTTCCGTTCCAAATTATCTGTTGTTCTGAGAAAATTAAGGAAATATTAATCTTCCAACTCTTACCTTTTTCATTTATTGTATCTCCGCTAAACCCAATAGCTATATTTATTCATTGATGTCAACAAATTTCATCTTTATCACCTATACATATACTTCTCTCTCGTCTTTATCTTAATGGTAGAGTATTCGAGAGAGATACATAGTGGTGGTTTAACTAAAAGAAAATTGATGTATGTATAAGAAATTGGTGGAGAGAGAGAAAATATTAATTGATTGAGAGAAAGGGTAATTTTGTAAGATTAAACTATATTTTTGTATAATTGAGGTCATCCAATTGTTCCTTAATTTCTCTACAAAAACTTTAAACGACAGTTAAAAAAAATGCAGAAGTAGTTTTTTTAAGTGAGCATTTTGGAGCTCTGTAGTTAATGTATTTAAATTATTCTGAGAACCAAGTCATTGGAGCAACATGAACTTGGGTCAATAGTGGGCAGTCTTATTATTTCTTTGATTGCTGGCAATACTTTAGGTTTAAACCTGATCGGCATCATCATCATTACTATCGTAATTTAGATTGTTACTGTTATTTACCTTTCCATTGTATTTTCCATAGGGAGAACACTAATCATTGGAAAATGAAGAAGATAAACTCCACAGAGCAGCGAATCAATGGCCTTTGCCCCCTTACTCCCAAGGAGGTCGGAATTTTTCTCAAAGCTCTGGGATATCATCAGTCAACTGTAATTTATATAGCAGCTGGTGAAATATATGGTGGGGGGACACACCTTTCAGAGCTCAAAGCTCGCTTCCCAAATTTAGTTTTCAAGGTTTGTCAATTTGTTTAATATCTTCTTATATCAGTGGATGATACCAGAAATTTACCCCTTGTAAATCACTTTCTCCATTCTGATGACAGGAAACACTGGCTACATTGAAAGAATTGAAGGCATTCACTAACCATGCATCTCAGACTGCTGCGCTTGACTATATCATATCAATAGAAAGTGATGTATTCATTGCAACACATTCTGGTAACATGGCAAAGGCTGTTGAGGGCCACCGAAGATTCTTAGGTCACCGCAAGACAATTGTCCCAGACAGGTACCAATATTGGGATGTTGCAATTATTATATCATTGCCTCATGTAGGGTATCCAATTATGATGATGACCAATATAAAGTCCGTGAAGAAATGCTGGAATCAAGAATCACTTAGTCTTTCCTTTTCAATAAGAAAAAGAAGAAACCCATTAAAACCTTAAACAATTAGGGGGCTGCGATCCCAATAACAAAAATGGAAATCATTGAATTTAAGCACATTTTGTGTTGTTCTGTGGAGTTATGTCCATAGTTTGACATCTCAGAAGAATTTTTAAGGACATGGTATCTAGGAATTTAAGCACCTCCAAATAGCAAAACGTTTTCGAAGTCTTATATTTTAGTTTTTTGCAGCATTCAGCCTGACAACAAAATCTTTCATAAGCAAGAATAAACACAACATACCACCAAAATAAATTGTCTAAACTTCATTGTTTTGGCACTCTTCATGCACAAAATTTAGGGACTGAATATTGACGTAAAATGTTACATTAAAATACGTTAAGTCTAATCTTAGGTAATTGTTGAGACGAAAAGGGAGAGGGGAAAAAAGTGCTTAGCCAGGTTCATATTGATCCCAAATGGTCAAGCAATTAGATGTGTTTGCAATTGAAAAGTAGTTATTTTAGAGATTGCAAGCTGGTATTTACTTGTGTGGGTAGTTATATGTGGTTGTACTTAACTTGGGGGGTTATTATCTCTATAAATTTTAAGAATTCTATGAGAATGTAAACTAGCAGTTACTTGATGCAAGACAATTATAATTTCATCTTAATTTCAATCAGTTTTTACTAATTGACCTGGAAACCATGAGATTCCTAATTTCTATGACTCTCAAACCATGATTTCGTGTCATGCAAAATCTAAATCACCTTCCACTGCATAATGCACCATGACACCATCAGTGCTTAGAACAAGGAGCTTACAACTGAGGGCATAGCCTGGCTCATGCCATCAATGAAGCCATGACCACCCAAACTTGTGATACATGCAACAGTGTGAGAACTGTTGATTTCATTCTCCACATTCCTTACAGACACCCATAGTGACACACAGAGACATTGAAAAGAGACTACTAGCAATCTTTTGTCCTGTTATCCATTCTAATTAAGAACAATATTGTGTGCTGTGAACCATCTGAGTAGAAACACTTCCTACACCTGATTACATAATCCTCCATAGGAAGATCTCCAATAAAATTAATGTCTAACAGTTAAAATATCACTGTGATCCCATTCCTACTCCCTAGCCATCACGTTTTATCAAATCTGTCTCCTGCCAACACATTTCATACAGGATTTTCATTGAAACCAGGATCCCTTGTTTCGATCTCACCAGCATCATTAGATAGATGTAGGAACCAGGAGATTCAGTTTACTATTGGTAGCGGACATGAATGGTCTATAGATGAAGCAACATTAAATTCTGCCCTTCTGTAATTATGGGACCATGTGATTCGAACAACAATTTTAGTGCAATGCTTAAGGGCTGGAAAAAAAATGGCCAGCCATCAACAAGATTGAGCTGTAAAGAATATGTGCGCAAAACCTGCAGCTTACTCTATCTCAAGCTTCTTAAACCTCTTGAAAGTAGGCTGGATCAAGACAAGCAAATTTGTGACCATCTATTTTCTTTCCTGCATGTATTTATTGGATGTAGCTGTCTTTTCTGCCTCACATTTCCTTCAACTTAATATGCAGGAAAGGACTTGTTGAAGTCTTTGATAGGCTGGAAGAGGGAAAAGTAAAAGAAGATTCAACCTTGACATCTCTTGTGAGGCAGATGCACAAGAATAGGTAAGCTTCTTGAAGCAATTCTACTGGGAGGCTCTCCCTAATAAAACGTATACCATATTTCGCAGTGTGTTTAGTGGACATAAGGAAATGAAATGAGTTAGATACTGTTTGACACGACCATAAGCAGAATGTGAAATTTTCTGCTGCCATTATCGGCAATGCTGCTGAGCTATTATGGAAATGATGGTGGCTAAGAAAATTTATTTTGGAACTAAATCTGGGTCACAGTAATAAATAGATCAGTTGTGGATATGCACCCACTTAACAACATATCAAAGAAATTGTCTTCATAAGTCACTCGTGTCTAAGGGAACAAGACATGGGGGCTCGCATTTGGGCTTTCTGGAGTTTATCTGATAAATAGAAATACAATTAGGGATAATAGGTTCCTGACATAGCTATTTTTTATTCCTTTCTTTTAGGCAAGGTGCTCCAAGAAAAAGAGAAGGTGCACCTCTTGGAATTAAAGGCCGGGCACGGTCCAGGATGGAGGAGTCCTTCTATGAGAATCCATATCCAGAGTGTATCTGTCATTCAAAGAAGCACATATGAACCGTAGATTTACAACCTATTCAATGAAAATGTGATGACTTGAGGACTGGCCATTTTTGGCGGTGCCTGACCAAGAGTCTGCTGTGCATAGAGTAGTTCCCGCCGAAATGCAAGAACAGATGTGGCAATATCTCTTAAAAATTGGGAAGGTTTAATATCAACTCGGTGGAGTGGATGACCTGATGGAGGTTCCTCATGTTGCACCCAATTGTCAACCGTTTCCTAATTTTGTTTATTCGTGCTTTCCAAGCTATGTTGCTTGTGTAATTTATTTGAGAAAAGGACCTTGCACAGGTAGAAGATCAATATTGAAGAGTGTAAAGGATCTCAATTAAGAAAAGCTTAATTGAGTTTTTACAGTTAGTCTTTTCTATCTCAAATATATACATTTTTGAAACACTTGGAATGATTTTGTAGGAGTTTAATGTTAGCGTTTGTGTGGCAAGCCATAGACCATCTAATTTTGAACCTCGTGCTCCTCTGCTGCCAGCAAGACGTAAGCTGGTATTGGCATTATAGCCATTGCTTTCCACCCAGGAGACGGAACAGTGGCCTCGAGAGATTCCATTTATTTGCCATGTTTAAAGCAGTGTTTATGTGGTGAAATTGAAAAGCATGCTGAGGCTTGAAGAGAATTCTATCTGGTCAAGCTGTCTCTAGGACGTAGATTAGGAGATTGTACTGTCTAAGCTTTGATTTTTCCTAATAGAATCTGTCTTCTATGCGACTCATTTTGGCTGAAGGAATAAAATGTCGAAACAGATACGGCTGGTAAGATGATACAGCTCTATTTTGGCGCCTCTATCAAGCAGATCCTATCTGGCCGAATGAGACTATTAGAGCTTGATTTGTCGACCTGCATACTGCTATTTTGGCATTCTTAGTGAGTAATCCATGGCGCTAATTGTTATGTCTTTGTTTTTATCTAGTATCTTATAAAAATTTTGGTCAATGCCGACTAAGCCCCATGAGCATCCAAACAAGCTTCAAATAACTCTTGCAATGATCGCTGAAGCACTGTTCGGCTTCAAACAGTCCAAGACGGCTATGAGCTGCAGATAAATATATATAAGCTTATGCAAGTGTTCAATTTCATTAGAATCACCATCTGTTTGCATGCATACAACTCCAAAAATGATGAGGCTCAATCTCTTTCAACTCTGCTTTGCTGCACTTGTAGGCATCTGTCAACCATTCTGCCGTGAGTATATCTTTGTTATTTGATTGCCCTGTTTTCTTGTTCCGATCCCTTTTGTTTTCATTATTAGACATGTTTGTGAATTTTGATCTTTGCCTTTAGATGGGAAGGTCATGATGGAATACATTGGAGCTACTGGTGTCCCTGTGAAATTTGATTCTGTCCCGGTTGAGGAAGGCATAGACTTTCATTTCCTCCTCAGCTTTGCCATTGATGCAGACTCGTTGGGCAACCCTCAAAATGGCACGTTTGCTCCATATTGGGCATCAACTCTAACTCCAGCATCTGTTGCAAAGGTCAAAAGCCGCCACCCAAATGTGAAAGTCCTGGCTAGCCTCTCCGGTTGGAGCCTTGGTGATAAAGTCCTTCGTTGGTATGATCCAAAAGACACCCACCTTTGGATATCTAATGCCTTTTCCTCCCTCCAGTCCATTGTCGACACTTACCATCTTGATGGCATAGACATAGACTACGAAAACTTCCCCAGACATAACTCAACTTTTGCTTACTGCATTGGTGAGCTCATAACCTATTTGAAGAACCAGAGTGTTATCTCTACGGCAACCATTGCACCATACTATTTAACCGTTAAGCCTTATATAGAGCTCTACAATGGTTACGGAAATGTTATTGACTATGCTAATCATCAATTCTACACGGACAAGATTAGCACTCCACAAGGATATTTGGAAGACTTCAAACTACGCATTGAACAGTTCAATGAGAGCAAGTTGTTGCCAGCTTATGAAGTGAACGGGAGAGGAATTCAAGGGGATGCATTCTTTGAAGCCTTGAACTTGTTAGAGTCCAACGGGCTTGAGGTTAATGGAGTGATGATCTTCTCGGCTGACGCGTCTCAACCCAATGGCTTTTATTATGAGAAGAAGTCACAAGAATTTTTGCTCAATTCTACTAGTGTGTGATTTTGGCCTGCCAAGCATATCTGTAAGCAAGTGGCAATGTCTCCCCATTTGCAATACTATGTAATAGAAGTATAATTTTATGTGAAGCTAGGGATCAACTATGTAGCATTGAATTCTTGATTTCAATAATGGATCTGCGTCATTCATATCACATGCATATTTATTTGTCCATGCCCCTTTTCATCAACCTATGAGTAAAGGTTTCTTATAAATTAGGTTAATCTTGAAACAAAAGCCTCTCTGTTCCCTGTGTCTCTTAGTGGAGGGAGACAGAGCATACCAACTGATAGTTGATTTAGTGGAAAAAACATTAAGTTCTTTAAGCGAAACTCGGATTTGAATTTTGAAAATGAAAAGAATTACATTGAAAATTTTTTTCCCAAACAGGATTCAATAGTAACTCAGGATGAATTAGTCTGAGCATAATTTCGGATACTGACCGGTCCATATACCATAGAGGGAGAGAGAGAGAGAAAGGGCATATGGTTTGCAGGATAGATTGAGACCCGGTCTTTAGCAGGGTAGAGTGTCTCTGAGAAGCAAACAGAAATTGCTTTGTTCGAACCAAACCCACTTGTGGCGATCAATTTTGGACTCTTTAACATGTGGAATGAAATCAAGAAATCAAGAGAAAAATCATGGTGTCACGCCATAACATGACTTCATTATATTGTCGTTACTCGCATTAAAACACTCCTTGTGATGATGAAAATCCTCATGTAATCCCTATATTTTCAATAATTATCCAATAATTATTTGACATGTGAAATATATGTCACCCCACGATAATTGAATGGACTAGCTTGTAGCTTTCTAAAATCAATTCCCTCTTGCCACACAGCAATTTGTGAAGGGATGTTGTTTTCATTAAGAGATGACACCTCTTTGTTAGATATACTGTGTATTTCAAGGAAGAAAAGAATGTACCAACGCCTATTCCTGTCTCTCTCTCTCTGTCTGTCTGTTGGTGGGCAACTTCACCTTTCAATCATTGTCCATTGTCACCAAGCTTATTGAACAAAGGAATATTGAATATTTATCCTGTGATGGGTGTCAAATTGTCCACCTAGAAAAGAAAAAAAAAATAATAATAACAAATCTGTTCATGCTATAATGTAAATGAGTTATTCGAAGGAGTGAATTGCATTTTAACTTCAGTTTTAGAATTTGCATGTTCCTGTGATCACTTTCAGAAACAAAGATTAAGTTATTTAGATATATATATATAAAAGAAAAAAAAAAGATTATCAAATCTCAAATTTAAAATTTGAAAATGAAAAAAATTATATTGAGAGTTATCCTAAATTGGATTTAATAACGTTTGAATCAGATTAATCAGAATATGGATTCGAATATTGATTGATTATTAAAAAAAAAAAAAAAAGGTTAATATGGTTTTTCATGGGGGGAGGGCAAATTAGGTAAGAAAATAGAGTAGCATAGTCCTATGACCTTTGTCTATTCCTAGGATTTTCTACCGTTTGGTGGGTATGTATGATGGGTCCATGAGTATGGCTTCAAAGCAAAGAAGCCATTTCTATCTTATGAAGCAATGCGGGTGAAATTCCTGAAAATTAAATTGCTTCTGTTTCATCAACTAAAAGGAGAATGTCTTATATTATTTAATCTTTTAATTTTTTTAAAATATAATATATTAATCTTAAATTCAAGATCACCGTTTTTCGCATAAAAATAAAAAAATAGTATCTATAAATTAAATAAAAGAAAAATCAAAAGATAAGAGTTAAAAAACTCAAAAGAATACTTTTCATTATATTCTTTATATTAAATTTATGTTTGAAAGGATAGGAGAAGTTTTTTTTTTTTTTTTTAATTTAATGAATGAGAATTTTTTAACATCTAAATTGAGCCGAATTTAAAGTTATTGGTTGAGTAACTTTTTTTCCAAAAAAAAATAAAAATAAAGATAAGACATGGCCACAATTTCCTTTTATAGCGGTTTCTAATTTTAATATTTAAATTGTCAAAAAAAAAAGAAAAGAAACCTCTAATTTTTAGAGCGGTAAAATATATAAAAAAATAAAAAATATATATGTATAACACAGGATTTTATAATTATTAACTTAATATTCTTTTTTTTAATGCACAATGGCACGCCAAACGGGTCCGGAGCGGATCCTGACAATTCCGGTTTTTTGAAAATCCGATCTCAGAAGTTTTTTGAAAATTCGATCTCAGATTCCCCAATCTCTCTCTCTCCCCCCCCCCCTTTGATTATTGCTTCCAAGTTGAATACTGGTGAATTAGGGTTTCAAACTTTCTGTCTGTCTCTGTCCCTCTCTCTCTCTGACATCCCCAATCTTTGGTCGCGATTACCACGATCAAAGTATTTCAGGTTTCCTTGGTCGCTGCCATTGCTGAACTTCGTCACTTCCTTCGATTTCACCGCAGTCCGAATGCAATTAGAGAATTGCCGAGCAGTCTCAGAAGATAACGGGTCATTAATTTCTCAAATTTGTTATCCTTCTTGTGCATTCACATTCAGTTTTTTATTTTATTTTTAATGTTCGATGCTTGTTCAATGACTGAGATAGGACTTTTATTTTGGGATTAATTTCAGATTTTTATGAACTTCTGCATGTGAGAGATTAAAGAAGAGGGAGAACTTTGCTAATTATGTCTGAATTGGAGTCTATGGGGTTTGATTGGAGTGTTGGGACATCATTGGAATGCTAAGAGGGAGAGAAAAGCCCAAGGTGAAGCTGGGCAAGATTAGAATGCCAAAATTTGTAAAACCCAAGCAAAAATTTCTTACTCTCTGTCACTTCTTAGGTAGAATTGATTTTTGAACTGAGTGTAGTGTTATTATATGATGGTAGATTGATTGATAATGGTGAGGCTTTTGGGGTTAAACCTCCGGGAAGATGATGTGCCACGGGAAATTACAAAAACCATTCCAGCAGCAAGTGAGGGTGGGGAGAATGGGTGGCTTATTAGGTTTTTCGACTCTGCATTTTTCTGTGAGTGGATTGCTGTTAGTTACCTATATAAGCATGACCATGCGGGTGTTAGGGACTACCTCTGTAATAGAATGTATACTCTTCCGCTCTCTGGGATCGAGAGCTATTTGTTTCAGATATGTTACATGATGGTGCATAAGCCAAGCCCATCTTTAGATAAGTTTGTTATTGATTTGTGCTCAAAGTCCCTTAAAATAGCACTCAAAGTACATTGGTTTTTACTGGCTGAGCTTGAAGACTCAGATGATAATGAAGGGATTAGTAGACTTCAAGATAAATGTCAGATTGCAGCAACTCTAATGGGTGAGTGGCCACCTCTGATCCGGCCACAGAATGCTCCCGCAAGTCCAGGAAGTAAAAACCCAGTTCTTAATAGGCTGCTCTCCTCCAAGCAGCGTTTTCTGTCTTTGACTTCTTCACCACCTCCTCAAAAGTCATTTTCATTTTCACCATCATCAGGGAGCAGCTCTTTGTTAGATGAGGGGGGTAAGCTCCCTTCGGAGGAGAACAATATTTTCAAAAAATTTATGCCAGGCCCTAAGATGCGAGAGGCTCTACTTTTTAGGAAGTCAACAGAGAAGGACGATGAAGACTCAGAAAAGGATGGGTTCTTTAAGAGGCTTCTAAGAGATGGCAAAGATGAGGATGAGGGGTTAACATCAAGCTCTGAAGGGTTTTTCAAGCGGTTATTTCATGATGTCAAAAATGATCAGGACGAGAAGTTGGCTTCAAAATCAACGGAAGATGATGAAAAGGACGGCTTCTTCAAGAAATTATTTAAGGATAGAATTGAAGAAAAGAAAGATTGTAATGATAGAAATGATGGTGAAGGACGACCAAGCTTAGAGGAAAAATCTACTCCGAAGTCTCCTGAAGATGATGAAAAAGGATTTTTTCGTAAGCTTTTCAAGGATAGGTTTGAGGACAAGAAAGATGGAAGTGTCAAACATTCAGATGAAAACAAAAGACATAATGGTGCTGATGATGAGGGGCGGGTGAGCTATGATGAAAAAACATGTTCGAGATCTGATGCAGATGATGAAAAAGGGTTCTTCCGCAAGTTTTTTAAGGATAAGTTTGAGGATAGGAGAGAGGGGAATGGTAAAGCTGATGAGGATGTCAAAGGGACTCCAAATGGTGAGGATGCAGAAACTTCAGATTTTTCATTATTCCGTAGATTGTTCCGTGTGCATCCTGAAGATCAGAAGATCAGAGTGATAAATGAAAACGGCAACAGTAGTGGTGCATATGAAAGCAGCCCAGGGACTGAGAACTTTTTCCGCAAATTGTTTAAAGATCGTGATCGCTCAGTAGAAGACTCAGAGTTGTTTGGTATAAAAAAGAACAAAGAGGTCAGTTAACAGTTCAATTTACTTTCCTTTTTGCTTGGCTTGTCATAAAAAATGACTACTTTATATAACACTTGAGCATAGATGAACTTCCTTTTTTGAGGTTCTATTATTCTTCAATGTTCTAAGCATTAAGCATAACTCAGATCTGTGATTTCTTTTTTCTTAGCCAACAGCCGATCACTCTGTTAGCATGCACTTAAATCAGAAAATAACAAAGTTGACAACATATTAGATATTACCTGGATCACAATATCTTGAGTGACAAATTGTTTCCATTTATTTGACATTTATTGCATGTCAATAACAAGTAAAAGATCTTTGTGCACATTAGTGGGTGCATATTTTTGTAGGGGTTTACTGTGTATCGTTTCAGTCACCTTAGGATACAATGCTAATTTATTTTAGTCCCAACAAGATCACAAACACATGATGCTTACCTTGGAAAGGAGCACCTAGATGGCACTCCACTATGGCTGGATATCTAGCTCAAGTGGAGGGAAAAGGTGAAAGTTTATCCTCTTGTCTGAGGCCCCAGGGTGCTTTGAGTCAAGATTATCTCTTTGATGAATAGCCTAGAAACGAGTAGGCATTAAGCATCATTAGATCCATGTTATCCTTTCATGGCCAAAATCTTTCCTCTATAACTTTCTCAAAATAACATCTAACTAACCTTTTTTTAATAATATAATTTCAGCATAATGCTTTTACAATTTATGACCTCGTCCAATGCTTCATTAGCAGCAAGTATGGCATCCAAAAAATTTTTTCTCCTCTGGGATTGTAAAGGCTTATGGAGCGGGTACTGTTGGGGAGGGAAATGCTTTCCATTCGTGACCCTACTGGGAAAAGGAGCCTCATGCCTTCTCCCATGGATCCAAAACCAAAGTACATCGATCTATTCCTCCCCCCCCCCACCCAAAAAAAAAAAAATCATGAAGCCTATTTTTCCACCTCTACCCCAATTGAGCCAAAGGTTATTTTGGCACTCATCATACATTCTTTTTCAACAGTAAATGATTAACTTAACAATTAACTAGTTGAGCCCTAAAACCCATGGAGATTTTCACTGGAGTTTGTCTCATATGGTGATTCTCTTTTTCTTGGGCCTCTGAGTTTAGTTTGTTGGCTCAGAATGATTGATGAATTTTATAGAACCTCGTTCTTTTTGGATGCCACTTTTGTCAATAATGGAGTGAGAGTTTCTCATTACAGTACTTGAAAATTTAATTCTCATTAATATTTCTTTTCCTTTGTTGTCCTTTCAAGGTACATGATGGTTCTCGTCTGTTACTTGGGAGGATCTGTAGATTAGGGACTTGTTCTTATCCATTTGTAATCCGGACTTCACTTTGCTCCTATCAACAATTTTTATAATTGGGAAGGACATTTGTCTTCTTTGCAATTTTCATTTCTTTAGAAATCTTATCCATAGAGAAGCTATTGAGTTTTCTTCTATGATTTCTCTTCTTTAGTGTAATGATCTTTCTCTTCATATCTCTGACACTAGAGTTTGGAATCTTGATTTTTCAATAGTTTTTAAATGTAGATCTTTATTTCAATATCTTATTAGTCTTTTCCAAAATCCACCTTTTCATTGAAATAATTCTATTTGGAAGTTAAAGATATTGAATAAAAGAAGAAACAGTTCGTCCTCCCATCATGCCACTACTACTGTTTGTGTTCACATAACTGGCTGGCTGAACAGCACGCCAGTCATGTTTGTGCTTATGCTGTGCATGGTCCCTAAACTGAAGGTCCAAACACCACTGGTCGTTGTTTATTAATGTTGTGCGTAGGTGCTGCCCATGTTGGGCTGGTCTTGTGGGTTCCCCTGCTATCCTGGCCGGTTTGACATTTTAGCTATCTTTACTTTTCTTTGTTCAGTTATATATCTGTTTATTAACCTGCTGATGCAGAATTTGTCCCGAGATTCATTTAATGTGATTGAGTGTGTATAAGTAGTTTAACGATGCATATTTGGGGTTGTCATCTAATCGGAAAAGCAAAAGCATATGCAAAACATTTTATGGAAGAAAATCTCTCATATTCAAAAGGCAGTTTGCAAGCTATTGTATTCATTTATAAGATATTTATCAGGAATTTGGACTTTGTTACTGTTTTTAGAATAGGTTGGCCTTCTGATAGTAAGAGATGCAGTGAGAACACTTCTTTTTGTGGACGAACTACCAAAATCTAATTGCACAACAGTTTCTGATTATGCCTAGCAATGGAACCTCAGAGTTGGCCTAAATATGGTTGAATGTGTTTTAAAATATGCTGGACTTATTTAAAAAAAAAAAAAAGAAAAAAAAAAGAACAATGTTTAAAGCAGGAGTAAAAAGTGGAAATTTTTGGATTTAGGAACTTATTTGATGCGGTGGTAGGGGGGAGTGTGGGGCATTTACCATGGCTCTTTGTGACTCCCCATGTTTGTCCCTGTTTGTTTATGATGATACATTTGAAAGAGGAGAAATAAAGATATTGTGATGATGTTTTCTTCTGCTGCCCTCTATTAAACCCTTCTGCGTGCCATAAGTTGTATGTCAAATGTTACGTTTGTCATGTGGACTTTTTCCCCCCCTTTCAATTATCCCGGTTATATTCCCGTGAGCTTTATAACAATTCCTTCTGTTTGTACTTCTATTTTATTTGGCAGAAGCATCCTGGGTCCCCAAAGCCTCCACTTCCAAACAACTCTTTTTCACAGTTTCGGAAAGGGGCTTATCATGAGTCTTTGGACTTTGTCCAGTCATTGTGTGAGACATCTTATGGCTTAGTGGATGTGTTTCCAATTGAAGATCGCAGAAGTGCTCTATTGGAGGTCTATTTTCATTCTTTATGCATCTTACTCTGCACTTTCACGTCTGACTCAAAGTATGTTACTGTGTATCTACTAAATGTTTTCATTGTTGTTTTTCCAGTCGCTTGCAGAGATCAATTCACGGGTAGCTGCTGCTCAGACTAGTGGAGGTACTCTTTGTCATGATATATTCTATGCTGAGATGGATCAATATGGGGGACACTCTTTGATTGGCATTTTTTAATCCATTATTTTTATATATTGCGTTATATGTTGAAATGATTCAGTTCAAAATAATTTAGTCAGGAATTAGCAGTCATAAGGATTTTATATGTTCTTGTTCTGGATGAGCTATTGGCCAACAAATGATCTACAAGCTTTTCATTCCGTAAAAGCACCTGTTCCTCTCTCACCACACTGGCCAAAAGTATCTTTCATGCATGCATGCACACATAAACTCATTTGTCATAAGTCATATGAAACTTGTTTGTGCACCTTTGTTGCACAAATTATGGTCAAATTCTCTCTCTCTCTCTCTCTCTCTCTCTCTCTTTGTGTTTGTTTGTTCAGCTTTTCTTTCAAATCTTTGTGAGGTAATTTCAGTGTCTAATCTATGGATATAATGTATGTTCATGTTTATTATCATTTGAAAGATTAATGAACAGAAGCATTGGGAGGGTTACAAGCTAAGTGCATGGACATAAAAAATAAAATAATTAATGTTGGAATCGTTCACAAGAAGCAGTAAGAAAATGGGATTTGAGTATAAACTCTTTTAGCAATATCCATAGCCACCCAATAACTGAGGCTTTCTTTTTGTTTTTCTTTTGGGAAAAAAAAAAAAGAAAAAAGCTTGGGGAACTTTATGTTTAGTAACTTTCTTAGGATCCAATGTGCATCTGAGTATTCATTTGAGACCTCCCTTCCCCCCAGTTTTTGAGATTCAAACTTTTGTAGGAATTGTCATTCTTTTTGCTATAGAATTCATGCTTATTTTATGGATATTACTAGCTTTTGCATCTTTTATGGGCTAGGCATGTGAAGGTTAATTAGGAGAGCTGTTGGACCTTATTCATGAGGTCAACTTCAAGGTGGGTGATGCATACTTGGTTTTGTGTGGCATTACAGCTATACTACTTGATGATGCGGTTCTTTGATCTGTCTTTGTTAATTAGGGATAAAGAACTCCTCTTTAGTGACTATTGCATTTATATGCCTAGAGTTACAAGAGGGCAAGTAATGTGTTATTAGTCAAATTGGTGGCAGAATGCATGTAACAATGGGACAGACCTATATAAAGTTGAACTAGGATGGCTTTTCATGGTAAAAGAGATATAAGACTTGCCTTACAGTCTCACGTATGTATTTTGCTTAAATATATTGTGGGGGCATATGCCATGTACTTTGTAATTGCTCTAGTGGCTTATCCAACTGGTGCAGTTATCAATGGAACCTCTTAGGAGGTGAGGTACAAAAGCTGAACAACTGTCTGACTTAGCTTCAATTTTTTGACTATTCCAAAATTTCTATTCCTGTTTTGTTCATATAGTAAATGGACTGAATGAGCCTAAATTTCCTGCCCTCATTTGGTGTCTTTACTGGTTATGCTTGCAATTCTGGTTTATTTGTTACATGTGGAGCTAGTGGCAATGTGTTTTGATGTTGATGAACTGCCTTAAGTTGGCCAACAATGAATAGTGGCACATGGATCATGAGTCATGGACCAAAAGCTACATGGGAGTTCATATCAGCATGTTTTTAATTCTCTTGCTTGATTTGAAAGGTATTTTGACCAATTTAAAATTACTCAAATTTGAAAGTTCTTGAATTTTTTTCCCCCCTAATATGAACTACCATGTTGGATTTAGTCCATTTGGTCCATCACTCATTTGGTCTATATACCATTACTTGTCAACAATATGTCATCAGATCTGCTTCCTGCATTTTATTGTTCTTTAATATACTGTACCAGATGGAACTACTTAAAACGTGTCCTCTTATTTATGCCTTTGTGCTTGTTTTCTTGTAGGCGTATGCTTTCCGATGGGGAAGGGGGTTTACCGTGTTGTGCATATACCTGAAGATGAAGCCGTTCTTTTAAATTCTAGGGAAAAGGCTCCTTACCTCATCTGTGTGGAAGTCTTGAAAAGTGATTCTCCAAGGTAGTCTTAAAGTTTTTATTTTTTACATCAGTTAAAGTTCTTTCTCTTCCCTTCCCCCTTCCAAAGGAAAGAAATAATTTTACGTCACAAACTGGGCATAATTTCTATTTTGCAAGATGAAAACTTATGTGACTTACCTTCTTTCCTAGCAATGTGAAAGATGCATCTCATGTTCAAAAGCTTTCTAAAGGAGGAATTCCTTTAGCTAATGGGGATGCCCTGTTGCCAAAGCCACCTCCATGGGCATATCCATTGTCAGCTGGGCATGAGATGGATCACTCTGGAAACGATAGGATGTCAAGATCTGCTTCTCAAGCGATTGATCAGGCAATGGCTCATTTGTGGGAGGCCAAAGTGAAATTTGTTAACGTGAGTCTTTCTGTGGAGGAGCAAGCTGCTGTTTATGGTGAAGATAGAACTGATGGATCAGGCACCAAACGAGGTAATGACTTAGAATTTGTTAGCGTTGCGCTGACAGCAGATCCTGGAGTTAACATGGAAGACATAGTTGATCAAGAGCCACCACGTCGCAAGGAACATCGTCGAGTGCCTAGCACAATCGCTATTGAAGAAGTAAAGGTAGGCATCTCATCCATGACCCTATAGCAGTTCTGTCTACCATTTTTATCGCCTTCAGATATCACTGAATTTTGCAATTCCAAGATCTTTCCTTCTTCCTCTTACATTAATTTTGAACAATCTCCTTACAAAGTAGGTATAAAATTCTTAAAGATGGGTAGGAGACTTTTGGTCTAAGAAAATAATATTGTATTCCTAAAATGGTTAGAGCATACAATGAACATGAGATGCATCTTTTCATGATACGATGAACTTGTGAATGTTAGAGCATAAAATGGTTTGCAGTTGGTGTAGTCACTATATCATTCACGTTCAAGTGGGTTAGAGCATATCTGGACTATGGGATCCAGTGTTTTTATTTCATGAGGTTCTTCCTCCTCCATGTGTTGTTTCATTCGCATATGAAAGTTTTCCTTATTTTTGGATATATAGATGAGGTGGTTAATTCTATCTGTTGCTGGTAGTCTTTGAGTTCTTTGGCAGGTTTCCCCCATCCCCCTTTGGAACAGGGTGGTCTCAATGCACTGGTTTCTTTCTCCCTTTTTTTTTTGTTTGGGGGGGGGGGGAATATGAAAGGATCATAATAGAACTGGACTGGCAGTTCTAGAGCCTGATCTTGGACTACTGATGACATGCTCATCTCTGAATTTTTGTGTCCACTTGCTTTTGAGTTATAGTATTAGCCTTTCCCTTAAACAAGTTTTCATTAGTTATTTTGATTTTTACCTATTAAGAAATAGCTAAATTGCATCATGTATGTGGACGATTGTCTTCTTTTAGCAGTACGTATCATGCTTATGTACCTTGCAGTCATAGAGTTTTAGCATGACTTATCACTTATCACTTATAATTTGTTTATCTCAATGCATCACTTTTGGATCCCCCAACCAGAACACTATACTGCAGCAAAAATTCTGATACGCATTGATAAAAATATATATTTTACTTTTAACATCTAAAGGTATACAAATTAACATATGCATGGATATTCCAATGGAAATCATCAAGTCAATATAACGTTGGCCTGGGTCTATCTACTTTATTTAGTTACAATGAAATCAGTTGTTTACTATCTCAGATATGAAAGGTTTTTTTCTTATTTGATCTTAATCATGTAGCTTGGTCTACAATCAGTAAATGGTGAGTAATATACATTTACCAATGTATATGTAATCTAATCCCACTCTTTGTTTCTTTGCTACTAAAAAATTATGGCGTGAGACCACTTTTAGAACTCCAACCTAACTTTACTTGAGCCATATCAAATCTAATAATAAGAAGTCAAATATATATATATATGTGGGAACAACCTGAATTGTAATGTTGATAAGTCAAGTTTGAAAGAGGACCTTCCCCATCGGATGCACATATTGCACATTGGCGTGTTCCGTGACCTTGTACTCTTACCACTGAGTGAAAGATACTACATCAAGTTGACACATACATTGTCTTAATGCAGGCTGCAGCAGCAAAAGGAGAGGCACCTCCTGGCCTCCCTTTGAAAGGTGCTGGCCAAGATTCATCTGATGGACAGCCAAAGGTGTATACTTTAGAATTTAGATGCTTTTCCGTTGTTCCAAGGAGAATATTAGTCTTATTTCTTCCCTAGGGTGAAAAGCTATGTGTAAGCCAATTCCAAATCCTAGCAGGTTTGTAACAATGGGGCCCCAAAGGCAAGTGATGCGTTATCTGGTGAACTTTGGGAGGTAAAGAAAGAAAGGATACGGAAAGCTTCTGTATATGGGAACTTACCTGATTGGGACTTGTGCTCTGTAAGTTCATCGTTTAGAAACTTGCCTGTCTTGATATTTTACTTTTTACCCATTTTATATCAGGCTTGTTTAGAGTATGATGTCTCAAGCCCTATCAAAAAGCATTATTGCTTATGCTGAAGACTTGGTTGTTGAGCTCAAAATTGCCCTACATATATATGATTAGAGATGTAAACGGGCCGATTTTAGCCCGAAAACCTGCTCAACCAGCTCGGAAAAGCCCGGCCTGGGCCCCAGACCGTGTGAACAGAAACCCGGAACCGGACCGGCCGCTACAGTAACCGGGCCAGTCTGGTTCCTATTTTTCTTGAACTGGCCCGGCCCGGTTCCAATAGCATTTTTTTATTTTTTTTTCTGAAAATTTTCACTTGAAAACTGTCGAATCGGACCGGCCCGGCTCAGCCTGGGAATGCCTTGGAACCGCGGTCGAACCGGCCAGAACTGGCCAAACCGGACCGGTGTCATCTCCATATATGATGCTTCCACTTTATCCACGTGTATGGCTTTGGAATCCAAACATCTTTTGAGTTGAGAAACCATGATGGAGTCAAATTAAATAACTCATTAAGTTTCAAATATGTTTTTAAAAGGGAATGAGATCAAGGAATTAAAATTATTAAATTATCTGAACATCCAAAGTAGAGGCCTTAGAAATGTTTTGTGCCATAATATACCTTCATATCCTACAAATATCTAAATCTTTAATCGTTGATGCAGCTTGTTTTGTGTAACAATCAGTATATAAGTTCTTAATGCCAGTAATTCTCAACAATTTTTTTCTTCCCTTTTTGTTAACAAAAGCATGTGTATGTTGTAGTTGCTTATATTTTTGTTTCTATGTGCATATGCTACCTGTGTTTTTGCTGCTCTGCTGTTCTCAATATAATAATATTAATATCCTTTTTCTATGTTGTTGCTTTTTGCTTAGATTATTGTGAAGAGTGGTGACGACTGCAGGCAGGAGCATCTTGCAGTGCAACTTATCTCTCATTTCTATGGTTTGTGAATTCTTTTGCACAATCCTGTTTCATTTTTGGGCTATATAGTTCTTGCCTGTCTTTTCTAATTACATGAGAATTCAAAGTTGTGATTCAAAATATCCTGGCATGTTTTGATAAAAAAAAAATACAAGAAGAGACAACTCCACCTCTAAACAAAATAACTCTATAGTCACATTGAGTTTGGCACTACTTCCTTGGCCTGTGTGTTTTTTTTTTTTTAATTGTCATTATAAGATTAAAATTAAAGTTGTACTTTTATTTTATCTCTAAATTCAGATATCTTTCAAGAAGCTGGTCTTCCTCTCTGGTTGCGGCCCTATGAAGTCTTAGTTACTTCTTCTTATACCGCACTTATAGAGACCATTTCTGATACGGTAATTTTGTATTCTTATGTTTTTTAGCCTCAAGTGATTTGACTGTCCTATCAATCTGAATATTCTAATATAGGTATTTGTTTCATTGTTGGTTAGGCCTCAATCCATTCTATCAAAAGTAGATATCCTAACATTACAAGTTTGCGTGATTTTTTCCTCGCGAAGTATGGAGAAAACTCTCCAAGTTTCAAACTTGCCCAGGTACCTTCCACATGAAAATCAATGTTGCTGCTGCTTATGTGGTAGTTGATAAATTCAAAATTTTCTTTTTGCATGTAATTAATGGTATAGAATTTGGTTTCTTTTTTCTTGGGTTGAAGATGTGAGGCTGTCTATGCCTTTTCCTGGAAATGGAATTTTCGTGCAGTTTTAATGTATGATAGCTCTTGCTGATAACTTGTACTGTTGGATTTGATAAGAAGATATAAAAGTTAAATCTGTTGATGCACTATATGAAATGGAAGGGTAAAGGCCATTGTCAAAATAAGTTAATTGTGATGTCCTGCTTTTGGATTAGGTCTTGCAAGTTTGGCTTGCACAGCTTTCACTGCTATTTTGTTGGAAACTTTGCGATATGTTTGATCACTGCTTGTAGCACTTTGTACATGTACTTGTTCGCCGTGATCTCTATTCAGGGCAGCAATTGCATTTGACTTGGCCTTTGCTTCTTTGCTGCTTTTTTTTCCCTAGTTCTTTGTAGGCATATGACATGCGTTGTTGACAATCTTTTCATTTTTCTATTTTTTTCCAATGGCTGAGTGTCATTTTTGTTTACAGAGGAATTTTGTTGAGAGCATGGCTGGTTATTCTCTGGTGTGCTACCTTCTTCAGGTACTGTTATTCTGCTCTCTGTGTGTCTCTCTCTCTCTTCTGTGCCAAGCACAAAATTATGCCTGGATCAGGGAGGAAATACTCTGCTTGGCTTGTCTGAAGTAGCTAGGATGCATTCAAAACATAAATCATTACATTCACACAGTAACCCTTTTTTCTTTTCTGGGCCATTCACATGGTAACTTTAATAACTAGAGGAATCAAACTGAACCCCACAAGTAATTAGGAATGTTGCCAGTCTTCAGATTGGTTGCGGAGGATACATTTTGGAATAACTGCCTTTCACTGGATGTGGATTTTCATGTGCCCAATTTGGTTGTCCGAGGTGCCCATGCTATGTCTTGTGCATGCACTCTTTACATGTCCCTTTTTTTCTTTTTAATCCTCCTCTCTCTATTATCTTTGTGTGGCTCTTGTCATGTACTTTGGGCTATCTATCCAAAGTCCTAGTGAATCAATTTTCTTTCCTTTGAACTTGTTTCAACTTCATGGAAATGTGCATACCTTTTTTATTAGTATTCTGTAAATCTAGATATTCTCTTCATGTAATTAGCCACTTGGTTTTGGTATTGTCGAGTGTGATCTATGATTGAAGCTTGTTGTAAGAATGGGCATGTTGGCAGACATTGTTAGGATGAGAGTGAAACTAGTTTTAGTACTGAAATTTCTTAATGGATTTTTTTATTTCTTAATACTTTTCTTGGGAGTCTATTGTTTTGCACAAGTGATACAAGGTCAGCCACAAGAGACAAATATTGGGAAAAAGAAAAAAATAAATTAAATAAAATAAATAAATAAAATATAAATAATATAAATAAAAAATTTATAATAATAATAATAGAAAAATATAATATAATAAAGATAAATAAATAAATAAAAAGAAAGAAAAAAAAATGTTGATTTAATTGATGCGAATTTTCCTACGCCACTCATTTCTATCTAAAATCATCTCCTTAGTTAAACTCTTAGCTATCAAGTCTTTATGGATAATTTGCATCTATATTTTTAATGGTCTATCTCAACATTTTACTAAATCTCTTATATTAAAGTTCTCGATCTTCCTTACTGGTGCATCTTTGGGTCTTTGTTGCATAATGTCCAAACCATCTCCGCCGATAGTCTTACATTTTATCCTTAATTAAATTAACTCTCAATTTATTGCGTATCTCTTCATTTTTAATTCTATTTTTTTCTAATTTTGTCGTACATCCACCAAGATACAACTATTTTATGTCTTTTCTGTTGTTTAATGACCCAACACTTGATACCATACAATAGCATCGTGTGATCGCAAAGAATTCCACATGTCATTCTCCATTTCATCTAACCCATTTGAATCCTATAATTTACATCCACATCTATACTGTCATCATTTTAAATGATGGAATCAAGATATGTAAAGCATTCACTTTTTGGTATTTCTTTTCTTTCTAATCTAATCGTTTCTTCATCACTCTAATTGTTTTGTACAAGTGATCTTTGAAAGTATTTAAACTAATCACTACTTTTTTGCATTCCATGATGATGAATGTGGTTGTGAAGTTGATTCTCTATGAGAAAGATGTACTAGAGAACTTATTGAAAGAAATTGTTGTACTATGTACTCAAGTTACTTAAGGGCATGCAAGTAGACTCTTTTTGTGCCCCGTCACTAAAATCGTATCATACATATTTGGAGTTGGGTAACAAATGCCAAAACTATTGACTCATGAAGTGTGCTGAAACTGGGGCATCTGCTACGTATTTTGATAATTCAAGTTACATTAATTTATTGATGGTATACAAAAGTTTGAGATGTTGAACCTGCAAATCATCCATCAGTTAATTAAAAATTCTCTTAAAAATGAAGACAGATTGAGTAGTGAGTTGCAAAGCTGTGACGTGTTACGTGTATTGAAATTGTGACATGTGGCACTTAACTTGAATTTAATGCTTGAAAATAGATTGAATTGTAACTACAAACTTAAACGATTCCCTGTGTTGACTTTACTAATTGGCTTTTCCCTCATGGGTTTAATTTTTAATAGGTGAAGGATCGGCACAATGGAAACCTATTAATAGATGAAGAAGGCCATATTATACACATTGATTTTGGCTTCATGCTCTCTAATTCACCTGGGGGTGTCAATTTTGAGAGTGCACCATTTAAACTGACACGTGAACTTCTCGAGGTGAGATGCAATCAGGACCTAGCTTATAGAAGGCTTCATTGTTCAATTTTCAAATGGCTGTTGTATGTGAAATTCCTTAACAAATGGTTCATGATTCTGATCCGCAACTTATTACACCTTTGTATTGGATTCATTCATCTTTACTTGGCTTCTGCCTTCAGGTTATGGATTCTGATGCTGAGGGAGTTCCAAGCGAGTTCTTTGACTACTTTAAGGTACTCATAAATCGCTTTGTGGTCCACCTCCCTGTTTGTCAGTCCTAAGATTACTTTTGTCCCTTTCTGTTTCTAAGCTGTTGTCTGTGTTCCTTTCTTCTTGTATTTAGGTTCTTTGCATCCAAGGTTTCTTAACATGCCGGAAGCATGCAGAGCGCATTGTTCTTCTAGTTGAAATGTTACAGGTAAGGCCAATTAAGTGGCAGCAGAGCTCCATGTATTCTTCTAAAAAGTTTCAACCTCAAATTTGACTTTGTGGGGTTCATTTCTGGAATGTCTGCAATCGCATTTTATAGGTTCCACTAGTTGAGTACTGGTTTTCTTGGTGATTCTTTGCATAGAATATAAATTTCTAAGAGAGGTTTTCCAAATTCTGGCATAAAAAACGTGGGCAAATGTTAAACAATTTGACAGTCTGATTTCTGTGAGAAAATGGAAAGGCCATGTGCTTTATCACTGTAGATAAGTTTAGGGCCCTACATTATCTCACATATCTAGAATGCTTAGTTGATTATCATATTTTTTTTCTCACGAGTGCAACATTCCTGTCATGTTTGGTTTACAATACACATACCTGAGAAAATTATATTGGTATTGAGACACCACTCTCATGTATATTATACACCTTGACTATGACTTCGTCATGGCCTTCTTGTGCTTATAACTGAACAGTCTTACTACTAATAACTCAGGATTGAATTTTATAGTTATCCTCTTACATCTCGGTAATTAAGGCCTTAGTTTAATCTTCCTATGTGTGGTTCTGGATCTCAATAATCTCTTTCAGTTTGTTGATTTAACATGTATGTTGTTTACATTCTCAAAGGGATTCACATGGATGTTCTGTCCTTTCAGTGCTTGGTATGGTAGTCTCTTTCTATTTTATTGATGTTTTCTGTGGTACCAGGATTCTGGTTTCCCATGCTTTAAAGGTGGTCCCCGGACGATACAAAACCTACGAAAGAGGTTCCATCTAAGCTTAACAGAAGAGGTATGCTTGTTGCTTCCTGTTCTGATACTATTGAAATTGCAGCTGGGCAATCATTTTTCATAGTATTTGCTGGTTTCGTGCAGCACTGTGTGTCATTAGTTCTTTCTCTGATAAGCAGCAGCTTAGATGCTTGGCGGACACGACAATATGATTATTATCAGAGGGTTTTAAATGGAATATTGTGACATCGTTAATACTCCTGGTTTGTTCCCTGGTATAAAGATGTGTGAAGTGAATCCTTTTGGTCAAAGATGCATCAGAAAATCACTATCCAGCTGGGTTCACTTTCAGAAGATTTTGATTGGGGTTGGACAGGATTGTCACTGGCATTTCGTGGCCCGTTCTTTGCTGGGTGTGAGGAATTTGTAACTGCATCGGCAAAATAGTTGTTGGAAGTGTTCCATGTCTCAAATTAACTTCGGCAGAGTTTGTGTGCTTTCTGCCTATTTCCAGTCCTCTTTTTGGCCCATTTCATAGTGTAATTTGTTCTGCTGGTGGGGATACCTAAAAGTGACTCGGAGAGGGTACATCAGCATTTTTTGTCACCCATCTTTGGGCAGCATATATACTGTACAGATTGATCCCAAGAAGTGACAGACCAACACAATGTTGAGCGTACTGTACACTGGAGGCCATTAATCATGAAGAAGATTTTCGTATATTGTTGTGTACATCGCACTTGTCTACATGGTGTGACATTCAACTTCAGATAGAAGTCTTGATGGGCTCTCAATTGAGTCTCGACTCCAGAAAGGTAAGAGCCTGTTATTCAATGTGATGTTGGAGCTGTCACGCCTTCTGTCATCCCTTTTCTGAGTATAGTTTTTCAACACTTGTAGCCCCATAGATTGTGTTCATCTTGGCGAAAATTATCGAAAACAGGAATGTTTGATTGTGTATGTGTATAGTATCTCTCAATGTATACCCGTCTTATGATGGTTCAATTGGTTCATTTCGTTCCCTATTCCATACAAAACAATTTGGTGGATTGGTATAACTCCCATGCAGTTTTTGTATCTTTAGTACTAGTATAAAAACTGGTTTCTTGTGCTTCTGTTTGCTGAATTCTGGACATCTTCATCGCATAAGCAACTACGTGTATTTGAATTTAACATTTTAACATTTTTCCTTTCTGTTTGCAAAGGTGATTGAGCCGCATCGGTTCTCCCACTAATAATTTTCGGCCCTTACCCCCTCCCCTAAAAGAGAATTCCCAATTGTTTCCAACTATCTAGTTTTGGAATAGAATGTTGACAAAATCCCTATGAGTGGGATCAAGCCTTATAACATGGTACTCACATGAGATTTCTCTTTAAGCAAGTCTGAGTGAGGCCTTAATCATGATTAATTTTTCATATTTTGTTATCCTTTCCATCTGTTTCAAGAAATGTTATCTATAAATTCCCATTTGTTTCTATTGATTCTTTTTCGATCAAGATTTATGGATCCATGGATCTCTGTGTGGGTGTGTGTAGATCCTTTTCATGGATGAACAATTAGGGTTGCTGCCCACCAACTCAGGTTGGTACTTATATAGAATGAGCCTTTGCACGTATCTTTTGCAAACAGAGATTTTAGTAGATGGAAAGTGCTTATTGGAAATAATGATAGTTACCCGAAAAATCGAAAATTTTGAAATCTTTTAATTTCATTTATATGCAATGTGCATGAATGGAGGAGGCAGGAGGGTAACATGAACTCCGCGTACCAATCTTCAACGTGCAAAGAAAAGGGGGAATGCTGCAAAATTTCCATTAGCCATCATAATTGAGTAAATTTCATTTTCGATGATGACCTTGACTGCCTAGGTTTTGCCACAATTTGGTATCGAATTAATTAAAAAATAAATACGATAATTCTATACATAGTAGATCCTTACGTATAATTTATGAATCATTATACATATTTACTAAAATTTAATTTTTAGTATACGCTCGTGATATAGTAACGACTGAATTTCCCACCGTATCATGTCATTGCTTCTCCTATTTCAATTATTAATTTTACGCCTTAAGAGTAAAGACATGACAAAAATCAACCAAATATTGTATTAACTCAAACATATTATTGTGATAATCATTTATTAAAAAAATTATTGCAATAATCTCTGGTTTAATGGGTAAGAAATATTTTTCTTTTAATTAAATTCATTTTATTAGATAAATTTTAAGATGTACGAATTGGGTCTTAATATTTTCATCTAATATACAAGAATTGTGAATAATTTCACATGCTCATTAAAATTTGCAATATAAATATCTAAAAATGGTGGTCAAATTTTCTATTCCTAGTCATTGAGAAAAAGATATGTATATATTTTTTTAAATAGAATAAACAAATCATTATGCTATTAGGGATGGACAAGGCATTCTTTTTTTTTTTTTTTTTACACCGTTGATATCCAGAGTCTAATTTAAAATTTATAGTGATCCGTTTTAAAACTATTATAATTTTTTTTATCATGAAAATTTAAATTTAATATCTTGCTTAAGATTCACGTCCAGGCATAGACAGCGAAGCATGCGCGAGACAAAAAGTGAGGTCAGTTCGTCAAAATGGTTAGCAAATTGGAAATCAAAACCTTAGCAGATAAGGCAGTCTCCTCCTTTGAATAACGTGGAAATTTTTTTTTCCACAACCATATCATCGGGATTATTTTTATATTATAAAAATAATTTAATAAATTAACACAACGAATAACATTATTTGGACCAAAAAAATTATTAACATAGTTTTATATTACTATAATTTTGTTAAACAAAATTTTTATTTAAAAAATCAAAGGTAATATCAAAAAATTATATAAGAGGTGAAGTACAATAATAACCACGCCAAACAAATTATAAACTTTTTTAAAAAAATAGATGATATAGTTTTGAAAGCGAACAAAATTTTTTTTTGGACGAATAGGTATTCGGATTATTCGACTAATTCAGTTCGTGTATTGTGAGATCTAATTTCAAAATTAATTTTTTCAACGTCAATTTTTTTATTTTTAAGATTTACACTCGAGACTTTAATTAAAAGAGTCCAATATTTTGTTGGAATTGATAAGAGCTAACAAAGATGAAAATCTTTAAAATCTTATATAATATACATATATATATATATATATATATATATATATTAAAAAATGGACAAATAGTCTCAAAGAGAAATTTCAGTTGTCTTTCAAAAGGAAATCTCTATGAGGATTCGATGGAGAGGGTAATTGATGAGAGAATGAGTGTTGAACCGAACTCAGTTCTTCCCCCAACAGGCTCTTCGACAGTGATGGAGAGAGAGAAAAGAAAGGAATACAGAGAAAATGGATTATCAGGAGAAAAAGAGAATATTTTGATATTTTTCACATAAAGATATAGCCTTATTTATTTTTAAAGTATAATTTTTTTTTAAAAAATGTGGATTACAAAATAAAGTTGGGGTGATTTTTATAATTTATTTATTTATTAATTTGAAATTTTTTGAGTTATAAAACATATAAAAAAATCTTCTTTTATCCATAATCTCCGATTTTATTAATTTCGAATTCTCTTCATTTTTTTTTTATAAAAAAATTAAATTAATTTTCAAAAGTTTTCAATTTTAGGATGAAATGAAGTTTTCAAGATGGCTATAAAGTAGTGTGAAGGGAACAGAATTGGCCTAAATGGCATCTTACGCAATAATGCAGAAAAACTATTTATTTATTTATTTTTATAAAAAATTTTCCGAGTCACATAGACGATGAATGCATGACGAAAGCTAGCCAATCAAAACTCAAGAATTGTGGTTGAAGCTTCCTTCTCTCTCTCTCTCTCTCTCTCTCTCTGTGGTGCGGTTCCTATTTCTTTTTTTTTTTTTTCCCCTCTCTTTGTCAAGCATATGGGTGCGGTAATGTTTCTAATTCTCTCTCTCTCCCTCTCTCTTTCTCTCTCTATGGTGCAGTAATGTTTCTAATAATTTCTTTAAGCAAGATTATAGATATATACTCATAAGATTAATTAATGAACATGAATTATAGTCAAGATTTGAATTGAAATTTAGATTTTAAAAATAAAATCCCCGAATTATAAATTTTTGAATTTTATTTTTAAATTTTTTTTATTCTAAATTCAATTGAATATAAACAAACTACTCCGAAATTCATTTACAAGAAAATGTTTATTAGCTTTTTTGGTTTAGATATAATAATTTCCATAATTTAGGCAACACCCATCTCATTAACATTTTTTTTTCTATCTTAATAAACTATTTAGGTTGGTAATTTTCTATTTTGATGATTTATGTATTTTTATTAAAATTGAGGGATTATTTTTCATAATTATTGTATTTTGTTAAATTTTTACTTTTTTATTTTTCATCCAAATTGAGAGACTCTTTAGCACATCAATCTCTCAATGTATATAAGAAAAGACACTTGCAAAAAACTTTTATAAATTTATTTTTTTAATAAATATATTTAAAAAATTATGATAAATGAATAATGGATCAAAAGATTTTATATCTATTGAATGTGGAGCTCATAGAATTTTAAATCAATAAATAAATTTTTTTTTATTTTGTTTATTCGGTGCGCATATATTTTAAATTATTAACAACAACAAATTTATTAATCAATAATAGTTAAATTTTCTATTATTATAAAAAAAAGAAAAAAGAAAAATACAAAATACAAAAAACTCAAAAAATAATATATATATATATATATATATTTTCACTATATACGGTGAGACTTGTACTGTACGATGATTTATTAATTATTAGCTACATTTGTAACTTAGAGAACCGTACCAAAACAAAACCGCGTATATTCTCTCTCTCTCTCTCTCTCTCTCTCTTAAAATTTTCTATAAAGGCCCTCATTAGTCTCCAAGATTTCTCTTGTGCCGGAGCTTAGATCTCTCTCTCAGATTTCTTGCTCTACTGCTCCCTCTTCGACCCAGCTCTCTCTCTCGCTCCTCGCTCTCTCTTTCTCTTCCGCGATTTATCGCCTTCGGTATGGTCTCCGATCATCGTGTTCTTTAATCTTTAGGGCTTTCTGCTCGATTGCTGTTTCTATTTGTTGGGTTTGATTTCGTGTTTCTTGATATCAGTTTCTTGAATCTGAACTTGATGTCGATTATATGGTGGTTATTGATATATTGTTCACTAGGTTTTGGGTTTTCTCTCGTTTGTGGTTGTTTTCTTGATCGCATTGGGTGTTTGAAATCAGGGTTTGTGGTTTCCTTGATGATGTTAACTTTTCTGGGGGGTGTGCTTTTCATTTCTTGAATGAATCTGTACTGGTTTTTTCTTCGTGATCGATTAAGATTATGGTTTTGTCGAAAACTCCTGTGTTGAAGAAGGGTACTTGTTTTGTGATCTTTCTTGGATTTCTTGATTCATGTTATTTCTTTTCAGGTGATTTTGTTTTCTTTGAATATTTCTGTATCCTGGGTTTTGATTGATCATCGATTAGGAATGCAATTTTATGTTTGTGTTGGTGAAGTGTACTTGCTTCGTGATCTATCTTGGATTTTGTGAGTGTGTGTGTGTGTGAGAGAGAGAATATAACAGAACTTTGAAGGTGATCTTGTTGCCTCTGAATTATCCTGTATCCTGGGTTTGATCGATCAACGACTAGGAATGATGGGGAATATGTTTGGGTTGATGAAGCGTACTTGTTTGGTTTTGTTTCTTGGACTTCTTGAATCATGTTATTACTTTTAAGGTGATTTCTTGTCTTTGAATGGTTCTCTATCTGATTGTTCATCAATTAGGGGTTTGTTCAAAGATCTTTGTATTCTTTATCCCGTGATTCAAGAATGTGATAGGGTTTGTTTCTGATTTAATTCTTCCTTGTATTTTGATGAGAATTATGAACTGGGTAACATTTGTTCTCTTGAAGCAATTAGACCCTAACAATCTGATTTTTAATTCATCATCAGATTACTCTTTGGAGTCTTTTGGTGATTGACTTGTCTAAAGTTATGTGGAATTCTGAGTGTTATATGAGGCTGATGATCGCATTGAAAACAGGTTCACTCTTGGACGACCGATGTCTTTTGATATCATCAGCGAGATAAGTTCCTTGAACAATCGCTGTGATTTCAGTTTCATGAGGAGGGGGAGATTGTGGTGCTCACTTGGGGTTTTGTTTCGGCATTGGACCTGACAAGACTTCAAACTTTTTAATCTGTTGCGACTTGTGAGGGTTGTTTACATTGCTGTCTTTTTCTTCTGCTGTTCAGATTTAATTTTGCAAAACCAACAAAAAAGGTCTGGGAAAGTACCTTGGGTCTGGTAATTAGGGCATAAACATATTATTTCATTTGCCTTCACTTCTGTGAGAACAAGTTTATTTTTGGAATTTGAAGTTGGAATCAGTGATATAATTTTAAGATCACGATGGTGAAATCATCTCTTCCGCCTGGTTTTCGCTTCCGTCCTTCTCACGTGGAATTGGTTGTGTACTACCTTAAGAGGAAAGTATTGGGAAAAAAGCTGCACTTTGATATCATTTCAGAGCTTGATATATACAAGTATTCTCCCCGGGATCTTCCAGGTAATTGGTCATTCATGATCCAAGTCACTGCTTTAAGGGTTTCATCCTTTTCAATCATGTCTCTTGTGGATATTCTGCTACTTTCCATTACTCATTCATCCTAATGATACAATACCCTTACTTTTTGTTCTGCAGATTTTTCCATCTTGAAAACTGGGGATCTTAGGTGGTACTTCTTCTGCCCAAGGGAGAAAAAATATGCTAATGGAGCTCGAACAAATCGTGCAACTGAAGCCGGTTACTGGAAAACTACTGGGAATGATAGGCCAGTGAAATATGATGGCCATGTTGTTGGAATGATAAAAACTTTGGTTTTCCATCTTGGCCGGGCACCACAAGGGCGAAGGACTGACTGGGTGATGCATGAGTACAGACTCCAAGATGCTAGTCTTGCAAATGATGTGGTTCAGGTAACTTTTAGAGCACCCAATGCGTTTATTTGCTTAAGTCACTGTTTAGAATACAGTCTTTCTCGGGCCGGACTCCTTTTTCTTTTATCATTAGTGAATTCCTTTTTCTCACTTTTTAGCTACTGGGCACCGCATTAGTAATATTTTGTGTCTATGATGCATATTCTTCTTTCAGCTGTTACTCTGTTATCTTGCTTTTCAATCGAGGATGCTGGTATATGAAAATTTAGGCATAGGTGTCAAGTTTTGCCTAGATACACCCCTTACCTGTATGCTAATTGCTAGGTTTTGTTCTCTTGGTAATTAAACTGGTATATTATTTTGTAGGCGTACTCATCCCATGCATGAAGAAAAATTAAGTTTTATGCCCTTATGGCATTTTCTGCTACTATCTCAAATGATTTACTTCAGCTTTCTCCTTTCGTATTATGGACTACCTCTTTATGGTTTGCAAAATGCTAGCAGGTCTCCACAGCCAGGCACTAGTTAAGAAATTTTATAGATATGTTCTGATTAAAGAAAATTTTTCTTTATTTCTATATTGTGTTTTTATAGACATGTTCTGATGTGAACATTGGTGCAACGGTTGAGTCGCTCCTCTGTGACCTAGTCACGGGTTCAAGACGTGGAAATAGTCTATTTGCAAAAAAATGTAAGGGAAAATTTGCGTATATATATGTCTACCTCCCTTTACCCCCGCAAGGCGGGAAACACTTTGTGCATAGGGTGAACTTTTTTTTCCCCCTATATTGTGTTTTTAAGGAGTGTCAAGAAGCATGTTCAGAGCCTTTTGTTATTGTTGTGTTATTAAAAGTCATTTATTAAACCATTCTTAATGATTCCTCGAAGGCATCAGTTTACAAGATTGCTATGATTATTTTTTTGTTTCCTTTTCTTTTAAGTTTGTTATTCGTGACATGTTAAGAGTTCTAAGACCTAATTTCTTCAGAAACGTAATGTAGAATATTTGTACTAAAATTATCAAAGATGAGTCCATTGCATTGTCTGTGTATTAAATCATATAGTACGTACTTGGTGTCTTTTCATATCACTAGTGAACTATGACGTGTTTTTTCTAGATGATCATAGTCCATGTATTATGTTTCTAGAGCATCCCTTGATCGAGTGCCCATTGTCTGGAAGACTTTGATGTTTCATTCTCGTCTTTCATCATGGTTGATAATTTAAAGGTGCTTATTGAATCTACAGATAATGCAACACAGAACATGCTTATGAAATCTTAGTTTACCATTTGTTGGATTTGTTATCCAGAGGACGATCAGGTGCTGGTTTAATTACACATTGCAATATGGTGTCAATTCTGTTCTGATCACAGCTTTGGTGTTGTAGGACTCGTATGTCCTCTCTGTGGTTTTCCAAAAGGGTGGTCCAGGCCCAAGAAACGGTGAGGAGTATGGAGCACCATTTAGAGAGGAGTATTGGGAGGACAGTGAGGATGGCGATGTGGAATTCCCACCACTTGGACTGCCTGCAGAAGTTCTTGGGTCAGTTAATAATCAGGTCGGTTCCACACTGACTTGCACCCCCGGCGCTGAGGTGAGACAAAGTGTAATTACATCTGAAACGCCTGGTAAAACGACACCTCCTGCTGATGGGGTGGGTGTTCAAACTTTGGAAATTGATAGTGTTGCTCCACCAGCGGAGGCGCCTGTTCCAGGTGATGACATTCTCTTAATGCTGAATTGGTTCAAAGAAGATGCCAATTTGGTTGCCGTTGACAATGACAGAGTTGAGGTGTGTAATCTGAAACAAATTTCTATACCACAACATACATATTCAGTTATGTTAACAGAAGCTGGCGAAGGCTAAAACATTTTGGTCTTAAATTTTTTCCTCTCCATTCTTATCTTCTGTCTAGATTTATGATGGGCGTTTTTATCTTTTATTCTGCAACACATTGTAGACATTCTCATTTGTGCTGATTTCTTTACAGAATGTGCAGGAAGGAAATTCCAAAGGAACTGTTGGTTCTGAACCTTGTAGAGAGGAGCATGATATTTATGTTGGCTTAGAGGAGCTAGGCAATCCATTAAGCTTTGCTGGATGGAATGAAGATGTTGCATCTAGATGGACAAATCCCTACAATAACATAGCGTTCTTGGAGCTGGCTGACCTGGAGAGACCGTTGGTGAACTGCAATGTTTCTGGCACGATTAATGATCTTCCATTTGATGGAGTGCAGGCACAATTTGGCAATCTTTCTAACCAAATCCATCCCGTACCTGGTGGTGATGGTGGTGTTTCTACTGTAGATTATTCTACATTGACAAGAAGCTATTCTGGTTTTACAGACACTGGCCACTATGGCTTAGGAGGAGGTTGGTTCCCTAGAAACTGAAAATCAGCAAAGACTACACGTGATTTATATACTAGGAATTCTTTGGGAGAAACTAAAAAGATAGGAAATTGTGATCCATGCATGGGCGCCTATTAGCATAAATTTGATGGGGATAGGTGAGATTGTCGGACCTGCGTTTTAATTGATTTCTATTTGTCTAGTTTCCTGTGAACATAGATTTATTCATCACATCCTTGACGGATACATGGAGGACTGATACTGAGGATTTGTGATCCTCCCTCGCTGAATGTTTCTGTATGTGACAGTTGATCCCCTTTGAAAACCTTTTGTTCTCTCTCTCTCTCTCTCTCTCTCTGTGGTTGCGATTGAATAATCCGAAAACATATAAAATGCGGTTAATCCCTTTGTAGGCAGGCTAGCCATAAACACCATGGATGATTCTGGACTGGTAACATATATATATATATATATATATATATATATATATATATATATATATATATATATATATATATGTATGTATGTATATACTTAATGATATTAAGATTTAGTCATATCAAATGAGAATTCCAATTTCTGATTAAGGATATTCTGTCTTAGAAAAAAGAATAGTAAAAGAATGGCCGTGGATGACTGAGCTTGAAACCTAAGCAGCCACAATTAACTTTTTGAATCCCATGAAAAGAACTGAATGTATATATTAATTTCTCAGGAAACATTCAACAACCAAGCAAAGAATTGGGAAATTACAAAAAGTAAAATTAAAAAACAAACGAATGTAGAATACATAACACTAATTGATCCTTCCATACAGAGAATTGGGAAGAAAACATTGTTTTTTAACTAACAAAAAGCAAGCAAGAACGACCTTAAAACGGAGCAGAGGCTATATCTCTTAATCCTGGAATCCTTAGTAACTTGGAAGAAACCTCGAATTCCTCCCCTGAATCTGAAATCGAAATTCCACTCTGCCTCGCAATGCTCACTACTGGCTTCAAACCCTGCAACTCCACACATACAATTTTATTATTTTTTTTAATTATAAAAATTTTCATTAAGATTTAAAAGAAAAAAAATCACAAGGCCAAAATTACGTACGTCGGTGAATATACTCATGGCTTCTTCTATGGTTTTTGTATTCATCACACATATTGCCGCCTCCTGTTTGTTATAAAACATATTAGAATAATGTAACATATTAACCTTAAAATCTTCGACCAAAAAAAATAATAACCTTAAAAACCCACTTAAGCAAAGTACAAAAAATGTCTCAAATTATTTATTAAAATAAACAAAAACAGGTACCCTTGCGCACCGAATCTGATCCACTTTGAGGGTTCTAGGCTCTGCTTCAATCGACGACAATCTCCCCATTCTGATGACAGACGTTGATTCTTCCATTGCATTTTGAGAGAGAGAGAGAGAGGGGATGCAGGCCTTTCTTGACCGGCGAAGATGATATTATGGGACTTATATAGGTGAGGGGTGTGTGAGCTACTAAAATACGTAATTATTGGTGACCGAAAAGCTACACGTGGCGGGCTTCGTACGGTCTGATTTGAAACGTGGCCACGAACGAAAGGATACCAAAATCTACAGTTTGCAGAAGACGTGGAGGTTTTTTATAGGTGCATGTGCATGAGGGGATGAGAAACTAAAATTTGCATTGGAATTGCTAAATAAGGATAAATACGTGTCAACGTACGACACGCCTGATTGCCACGTTTAAGGAGATTTTTTTTTTCTTTTTTCTTTCAGAAAATATCATTTGATGGGAGTGGCACACGTGTAATTATCAGCGTCGGTTGTCACATATCAGATCTATATGGATTTGGGTTGGCATGAGGTTAGGTTAATTAAGTATGATTAGTTGTACAATGAAATCATTAGGGTCTTAATAATTAGTGCAATTTTGGTACCAACAAACCTCACTATCCCAATTTTATTATATTTTTTGAAGTTAAAATAATTTCCTTGTAAAGTTTATGGTTTAAATTTTAATAATTTAATTGATAAGGTTTTGAATTACATAAAGTGGTTATTATATGTACTATTGAGCTTTTGAAGGGTTTGTTTTCGGTAGAAGTGAAAGAGGGGAGGAAAAAAAAAATATTTTTTCGTATTAAAGAATTAACGGTTAGATTAGAAAATTTTCAAGTTTATAAATTAATCTTATAGCATATATAAAATTTAAGAGTAAGGATTGGCCTCTTCCTTCCTTTGGTAGTCATTTGTATGTTTCTCTTTTTCTTCTTCTTCTTTCCCAATCCTTTTATATGCCAGAGGGCAAGCAGGCAGAATGCTCTTTAGCATTGGATCTTGTACTGAATTTTTTGTGTGCCACCCGTTGTGTCGGTCTTTTATTCCTAATTTGACTTTAGCTTTTTGGAGTATTATGCAAACCTTGTTATAGGTTATCAAAGGAGAAAAAAGATTAAAAAAAAAATTATAAATTCTAATTTACAGCCTAATATTGACTTTTTTTTTTCTTTCTTGATATATAAGAAGGTTCGAACTTGAGATTTTCATAGAGGGAGGAAGGACGATCAGTTAAGTTATAAATCATTTGTGAACTTTTCCTTTGTTGGGTGCACTATTGTTTGGCTTTTACCTCCTCTTGTCAACACCACCATATCTTTTTGGAGTTTCCTACGTATGTATTGAGTTATTGTTTTCCCACAATTATGGTGCTCTTAACTCTGGCCATTTCAAGATCATTGGAATCGGAATTGAACTAAGAGTTTTAGTTCCAATTGGAACTTTGATCATATTTGCTTCTAATTCCTAGTCGGTTTCAATTTCATTCTAATTTTGATTTTGGTTTGATATGATTTTTTTTGCACATTATGATATGAATCTCGATTGATGTTGTTATTTGATTTATAGGATAAGTATTCTAAATTTTGTCTGAAATATAAATTCTCTTATTTTTTAAATTCTTATTTTATCGACTCTGATTTTCTGATCATTGATAGAGAAAGTTATAATAAAAAATCATGAAATATTTGCTTTTATTGCACTCTTACTCCACAACCTCTATTTGCTTTTCTCGTTTTGAGTACCCTTGACCCTTCTTTTTATAACCTTAATTTTGATTATCAACACATTAGATTATGTTTTATTTTAATTAACCCAAAAAAATGAATAATTCAAGGAGCCAAAATTTTGGGCGCACATGAATTATTATTCTTTTAGCATCATACAACGTTAAGAAAAGTTGCTAAGAATGATAGAAAATATAAAAGTACAAATATTAGAAAAAGAATATCCTCTATCATTTCTTACTTGCTTATGTTTTACTAAGAATTCTCCATCTTATCAATTTCCTAGGATTCCAATTAGTTTGGAAACATCCTTAAAACAACATAATAATGTCAGATTTATTTCTTTTGAAAAAAATTGAAGTCATTTCAAAGCATAAATAGAAAAACTTTTGTTAGTTTATAATAATATATGTGTATTTATATTATTAACAAGACAAGAAAAACGGCAAGCGCATGAGCTCCCGCAGCGCACTGCCTGGTGCACACTAGCACTTACCCATCCTCAAAGCGTCTCCCCGCTAAGCTCTCTTTTTTTTTTTTTTTTTCTTTTTTTCATTCAGAATTCGAATAATTCAAATAAATTTATTATTAAACCTTATTAAAAAAAACTCTTAATATATTTTTTTTCATATTATAAAAAAACAAATTCACAATCATAATTTAAAAAACTCGACCCCATTCAATTAAAGTAACAACAACAACGTTGGTTCCGCGCCAAACTCTCTCTCTCTCTCCCCTTTTCTTTCCCCCAGAAAACAAACGAACATACCGAACTACCCTCCAAATCTCCACCATAACCAAGAACGACCTCTCTCTCTCTCTCTCTCTCTCAAAGTACTTTCTCTCTCCTCTCTAAGGCTTCAAACACTATTTTCCATCCCCGACCTTACACTTTAAACCCTAATAATGATCTCTTCGAAATCCAAGGCGAGACCCGGCCACGAGAAAAACCACCACCGCCGTGAGCACCGTCGTGTTTCCTGGTGCTGCTCTTTTACGGTTCCGCCGCAGAGTCCCGAAACCCTAGTTTACTCAAAAACCCCACCGAAACCTGAATCTCTCTCTAAGCTAAACAGCACTTCTTTCCCCAACTCTCCACAGAGCTCAAGATTAGGGTTAGTTAGCCGAATCGATCCCCGCCGGATCTTGTCGCCGGGTCGGGTTTCGCCGATCGATTCGATAAATTCTCTAGCGGAAAGTATACAAGAAACTTGTCAAGTTGAGAACGTGGTGGGTAGTGTTGGTGAAATTGAGGATTTGGAAGTGAAGAAGAAAGAGAAGCGAGAAAGTCTGAGTGAGGTGAAAGAGGAGAGTTTTGATGGCGTTGGGATTTTTGATGTGAGGTTGTGTTTGAGAGGAAAGAATGGTGGGTCTTTGGTTTTGGAGTTGAGCTCTGAGGTTTTGAGTGCTAATAGCTCTGTTTTTGCTGATTTGATAGCTAATTGGAGAAAAGGGTCTTCTCAGATTTGCAGGATTGAGGTTCCCGATGTGGAGAATTTGGGTATTTTTCGTGAGACTATTGAGCTTATGTTCGAGGACGACATTACAAAGAGGCTTTTGAATATTGGAGTTTACCGGACTATTTATATTCTTGAGGTGCTTTTCTTTCCCCGGATTTTCGTTGGTTTCTTTCTATGTTTGCTTTTGATTTCTGCTTTCCATTTTATTTATTGCTCTATTAGAATTTCCAGAGGACTTAGCTTTCAAAAAATGTCTGTTCCATAACTCTGTGCTTTCAATTAACCCCCAGGGCTAGTCTGGTGGTAAGTGGCCCAATTAGTTCCGAGATCCACCAGGGTTCACCACACTTTGGAATTGAGCCCACATGCAATTTACGTGTGATTTTACTATTTCTGTTTATGGACTATTGCATATCCCTGATCGGTTTTGCTATAACTGTACATCCCTGATCATTTTAGCATGCACACGTCAAGGATAGTGACTGGAGTTTCCATGGACAACCAAAAAAAAAAAAAGGAATGAGTGAAAAGGCTTTCTTGGCTTTTGCCTCCTACTTGGATAGATATCCAATTTGGTGGTCCACTTTTTGCGCTGAGCTCATACACATCACACAACTGGTTTCCATAGTTGACTGGCAGCTTTATAGTCTGCTTATTTGAGACATGCTATTGGTAGCTAAATGCTGCTCACTTATACAAAGCTTTATGGGTTAGCTAGTTGAATCTTGAGTCACGAGTCATGTGCGCGTGCCATCTATTGTGATCTTTCTTGATCCCCTAGTTGCACCTCCAATAGTGATAGTGCAACACAATGCTTGTTGCATGGTGTTTGGAACAAAATTTTATGTGGCCTGGCATAAAATTGAAACTGAAGTTTCATAAAAGCTACTAATCTTGCTTTTTTTGTAACTAATTATCTTGGATTTTGGACTTAGGCATAATTACTGGAAAGATGTCAAATCTTTTTCAAACCATAAACAGCTTACTTTCTATTTTACAAATTAGACCCTGCACTTTTTTGTTGTCATCTTTCTTTTTATTCTGTTTGTATTCAGGCTTGTTCCATGTAATGCAGAAATTTGAAGTCCAGTACATATGTGACTCCTTTATCATTAGAATAAAAAAAAAGTGCACCATCACATTGGAAATTGGCAGATTACGAATCTCATAAGAGAGTATTATGGTGTTGCTATTTTATCTTTCCAACTATCTTTGTTCAAAACTGTATTGTGTTTATTTATGCTGATTAGCTGCTCCCTGGTCCAAAGAAGAGGTTCTGCTTGATGATCTTTTGAGTCACCCTGCATGTCCTATCAATTATTCTGCATGAGAGCTTGTCCCTTGTGAGTTGTGTTTCTTAGTTCTTGAGATCTGGCATTATAGGTTCTTGATTGTTCTAAGGGTAACAAGTCCACTAATTTTCTTCGTCATGGTAACAGTTTTATTGGTTGACTATATTATTTTGTCATTACTTTTTAACTTTATTACCCTAAAAAGAAACCTTTTATTAATAATCAATATCACGTTTGCTCAGAGGAGAAAACTTGGAAATCTAGTAAATAGCAATTTTAAGACACTTGAGCACCAAAGCCTTTCACAGCAAACAAAAAGGAAAAGTTATACATGTGCTGCTCTTTGGAAAAAGCTTCTGTGAGGATGTTAAGTGATTGTGGCACCTATCAGCTTTTACTTGTTGCTTGCTCCAATTTTGATACACTCACAAGCTCTTTTATATATTATTAGGTAGCAGCCGGTATCATGTTCAGCAAGGGCATTCTGAGCTGTTTGAAATACCTCGAGGCTGTTCCTTGGAGTGAGATAGAGGAGGAGAAATTGAGGAACCTCTTTACAAGGTACAAGTTTGATGATGCAACAACAATAGACATCTTGGCGAGACTCTACCTGGATGATACAGCAGGTTCTCAGCAAAATTTGGCTAGCCAACTTGTTTGGTCCATCACCACTAGCGGTGAAGCCAGCGCAAGGAATGAGCTGAAGTCTTTCGTCAAAGGGCTTCTCTGTGAAAGCTCAGTTTATGAGAAGAACCAACCTGACCTAAGTAAGGAGGACATTTATGCTGTTTGTCAGTCCTGTCTATCATCGCTGATCTCTTTGTTTGAGGAGGCTTCAGATGGTATTCCTCATGAGAAACTGTCCAAAAAGGATGCAGCGAAGCCTTTAATCGAACGCATCTCGAGGCAGGTCGATAACATCAATTGGCTTCTTGAAATCCTTCTTGATCATCAAATAGCTGAAGAATTAGTGAATATGTGGGCTGATCAGGGGGATTTAATTAAAATGCATGAGAATGCATCTCCCATGGTCAGATATGAGCTTAGTCGAGTATCTGCGGCTCTATTCATTGCAATTGGGACCAGAAATTTGCATTGCCGATCTGATGCCAGATTAAGGCTTCTACAAGCCTGGTTTGGCCCGATGCTTTTGGACTTCAGCTGGCTCCAAAGGTGCCGAAAAGGGCTTGATATGAAGACATTGGAGGAAGCTATGGGGCAGGCTCTCCTTACTCTCCCTTTGAAGCATCAGTATGTGCTGTTTATGGAATGGTTTAGGTGTTTCTCAAAACAAGGTGCCGAGTGCCCTAATCTGAGCAAAGCTTTCCAAATTTGGTGGCGCCGATCTTTTCTCAGAGGCTCTGAAACTCAAGCAGTTGAATCGAGGTAAATGGCCTAACTCTCTTGTATCCCTATTGTCTGTAAAATTGTTCTTGTCATTGGTCAGGGATTCTGAAGATATTGATGACAATAATGTAGTTCCACCGTGTAGAATTTGTTCAAAAGCTTTTGACGGTTTACGGGCATCTCAATTTCTGAAAATTTTCCTCCAGTGGGCCGGTTTCCCTCTCTCCAGTGGGCCTATCGGGCTTGGAGTTGGAATGTAGTAAGTGGGTCTGCCCCCGACCCTTTTTCTTTTTTGGTGAAAAGAAAAGAAAGCAAGAAAACAAAACACGAAGGCACCAAACAGCAAGGGGCTAGACACTTGCCCACTCAATAGAATACAAGCCAGAGGAAGACCTCTTTTTCTTTCTCAACCACTCAGTCCCCACCGCGTCCAGGCTTAAGGGAGCCTCCACTTCAGCTGGCAGGCAAGGCGCTTCATGCACAGCCACCTGCGCTCTACACCTTGTCCGCACACCTATTGGCCTCCCTATAAACAGGGATTATCTCTGCGATTCAAAGATCATCCATGAGGTCTTTGCAGTCCAAAATCAGGTTTCTCCAGGGGTTATTGGCTCCAACTCCCTTATTCACCGCTTTAACAACAATGAGAGATTCACAATCCACCAAGAGGTCCCTTATACCCTTTCTCTTAGCTATCTGTAACCCCTCCCTCAGCCCCTGAAGCTCCGCCATCTCTCCATTAGTGGCTCCCACGTTAGCCCAAAAGGCATGAGCCTACTCCCCTTCATTGTTCCTGAACAGCCCACTCGAACCAGCTTTACTCCCATCCAGCAAAGCGGCTCCATCAACATGGAGTTTCACACCACCTACACGAGGCTTTCTCTAGGAAACTCTCCTCTCTGTCTCTACCATTTGATGGCCAATGAGCGCCTTCTCGAATTCACCTTCACCATGCTAGTCACCCTGTTAGCAACCTGCCGAGGGGCTCCCACTTCTTATGGAACACCACACTGCATCTTAATTTCCACATTGACAACACCATGAGAACAAAACTTGAAGTTTCCTCTCCTATATTTAACTTGAGCTTCTTGGCAACTCCATATTTGAGCCACTCAAAGGCACTTTCCTTCCAGATGCCACTATCCTGTCCCAATCAATTCCTTTGGCTAGCTTATCCCATATGGCTCTAGCATGGTGGCAATCCCTTAAGGTATGCTCCACAGTTTTCTCCTTATTGCAGATATGGCAAAACCCCTCATCCAATATTCTTCTCGTCAGAGGAGTGTTGGTCATAAGTCTACTCCTCGCCGCTAACCAAAGAAAGACTTTCACCCTTTCTGGGCACTTGATGTGCCAAATCCAGCTCTAATCCCTTGCTGAACCCTGCTAATCCATTGCACCCCTCATCTGCAACCAATAAGCCGAGGCCATCGAGAACTCCCCATTAACACTTTCATTCCAAAAGAAAGAGTCGCACCTTCTACTGTTTCTAGGAATAGGCACGGCTCTAATTTCCTCCACTTTATCGCCCGGCAATACAGCAGCAAGATCTTCCAATTTCCTTCTGCTCTTCTCATCCAAAAAATGATTAACCTTAGTGCTTGCATTGCATTGCTCCTGGGCAATTAAAGCTTTCCCTGCCAGCTCCTCGCTGAGCCATCTGTCACGATAGAAGCTAATGGCCTTTCCATCACCAAGCCTCCATTTGATTCCCCTACTCAACCAGTCCCTGCTACTACATATCCCTTTCCAGACCACAGAGGTGTTTGTCCTTTTGTGCTTTAGCAAGTTGTCTCCTTTGAGGTACTTGCTTTTTAGGACTTCAGCCCATAAAGCTCCATCCTCCTTCAATATTCTCCGACCCAACTTTGCCGTAATCACAACATTACAATGTCTCGTACTTCTAACGTCCAACCCCCTTCTCTCTTGGAGTTGCACACCTTTTCCCACTTCACTAGGTAGATCTTTCTCTTGTCACCATTATTACTCCACAAAAAGTCTATGTTCAACTTATCCAGCCTTTTACAAATGCTCTAAGGAAGCGACGCTGACGGCATGGTATAAATGGGAATAACGGCTATGACTGATTGGATCAAAGTTTTCCTTCCCATGGTGCTTAAGAGTTTAGCTTTCCAGCTACTTAATTTATTCAGAACTGTATCTACCAGTTCTTGAATGAAGTTTCTATTCATCTTCCCATGTATAGTCGGCACCCCTAAGTAGTTACCTAAGTTTCGGGTAATCTGAAACCTGTAGCAAGCAACTAGGGATGATCTAAGATGCCTGGCTAGGGATGATTTAAGATGCCTGGGTCTGCCCCCGACCTTCCTTCTCTCTCTCTCTCTCTCTACGCGCGCGAGCTACATGGAGTGTCTTGGGGTGTTTGTATGAGGATGACTTGTTCAATGGCAGTTGATGGAATTTTCATTTTCCGTAGCGTGTTTAAGTCTTTTTGGATGGTAATGTTCAAATTTAAACAATTTAAAATTATCAAAATTATGGCATACAGATGGGGTTTTCTTCTCATTGCTTCATCAAAATGAGTAGTAATTTTTCAATGCCAAAAATATATAGTTTTGTGGCAAAACCCACTCGCTCGTTTTCTACAACAATTTATCAAACTTTCTTGCGTTTATTAGAAAAGCTCTTAAAATAAAATATAAGGTCTCAAATTTGATATAGTCTTATTTTATTGACCATAATATATATTTTTTATGATGATCAATTTTAAAATTAAAAATTAATATTCAATTTGTTGTTCGTTGCAATAGGTATTGCATTTTGACAATCTTCTGATTAAAAATTAAAATAATAAAATTTAGGGGTTATTTTATTTTATTGATAATTGAAAACTTTCAAAAAAATAACTTTACAGTAAACTAAATTTTTTTCAAAAATAAATAATGATCCTAATTTACGAAGTTCCCCAAAAAAAAAGGTACAGTAAGAAAAGCAGGAAGCAAGCAATGCCACGTGGTCCAGAATTATTGGAGGTCGCATTATATTGGAGTCTGTCACGTCAACTAGATAATTTTTCTCCAGCCGTTATGTACAGAAGCTTTAAAATAGATAGCATCCATCGCGGCCCATCACATTTCATAGACTTGCAATCTCACACTCTTCTACCCAGTCCATCTGATAATCCCCGTGCCGTCAGGAGTGACTAGGCCTTAAGGACGGTTGAGATTAGAAGCTCACGCCGGGTTGGATGTTCGTGCAGGTACAAGCGTGGACCTCAAAGGAAAATTAAACGCGGGAGAGATTATAGTTTTGGGTTCGATTGTGATCTAGCGGGTCAGTTTTAAACGGCGTTATCTACCGTTACGGTGCTCAGCCGTCAAATGATGTCATAGCCTCATAGGTAGCTCGCACGTCAATCATCATGCATGTTCTTCATGTATGCATCATGAATGAACATGAACCATGCCATTGTACAAGAACATAAAATTGCATTCATGTCCTCACCTTGACTATCATTTTGGATTTGCCCCACCTTTTCTTTCCTTTTTTCAAATCAAAAATAATATTTGTCATGGCCAAGTCTGAAGCCTAAGCACTTTTTCTTTTCTAGAAAGTTTTCTTTCTTTTTTAGTTGAATTTTCTTTTTCTTTGTCATGCATAAAACATAAAATTATAGTGAATTTTTACTTCTAAAAAGGATTGTGATTATATAAATATATATAAATATGTGAAATTTCTTATTCATCCTTTTTCAAAAATATAGCAAATACATCAAAAGATCATAAGACACATCAAGATTTGCATAGGAATTTATCTTATAAAGGATTGATCTCTAATTAATTAGACTATTGGGTTTATATCGATTCTCTCTATCATCAGGTCTCGTGTTGAAATTTATTTTTTTGAAAAAAAAAATTCTTGGGTTGCAGAAATAATTTAGAGACTTCATAATTTTTTGTTTTAATTGTACTAGAGGGTAGAGAGAATTTATTAGGGGTATGTTGGTTATCAAATAAGTCATTAGTATTTATGTTAATTTATTCTCATAATAAAGAATTTATATTTCTTCTAGATGTGTGGGCATACATAAAATAATTGTCTTTCTCATTATTTATTTATTTATTTTTGACTTGGTCGTGGGTTTTGTGTTTGTTAATTTCTTTATTTTTTGTTTATTTTTAACATAATTAATTAACATGGAGTTAAGGAGATATATTGTTTATAATGATTATTAACTATAATTTGTTTATGTTATTATTTATAATATTCTTTCATATTTATGGGGTATTATTAACTAATCTATGAATAAAAAGTGTGTTGATGTATATTAACTAAATTATTTTGTGTCACATATTCAAATTTTATTTTAATTATGTTTTCAATTTATAATAAATCATTTTGTTAATAAATTACCTCGATAACAATTTGGGAGAAGATATAACACTATTTTAATACTTAATATTTTGTTTAAGAAAATTTAGAGTAAACACGTTAGTATCTTGTTTGATGGACGCGTATTCAAGTAGATTATACTCAATGTGCACAATAATGATTTTTTTTTTCATCATTATAGAACATAATAAAAAAATGTATGTCAACTAACAAAAAGAGCCGAGTTAAAAAAATAACATTTGCTTTAATCTATAAACGGCATATTGAGATACAACTTAACTATGTCATATATATATATATTGTTATACTAGAATTTGAATCTAAAATCAATAAATTGGGAGAAAGAATTATGACTACTAGAATATTCTTTGAGACACTTAACCATGCCATATGATCAATCATGCCGGGGGCCATTAGAGCCTTAATTTTCAATTTCATCCTGTCCAACTAATTGTTTTTCTTTGCTCAGGGTCCAATCTGTGCCATTTGCCAATAAACTAATATTGATTTGCTCTTTTTTGCTGAGAGGTTCTTGTGCACTAAAGTGCTACAGGAGATATAGAAATTGTTTTTTTTCTTTTTATAAATCATCGATATTCGATAATTATATTAAACTTGATTAAATCTGATTTGAGTCGGATTAAATCTTTAAGAAATAAATTTCTCCCGATATTTATTTTCATTCTATTCAAAATTCAAATTCAAAAATTTATTTAAAAGATATCAGTATTTAACGATTGGACCAATTAGACATTCGTAGAGATCTAAATCCTCTTCGTCCCTCCATTATTATTGTTTCAATAATAAGCTTTTCCACTACGAGTAATTCTTAATTAGCAAATGGTATTTGTCTTTTCTGTAAATGGTCCCCTTGTTGGTAGTCATGCCACTGGACTATTGCAAATGTAAGTTGCATTATTATAAAGAAAATTTTAATGCATGTCTGCAATTGCATAGTTTAGAAGGAGAATTGCTATCTTTGTAACATAAAAGGTTCATATTTGGACAATATCTTTCAGAGCAATGTTATACTAATTTAAAAGTAAATAATCAAAATAATAGGAGCAGTAGTGTATTTTCTTTAGTTATTAAAGCAAATTAAGAGCTATGTGATAGACATATCTCTTATTTTGTTTTGGTTAATAGAGTTTCTTAGCCTTTTACTTAATAAATAAGGGTTTTATTTATTTATTTAAATTGTGACTAAACCATATAATAAGATGCAAGTTTGCTCTATTTTTTTTTTTTTTTTGATGAAACAAAACAAACAAACAACCAACGGACAGCCCACTGAAGAGAGGGAAACCACAACATAGAAGATTCACCCCTCTTCCTTCTAACCCAAGAAACATCACTCTAATGCTGCCGGAGGACTGCTATCTTCATGAATAAGTTTGCTCTATTAATTCCCTTAATCTTTGATACCATTGATATTTACTTGAAAATTTTTAAGAGCGTCTCAAAGTTTTTTTGGGAGAGCAGATAGAAAAGAGAAAAGGACTTTGATTGGTTTCTTTAGAGTCACCAATGAGATCATGACTGAAATTGTTATATTAACTCCTCGTAAAATTTACATTATCCGTTGATATTTTAAAAGTTCTTAACGGTATGATGCGGCAACTATAATTGCATATGATTAGTGAAAATGGTAAATGGAGAAAAGTCCATCTCCAATATCCTAATGTTACCAATAATGAGTGTAAGATTGTCCCTCTTGTTTCTAGACATGTAAGATTGAAATTTTAAATTTTCATGGACAATCACCCTCTCTACATAAGAACCTACGAGTTATCTACCTACCATGCACCAGGCATAATCGTGTTTCTTCTTGCTAATATAACCTAAAGTTATGATAATTTAGACGAGTATGGATATGATTTTTTGTAAAATTTTTATGAGTAAATATTTTATTTAATATACAATAGAACAGTATCGAATGCTAAATGTATAAAAAAAAACAGTGACAAGCTTATTTAATGAAATTATTTAATAATTGAAATATTTTAATAAATATATACAATTTAATCCGTAAAATATTATATATTTTTTTGACGATTTTAAAGAAATAAGAGTGATTTGTGGGTGTGATTTTCACCTAATGAAGTATAAAATTTCACCTCACTCCAACTATCAAAGCTAATTTGGTATCTACAAGTTTTAAATAAACAAGCGAAGTGAGAAAAGGAAACATTGTCATGCAAAACCTTTTACCAATGTTTCTCAGGTTAAACTTCTTATTAATGCATCGGATGGAGATTTCTTGATGGCATGTGAAGATGGCCATGACCATATACATGTGTGGGTCATGGCATATATAGGAAGAGAGAGTGAGAGAATGGACTCGCAAGCCCAAACCAAAATTCAATCAGATCAAAATCCCATTTTGACGTCCGCTTCTACTACGCACACAGGTTCTCTCGCCCTCTCCTTTCTCAAAACACAGCAAAAGCCTCATGCTCTCCTCTTCTCCCCGTCTCTCTCTAACGTGAACGCATGAATAAACCCCAATGACTGACTACTAACGAAGAACAATCCTAGAGTCTTCAAACCAATCAAAATTCTCGGACAAGACGAACAACAATTGAACTATACTAGAAGAAAAGGCACTTGAGAAATTAATCTATAATCCTATTTTGAGGGCTTGAAATTCTCTCTCTGTTTCTCATTGCCGTATTTAAAAAACTGTAAGTCCTCCAAAAGCTTCTTTGTTTTTCCATTTTTGAGCTCACTTTTTACTGAATTTGGACTATGGCATTTGTTTTTACTATTTCTGAGATTTTAGGGTTTCTTTATTTTCCGTTTCATCTGTTGTTCGTTTGATTGTTTTCTGAGTTTTCCAAAGTGTTTGTTGTTTGTTTCATCTTATAAAGATGCGTATGTTGTCGAATTCGATAGTGATTATTCCTCTTGATTACTGTTTTTTCTTGTTTTAGTTTATGAAGTAGTTGTTTATTGGTTGTTTTGCAGGGTACGAGGTTTAATCTGCGAAAAAGAAGTTGTTTTTACGCCAATTGGTTTTGCTGTTCTTGCTTACAAGTGTTGTTGTTGTTGTGTTTGTGCAATTGGGTCTCTTCTGATTGAAAAATTGCATCTTGGGTTAGACAAAGATGATCACTAGGTTGATCTGGGTGTCTGGGTTTTGTGAATTTGTAGTTTATTGATAGAGTTTGGGAGTTTTGTGGAATTTATAGCTTGCATTGTGACAAAAAATGGTGCAATCTGGGCCTTCAACTCCTATAGGAGGTGCCCAGTCTGTTTCTCCGGCGCTCATGCGCTCAAACTCTGCGATTTTGGGATCTCATGGTGCACAAGGAACATTTAATCCATTGGTTTCTTCTCGTGTGCAGTATAACATGAATGTACTAGGAAGTACACCCAATATATCGTCTCTTCTTAGTCAGTCTTATGTAAATGGTGGATCAATATCTGGACTTTCTGTTTCCGGTGGTATTCAGCGTGGAGGAATTAATAATGGTTCGGAGTCGGATCCAATGTCTGGTGTAGCTAATGATATGGGTTATAGTCCTTCACCTTCTTCATTCACACCATCGAACATGAGCACTGCTGCTACGCCCCACCAAGTTCAAAATCAACAATTTTCAAATCCTTCCCAAGGATTGGCTGATCAACACCAACCTCAAATCCAACGTCACTTGGCACAGAAGTTTCAGCATAATCAGCAGCCATTGCAGCAGTTTGCTGCTTCTCATGGTCAGCAGCAGCAGCAGCAGCCCCAACTTCAATCTGCTCGGAGTGGGTTAAGTGGCCTAGGCCCTGTTAAATTGGAGCCACAAATGGTTCATGATCAGAGTGTAGTTCCACAACAGCAGGTTCAGTCTTTGCGCAGTCTTGTTCCAGTCAAAATGGATCCCCAACAGAACCTTATTCCTAGGGGCTTAGGACCAGTGAAAATGGAACCTCAACAAGCAGATCAGCCATTGTTGTTGCAGCAGCAACATCAACAGCAGCAGCAACAGCAGCAGTTCCTCCAAATGTCCAGGCAGTCCCCCCAAGCTGCTGTTGCTCAGATGAGTCTGTTGCAACAACAGCGAATTTTGCAGTTTCAGCAGCAACAGCAACTGCTAAAAGTGCTCCCACAGCAAAGATTACAACTACAACAACAGCTTCAGCAGCAGAACGTTCCAATGAGATCTGTGGTGAGACCTCCATATGAGCCAGGAACATGTGCTCGGCGACTGACTCAGTACATGTATCAGCAACAGCAGAGACCTCAAGTAAGATATATTGCGTATTTGAAGCAAAATTTTACATATTCTGAGCTACTATATACATAACATTTTGTAAGCTGCAATAAGTTGACACTTACTGATGCAGCTATGTTCATTCATGTTCGGACTTGTTTTCATACCCAATATGTATAAGAGTCTCTGATTTATTACTTAAAGTTCCCGTCACATTTCTTGAATATTGATCAGCAGTTAGATTTTTGTATGTTCAATAAAGAGATAAAAGCCTAGTCATGTCATAGTGACCATATGAGGAGTTTCCTTCTTCAACATCCTTCTCTGCATTTCATGTTAAAAAAAAAAAAGCTATTTTCTTTGTCTGCATTGAGGCATGACCCTGGCCTCTGTGCCATCAAGTTTTCCATATGAATGGTTGTGATCTGATCTGGCTTGTGATTCTGGTTTCTTCTGCAGAATAACAATATTGAGTTCTGGAGAAAATTTGTTGCTGAATTTTTTGCTCAAAATGCCAAGAAAAGGTGGTGTGTTTCTTTATATGGAAGTAGCCGCCAAACAAATGGTGTTTTTCCTCAGGTCTGTTTCTGGCAATAACTACTTGCAGTACTGTTTGGGAGGGGTCATAGTTGGGTCATTTAAAGAACATATCTTCATTACCTAGTCACGTGAATCTTTAGTACCGTCCGGGAGGGGTCATAGGTGGGTCATTAAAGAACATATCTTCATTACCTAGTCACGTGAATCTTTACTGTATCAGACTTTCTCCAGTACGTTAAAAATGCTCGAAATTTTTGTTATAAACACAAATGCCTTTTGCATTTCTAACAATGAAAAAGGTGAGGCTACTTAAAATGCATTGCCTTAGAATGACACATCCGATCTTTCAAGGTTTTAGGGAAAATTGGCCTACACTTGAAGATTGAATGATGAGGCATTTGTGGGCCATCACTTAGAACTTCAATATGGAGAAATATTTTGCTTTTTGTTATTGATTCTTCCACCGAGCTCCATAGAAAATTATAGCTCAAATAAGCTACTTGTGCTTTCAGTTGAAAGTAATAAAAGAACCCAAAAAAAAAAAAAGAAATCCAATTTGAAGTTGTTGAGCTTTGCACTCCTCAAATTTCAAGAAGGGGCTTGTATGATGTTTGAATCACCTTTTCCTCAATTTGCCACATCCTGTAATAGGTTTACTAGACCTTTAAAGTTTACTGGTGGTCCTTATCCTTTTTTCCCCTTATCTATACTGCGTGGCTATGTCAACCAGTTTAGTGAGGATTACCTTGTTTTTATGTGTTTGGTCGCTTATTCTCTGGGCTAGCATTTCCATTTCTGGGAGCAATTTAATTTGTACTGTTTTCCGGGACTGGATTTTGTAGAAGTATAAGAATTTAAATTTCAGCTTTTGCAGGATGTTTGGCACTGTGAAATATGCAATTGCAAGCCTGGTCGTGGATTTGGTATGATCTGTCTCTCTCTCATGCCTTAATCCCCATACATGCACAGACATGGGCATTCATGCTTTCATTGTTAAGTCTTCTTTATTTCAAAGATTGCATACACGGGTTTCTTTGGTGGTCCAACAATATCTAATGCAGTTTGACTATGATCCTTGCTGCTGTATTTTATGGACACAGGTCTAATCCCCAAAGTGTTACCTTGTCTGACTTTTTGGGGCTTTTCCATTTTGACAATCTCTGTGCAAAAATGGCAAAGACAGTGGAACATAGTACAATACTTGTTAATTAGTTAAAGTTACCTTTTTGGGACCATTCTTTGTTTGCTGAGAAATTGGCTCTTTTGCTGTTATTATGTCTATACTGTTACCATTTCTGGAACTTCTCAAACATGAACATGAAAAACTAGGAACAGGTATAACTGGTTCACCCAACATGCAGGTACAGTGTGGTGCCACTTGATTACTAGAAATGCTGAAAGCCATAATCATGGTGACTACTAATTTAAAAAATTTGTCAATGGCCCATCCAAAGTAAATGATGGTTTGGTTGCCATTGTTATTTTGTTATTTAAAATGATTTGAGATAAAAGAGAAAGAAGAAAAAACAACTGGATAACTGGACAACCTACAATGCACACCATATTGGTCTGTGGAGAATTTATCATTCATATCACTTTCCTAATCCGTTTAACCAAATAATCTTGTATGAACCGCCAGTTCCAGAAAAATAATCAATTTTTGAAGCATAGTGCACTTGAGACAAAGGGCGAGAAAAATCTTTCTTTTTTGTATGGAGTAGGCAAAAAGACAGAGTTTTCCTCATTTTCTCTCTTCACTTTTGCTTTTCCCTTCCGCTTTAATTGTCATTTTTCCTTGCCAAACTGTGAACCGCTAGCTCTCCAGTTGTTCCTTCCACACTCAAGGAGTCCTGTACGGGGCTGGAAAACATAAAGTGCAAACAGGGGTAATTGTATTGATATACATTCATAGCCCAGGTCAGGAAGGAATAAACGCTTATAACACTCACTCAAACCTGCACATACACGATTATTCATGCTTTGGAATCTTGTGGTGCAAGTCCAGAAGTAGTAAAGAAAAAAAGGACAAAAAAGGGGAATCATGTGGATGATTAAGGAAAGGGAACAAGAATGAAATTTGGTGTCTAATCTCTTTGTGGTTATGAGTTGTATGCTTGAACTGTATGAGGGAAAAGAGAAAACTTATAACAAAATGAGTTGCATCTGACCATTCTTATATTTGGAGCCACTATTGGAGCTTAAATTTTCCCTTTTTTTGTGTTCTAATCCTATGTATATAATATGTATTCTGCTTTCCAGAAACAACTGCTGAGGTCCTACCTAGACTATGCAAAATCAAGTATGATAGTGGTACATTGGAGGAGCTTCTTTATGTTGACATGCCTCTCGAATATCAAAATGCATCTGGCCAGATTGTCCTGGACTATGCGAAAGCAGTACAAGAAAGTATATTTGATCAATTGCGTGTAGTTCGTGAGGGCCAACTTCGTATTGTATTTTCTTCTGATCTGAAGGTTGGGCATTTAATATCTTCTTCTTTATTTATTTATTTTTTAATTTTTATATTTTAAAGCACAAGAGTTATTCAATATGATCATTCATCTTCATTTGCCTTATCTTGCTACAGATTTGCTCATGGGAGTTTTGTGCTCGGCGACACGACGAACTTATCCCTAGAAGACTGATAATTCCTCAGGTTAAAACTTTAGTTTTTTCTTGTATGGTTTGCTGTTGATACAATTGCATTGTGGAAGCGATCACGTTTAGTTGATCATTTTTAAGGATTGTGTTGCATGTCTATAATTCTTTTTTGTTTGTTCCTCCTGAGTTATGCTTTTCTTTTGTTTTATCACTTCTTCCCTTGTTCAGTGTTATAAGATTTTATCTCCTATTCTGTGAGGACGAGGTTTGGATGATAGGTGTAGCTTCCTTACACTTTGGTTGCAGATCTGAATCATCAGTTTTGGTTTTTGTCTCAGGTCAATCAGCTTGCAGCTGCTGCTCAAAAATATCAAGCTTCTGCCCAAAATATGTCATCCAATGTACCGGAGCAAGAGCTAGAGACTAATTGTAACTTGTAAGTTACTTGTTACCGCATTTGTTACATGCTGTATGTTATATATTACACCATAATATTTCCCTATCAAAGCTGCTATTGTGTTGTTAGGCCATGTTTATTTCGGTCATCCTCTACCTCAATTAACTATACTCTGTTATAGTCTATATGTTATTTCCTATTAACATGGCATGGTGAAACTGGCCTCTGCGATTGGTGCTTCAATTTAATTTCAAACCAACATTGACCTAAAATAGACTTTTCATATTTAACCATAATAAAGGGGTCCCACTCTGGATATTTTAGTCATCCTCTACCTCAATTGAATACATTCCTTATGGTCTATGTGTTATTTCCTATTAATTTGCCATCTTCATTGATGTGGCAGTTATGTGGAGAAAGCATATGATTGAGTATCTTGAGAAGTAATTGGGATTTCATGAATTATATCGACTTAATTAAGTATCTGTATGATGGAATATTTAGTTATGATCAAACGAAAGAATTTTGGATTTTCATAGGTGTCCACCAACACCAAGGATTAGTACTAACTTCTTGTTTGTTTACATTAACAATGGATAATCTCACGGGTGATATTGAGGAAGATATTCTTGGTGTATGTTATGTGCAGATTATATTGTATTGATTGATGAAAGTAAGCAAGCTATGAATCAAAAACTAGAAAAAATGGAGAAATATGATAGAATTAAAAGGTTTTAGCAGAACAATAACAAAGTACATGAACTTTAAGATGCACAATGATTTGGATGTAAATGTAGTGAAAAATTGATAGAGAAGAGACGTGTAAGAGGGATCCTTCTTGTTACTTAGGATTTGTTATTTAGAAAGATGGATATATTGATGTAGACGTTGAACATAAGATTAGATCAGGGTCGAAGGTGGATGAACTAGAGAAGTGTTTTCGGGGTATTATGTGATTGTAAGATCCTGCTTAAATTAAAAGACGAGTTTTATAGAAGTGTAATAAATCCGGCAATGCTTTTTGACATGAAATGTTGAACTATTAAAAATCAACATACGCAAAAGATGAGCATATCAGAGTTGAGAATGTTAAAGCAGATGAATGGAGTTAAAAGAAAAGATAGAATTTTGAAGTCAGCCTATTAGGTTAAACTTATGAGTAGCACTAATCATAGATAAGAGAAAATAGATCAAGATAGTTTGGGTATGTTCAAAGGAGACCATTAATGCTCTTTTTGGAGGAAGAGCATTAAGATTAAGATAGCGTATAAAATGAAGGTGCACTAAGGACAAGAGGAAGACCTAAGAAAACTCTAGGAAAGATGATAAAATATGAAATGGTAATCGCTAGTTTAACCAACAACATTGCTTTTAATAGAGTTGAACGGAGAAAACAGATTCCTATAGTTAATCCTAATCTAGTCGGGATAAAGGCTTACTTAAATTTGGTTATGCTAAATTAAGTTGCATTGTTCTTTCCGTCTTGATGAAATTTTCCTTTTCATACTTTTCCTGTACTGTTGTAACTTTCTTGTCTTATACTGACCAGAAGTTTCAACATTTTGAAGTTAAAGTATTTGTATTTCTTTCCAGGTTTGTTTCTTCAGCTCGTCAATTGGCAAAAGCACTGGAGGTGCCATTAGTTAATGATTTAGGATATACAAAAAGATATGTGAGGTGCCTCCAGGTATGATGCTCATTACAACTTTGTGATATCATTTTTGTTCCTTGATTTTCTTTGTGCAAATTCTTCACCTTTTTAGGTGATGCAGATCTGGACTGTAAATAAGCTGTTGTTTAGTGGTTGGTCTTGTTATAAGTTATTTTGTGACCACTCAACGAATGCCTTGTTCCACTTCCTATTTAAAAAATCCTTCTTGTAAAAATCCATCTTGTTCCACTTTATCTTCACACTCCAGAAGATGTCATTTCCTTATATGTTAAAATCTCTTTTTGAGAATACGATGGGATTGACAAGGCTTTATGGCATGAAGTGTTGGGATTTTACAAATCAGCATAGGCTAATGTTTTAGTAGGAAAATTGCTTGCCTTTCTACTAGAATTCTTGGGATTAATTCTTGGAAGTGACCTCCTTTAAGTACCAGCTGATCTTTTTAACATGCACAAATATTATGTTGCCAAGATAAGAATGTTAAGGTGGATTAGTGGTTTGATAGGAAAGAAAGGAAGATGGGAAATAATAAGTATATTAGGAAAAGCTGAAAATCTGGGGATGCCTCACTTGGAGATAAAATGAGAGAACATATTAAGTGGGAACTCGAGAAGACATATTGGAACAAAATCATATGGCCTTAATGGTTTGATAGGAAAGAAAGGAAGATGGGAAATAATAAGTATATTAAGGAAAAGCTGAAAATCTGGGGCTTACTTGGAGATAAAATGAGATAACATATTAAGTGGGAGAACTCTAGAAGACATATTGGAACAAAATCATATGGCCTTAGAAAGAGTTCTTTTTTTTTTTTTGCCCCCTCTTCTTTTTTTGGGGAAAATTGATCATGTGTGTTGAGTCAGTTGTAGAATGTGAATTTACCAGAAAAGTGGTCTTTTTAAGTTATTCAAAAGCCTGCTTTCCTTTGCAGTTTATTCTTGCCGAAGAACATGTAAAATTACAATAATGATGATGATGTCAATTTTGAACAAGAATTTTGGGTTTTCTGTAGCTGTTTTCAGAAGGTTACGAGTTCTGATTAATTATAAATATGCCCATGAATTTTGCACATTTGCAAGTAAAGCATATTGAGAACTTTGTATATCTGGTTGTAACTTCTATTGTAACTACACCTAGTGGACGACAGAACAACAAAAACATCCAATTCTTCTTTGGAAGGCCTTTTAATGCATATTTGGTAATCATTTGACTGTACCATTCAGCATCCGTTCTCAAACTCTTTGCCAGATAGAACTTACTGTAAATCTTTACTGTAAATAAGGAAGAAAGGGTTTGGCAGAATTCGAATAGCGTATTCCAAAATAGTTTTGACTTGAAAAGTTTTTTGTAAATTGATTCTTATCTATTCTTAACATTTGCACAAATAGCAAAGATTTTATGGTAGTGCATGCTGCTATCATTATGCTTTTCCATGATTAAAAATTCAGTGATATTTTAGCTTTTAAATAAATGCCCCCACAAAAACCACATCTTTTTTTTTTTTCCTTATATAAATAATGGCTGTCAAGGGTTACAAACTTCTCTACTTCAAATTGACTTCTTTTCGCCAACTGCCTTCCTCATGACCATTTAAACTTGCCTGTTAAACAAGTCTTCCTCACAGTCTTATCATACCACATTTAGGCACATCTTCTATTCATACCCTACATTTGCGCCGGGGGGGGGGGAGGCTTTTCATGTTGAAATAGATGCTGATTTGGAATAATATTGTTAATTTTCATTTTGGCATAATGGTAAAATTGCTCTTTTGATGATCTCAAGATCACAGGTTCGAGACGTGGAAAGAGCCTCTTTGCAAAATGTAAGGGGAAGGCTTCGTATATATATGCTCACCCTTCCCCTAGTCTCGCACTAAGTCAGGAAGCACTGTGTATCGAATGAGCCTTTTTTTATTGTTAATTTTCATAGTCTATTTTGCTTTATCATGTCTTGATAGAGCTTTCGATTGATATCGGAAATACTACGATATTTATAGAAGAAATCAATAAGGACTTTAAACGTAAGATTCGTCCTCATGAAGTAAAAGAATCCTTAAAAAGAATGAAAGTTAATAAAGCCATAGGACTCGACGACATTCCTATTGAGATGTGAAAATGTTTAGGTGAGTTTGGAATAACAATGCTAACAGATCTTTTTAATATGATATGACAAACCAAGAAAATGTCCTAAGCGTGGAGGGAGAGCACACTGGTGTCACTATATAAGAATAAAAGAGATATACAAGATTGCTCAAATTATAGGGGAATTAAACTTATGAATTATACAATGAAGTTATGAGAGAGGGTGATTGAGTATAAATTGAGATTGAAGATAAGTGTGAATCAGAATCAATTTGGATTTATACCAGGTTGATCTACCACCGAGGCAATTCACTTACTGAGGCATTTGATGGAAATATTTAGAGAACAAAAGAGAGATTTATATATGGTATTCATTGATCTGGAAAAAGCATATGATAGAGTTTCTAGAGACATAATGGTGGGCGCTGATGAATAAGGGAATTTTTGTTAGATACATTAATCTCATCAAAGATATGTATGATGGAGTTGTTACCAATGTAAAAACTTGTGGGGGTGTGAGTGATAGTTTTTCAATTAACATTGGATTTTACCAAGGATCAGTATTGAATCTCATCCTTTTTTGCAATAATAATAGATGAGATCACAAACAGTTCTAAAGATAAAATACTAGGGTGTATACTATTTCAAGATGATATAGTGTTGATCGATAAAATTAGAGAGGGTATTAGTGCGAAATTGGAGTTATGGAGAGAGACTAGAATCCAGAAAATTTAGATTGAGTCGGTAAAAAATTGAATATATGAGTTGCATTTTTAGTGGCAAGTACCAGAATGATAAAGAAACGATCAAGTTAGAATGACAAGACGTGCTGAAAAGCGAATGTTTTAAATATCTAGGATTCATCGTTCAAAACGATACCAAAATAGATGAGATATGAATCATAGGATTCAAGTGGGTTGGATGAAGCGGAGAAAGGTATCTGGAGTTCTTTGTGATCACATGATACCATTGCATTTGAAAGGAAAGTTCTATAGAATAGCAGTAAAATCTGCATTATTGTATGGTATTAAATACTGGGTCATTAAACAACAAGAAGAACAGAAAATGATTGTCGCTGAGATGAGAATGTTGAGGTAGATGTGTAGTAAAACTATGAAAGATTAGATTAGAAATGAAGAGATACACACTAAATTGGAAGTGAGCTCAATTATGGATAAAATGCGAGAGTATCGTTTGAGATGGTTGGGACATATACAACGAAAATCCAAAGATGTACAAGCTAGGAAGATCGATAGTTTAAATATAAGAGATTTAGTTAAATGATGAGATAGACCTTAAAACCATGGATACAATGTATTCGCAAAAATATAACACTTAAGGGGTTAATCGAAGAGATAATTTTGGATAGAAACGAGTGACATAATGAAATTAGAACATGTTAGATTATCACTTCTCATTTTTAAGTTTAGTTGGGTAGTGTGTACGTGTGTACGTATATATATATTTTTTTTATTATTATTATTATTATTATTATTATTATTATTATTTTTTTATTTTATTTTATTTTATTTTATTGAATTGTTTTATATTTGTTTCTCACGGCCGATCACAAATTTTAGGATTAAGGCATTAGTTGTTGTATGTCTAGATAGAGCCTTCGATTGTGAATTGTCATCGATTGTGAATTGTCCCTGATAATTGACTGGACTCTGTTTTTCCAATTTCTTGTTGGCTAAACTGCAGATATCTGAGGTTGTCAATAGCATGAAAGATTTGATTGATTATAGCCGGGAAACAGGGAAAGGACCAATAGGTAAGATTTGTTCTTTTCTTTCAAGTTGAAAATTTGAATCTATAGCAAGCATTGTTTTTAGTGTGGTATTATTTGAGATAAGTTGTCTCCTAACTTGAGGAATGGGGGAAGATTGTATTAGTGTTTAACTTGACCCAAGCAACCATTTTAAGGCTTAATCTAAAATAGTTTAGGTCCGCTGCATGAATAGCTTATATCCTAAAATACATGATGTTAATTTTAACCTAACATCAAGCAGTTTAAGCCCACCTACATATTTATATAATTTTTAAATAGCGCTTTTGGCTGAGAAATGCAAAAATTTTAGAGATTAACTACTGTTTCCACATCTTTCTCTGGAGAGGTTAATCTATTTTTGGCACTTTTTCTTTTTAAAATTATTATTGTTATTATTTTATTTTTTACAATCCTATGCTTCAGGAGCATTCAGTGTTGCTTAACTATAGGGAATGGCTGGCTCAAGCATAAGCTACTAAAGCCTTAGCCTGAGGTCCCCTTAATTTTAAGCCCCATGATTCAATAATATTATGTTTACGATCTATATAAATTTTATATTTATTCAAACTGAATTATGCTCCTTAACTTTTCTAAATGAATACCTAGTAAAATCTTATTCTCTCCCATTCAAATTAATTAGTCAACTATAACCTAAACATTTCCCAGAATCTCTAATTTTTCTCCTTATCAACTCCCTCATTTTTAACTTTCCTACCTTAATTGCACAATATATCGCATCTTCTCTCATTCATATTAGTTATCCAATTATAGTCTAATCACTTTTCCAAAAAACGTCTAATAAATTTAATTGGTAACTTTGCATCTCAAAAATCTAGAAAAATAAAATTTAAAGTAAAACTTTATGTTAATTTTATTAAATAAATTAAAGACCCTGTATTAAAATTTGGCTTTGGGTGGCCAACTCTCTTTAGCCGTCCCTGTATAAAGGACTCGCCTAATGGTAATTATTGTTCAGCTATTGGCAAGGAATATGTGTTGATAGTTTTTCTAATACTTATTGCTTGGAGTATAAATCGACCAAAACAATTTAAGTGTTAATATGACTAAAGCTTATTCGTAATATCTCTAATGGAACTCTAAAACAAGGAAATTATGTAATAAGAATGACAAGCGTCTCTTGAGTATTTAATGAATTAAGTTATAAGTAATTTTGGATACAACATCAGGCTTTATCCAAGAATTAATGGATAAGTGTCATGTTTGACATGCTGTTAGATTTTATTACCACTTAGAAGAGACCTTTACACATTTGCAAATTACTGTAGGAATTGATATATGACATGGACTTTGGATTATAGGAGAGTACCTGCGATGGGATTTATAAATAGTTGTTTCTTCCAGCATTTCTTCTATTTTCTTTAAGTAGCTACATGTGTACTCGCCTCATTTCACTTTGCTTGTGCTTCTTTTCAGTTAGGAACTCCCAAAAATGATCTTGAGCATTTTGTGAATAATTGTGCTGTCTTTCTTCTCTTAGTTTAGGAACTAAAGTAGCTAATATATTTCCAAAAGACGTATGTCATATTTCAAGTAATAGTTCAAGTAATTTTGCATCAACAAGAGAAGTGCTACAAATTTAAATAATCGAAGGGCACCAAACAAACTGCATCTGTGGGAATATTTTGTTGTGTTATTTTTGCTAAAGATAGCTTTACATGATTGCTTGACTACTCACTAACTAATGGACAACTCTTCAGATAGTTTAGCCACATTTTCTCGGAAGGCAAATCCATTGGGTCAGCCACATTACTCTGGCCAACAACCTGAGGAACAGGCACAGCAGCCACTAGCAGGACAAAACTCAAATAATGATCATGCTTCTGTCCAAGCGGCCTCTGTTCCTTTTTCTGCTGTCAATGGCATCGCAAGTGCAAATAATTCTGTTGGAACCACTTCCAATCCAACTTCTGGTACCACTGTCGTTGGGCTTCTCCACCAGAACTCTATTAATTCCAGACATGAGAATCTTATTGCCAATCCAAACAGTCCTTATGCTGGTACTCCAGGTCAAATTCCATCTGCTGGATCCTCGACTACCCTACCATCAGCTCAGCCCAACCCCTCTTCTCCATTCTCATCCCCAACGCCGTCATCCTCTAACAATGCTCCACAGCCCTCTCATAATGCCATAACAACTACGGGCACTGCGACCCAAATAAATTCTGCCAATTCACCAGCTCTATTGCAACAATCACCACAGTCCAATGAGGGTGACCCAAATGAGTCCCAGAGTTCTGTTGACAAGATAATACAAGAAATTATGAATTCATCACAGTTTGATGCAAGTGACATTGTGGGGGTTGGTTCTGTTGGAAGTAGTGGGAAGAACATGAATAATGTAGCACAAATAAGCAATAATTCTTTTGGCAATGGCAATCCCTTAGCAGGAAACACGATGTCAAATAATAGCTTAGGAATTAATGGTACCGGATCTGGGAGCTTTGGTGGTGGAATGGGTATCTCTGCTTCCGCTGGTGGTGCTAGAGCTATAATGGGAAATAATTCGATGACGATGCATGGAAGGGTTGGTATGCCATTGATTCCTCCTGATGCCGGCATCAATCATCAACAACATGAATTTGGTGGTAGGTTGCTGAACAGCTATGGAACAGTCAACGGCTTTAATATTCTTGAGTTCGACTGGAAACCATTACACTGAGGTTGTGCCATCCTATCTACCGTCTGATTATTTTGAGAAGTTGTGGATTACCGCTGATGTGATATACATGTACCATCTGATTGTGTGAAGAGAGGCGCGTCTGAGGCTCAAGCTGAGGATATCTTCTGCGACATGAGATTGAAGCTGTCGTGCTAACACCAAGTGATACCCCGTTTGGTGCTGATTTACATGAAAGATTATACTTATTGGCCAGTCATGGCCGGGTTTTCCCTTTGATTTTCTTCTTTTCTTTTCGCATTCTTATGTCGTGTGCACCTTTGTTTTTGTCTTTTCTTTCATGGGGATTGCCTTTAGAATGATATGTACTATAAGATTTTTAATGCCCTTTTCCCAGTCGAAAATGAGTCTTCAATGGTGGAGCAGCATTTTCAGTTTTGGTTGGTGTGGATGTGTGTCGCTCCATTTGGTGGGGGCCTTGTGTAAATAAAACAGAATCTTCACCCTTCAGTATAATGGCAATGGTACTGCTACTAATGGTTTGAATTTTATATCCGTTGTGGCAACGTATTTGCTTAGCATGTATAGAAAACTAAGATGCAATGACCTTACCCACAGGAGAAATATACCCTTTGAGATTATTTGTGAAAATTCATTACAATAAATTATTTCTAAAAACTTTAAATTATGTTTAAAATTTCGGATATGGTTCTGAATTTTAAAAGGTTACATATAAGATTTTATTAAAAAAAAAAAAGTTCATCCCGTATATATTTTGTTTTAATAACTTAATCAAATTAATGTGCATTGTATTTAACAGTTAATTATAGTTTAATTAAATTGAATTATAATAATATAATAAGAATGAAGGATAACGAGTAATGGTAAATAAATTTATTTAATAATCACCTCAAAAAGAAATAAACTATTAAAATGCAATCAATTATTAGGCTGTTGCAATATTTGTTTCCATAAGAACTTACCATACAAAAAATATTTTGATCGCATAAAAAGTTGAAAAAAGAAAAAAGAAAATCTTCATCATCTCTTCTCTTCTGGAAAGTAAAAGGGAGAGGCGATGAAGAACATTCCCCCCCCCCCACCCAATTTTAAATTTGATTGATATATTTTTGGCTAATAACTTATAAAAACAAATATTACAAGAGAATAATATTTAATTATATTTCAATTATTTATTTATTTTTTAGGTAAAGAGAATTTTTATTATCTCATCAGACATCAATTTGATTGTATAAATTATTTATTTAATTCAACTAAATAAATAAATATATAAGAGAACCGTATAGTTTCGAGCATTTTGCATTTAGTGCAGCAAAAGTTATGGAAATTACATTCGAATCATGTCCAATGCCATATATGTCTTTCTACATATCACTGCACTGTTCTTAGTTCTTTTTCTGCTTCTTCCCACCAGCAAGAATGCGCTGAATTTGAAGTCCTCGACTGAAAGCCTGGTTGAACAGCAACCTGGTCTGGAACTCTGAGACGAATGGGAACCATGCCATTATGGCAACTGGCGCGAATATTACTACTCCCATCAAGTATTCGTACCCTCTGGCTAAGGCTTTAAATGACCCCCACAGTCCAATTCCCTTCATTATCGGTCTGCATGCTTGCCCAATCTGCACGTTAAGCACAAACCAGGTTAAAGCAGCAGTTCATATGCATCTTGCTACCCAAGATGAATTATGTTGTGTCATATAGGGATTGAATAGGGTTTCAGAGAATGGATTGTGTACCTGTATAAGTGCCCATCCGGTTGGCAAGAAAGCCAGCAGGCTAGCAAAAATGTCCCCAACGGTAAGACTGAGGAACAAGAACATAATGACCACAGTGACCACAAATCCAATGAAAAGGAACAGCTTGAGAAGTCTGAACATCAGCTGGAAATCTGCGCTGAACTTCTTCCTTCCCATGGACACAATCTGCAGGTCAAATGGATCCCAGGTTGTTATCACAGTAGATATTACATTAATCGAAATGTCTTGTACCTATGAATTACTTACCTTCAAGACAATCATGGCAGCCAAAATGACAAGCCAGGAGAGACCATATACCTGTTTTTACAGCAGGACATAAGATGTCAACCACAACAACATATACTCCCAATGCAATAAAATACATCTATGGTCTTTTAGCTGATTGTTCTACAATGATCTGAACTATAGGAAAAGGGTTCTTTGACAGTATAATGTTTCAGTGGGGGGATGACTAGGACAAACATAGCAATGACCAACAAGTTTTAACTAATAAGAATCAAAATAACCAAGACTATATTCTTTTGCCTTCTTGTCTGATTGAGTATTAGAAGTTGTCAACTTGTGCAGACAAAAAGCGACGTTTTCTGATGAAATTGAATTTAGTTGGGACATCAAGTCATGGCTTTAAGTCCAAGTAAATTTGAGTTTTCTTGGCAACCTTGATTTTTTTGTTTCCTTTTGGTAATTGAAAGATTGCATAACGAATGAAGATTACAAAAGCAAATAGGAAATGAAATCCCAATGAAGAGCTCATATACTCACCATGATGCTTGTATTGCCATTGGCCACGTGTAGATGATAAACAATTCCATACTGGAAGATAAAAAATCTGAAGGAAAGGACAATCTCCCAAAACCGTCCCAAAAATCCTGTGTATTGCAGATGCTCCTGCTCCTCTTCCCACCATGATTCCCAGCTCTTGTTTGCCGGGACTCCAATACCTCCACGGCTGTTTATCCATTTCGTCCAGTCATCCCAATCTTCCACTATCTTTTGCCACTCAAATCCTGAAGGGTTAAATATAAAAGGGGCAAACAACCATGAGACTACGAGGAACCATGTGGACCCGGTCATAAAAATGTAGCTCGTAGAATCAGTAGCTGCTGATCCATATAAATTGTAGACTATCAGCAATATCATCAACTCCAACCCTTTCACGAAATGGCTCCTAGAGTACATCCTGTAGTTCTCTGCAAATTTTTCATGTCGAACGACAAAACCACGACCAGTGGCTCTGTACTTTGCCCCACCATGCAAGATCGTGCGCCCATAATAGTGAACCTTTGTACCAAGAGAGAACGTGAAGAAGACTGCTGCAAGCTGAAGTTGCATGATTATTATGTCACCGAGTGCACTTCTGAACCCTCTTTCTAGACCAATCTCCATGATCATAGGTAGCGCCATCATAAGACCTAATTGAACAACAGACTGAGAAGCCACAACTGCTTTAAGAGAATAATCACCTTTAGCCCTTGCAAACTTCATAATCGTGTTCTCCAATCCACTTATTGACAGATAAAGTTTGCCGTACAAGTAACAGTAGACTGTAAGAACAATTATCTGCAATGTGAAGAGTTTGTATCAGGTATGCAACATGAGACTGCTAGTGAGTCTATTAAGCTAACGTATAAGCTGCAAAGCTTCTTATTTTGTTAAGGAGCTATTTTATTTTAATTTTTTCAGGTTAGGTGCTATAGAAAAATGGACTTCACAACATCTAGGAAGAAAATTGAATAGAGAAATCAAGTAAAAAAATCTGAAATGAGATGTGGTTGACAATAGAACTAAATTTAACTTAAATTCTGCCCATAGACTTCCACTGGGGAAGGGGCGGGAGGTTATTATTGTACTCTCTTTGACTCACAAAGATGATCTAAGCAAAAGGGAAGATTGCCAATGTGAATGAAACCTATTTTTTGGAAGTTGAAGTACAGGAGTATCCCCCTCATATTTAGCCACCAATAAATTTTGTATGGACTACACAAATAAGAAATGTATATGATGGGCCTTCTTCATGTTAATAGATATTACAGCATGTTTCTCTCAATGTTATTTCAGACACCAAGACACCAACTCACTGTAATTTGCAACAGATTTGATTAAAATAATCACAAAAAGGTTCAATGTAAAGTATAACTTTCTTCAAAAGATGAAAATATATATGAAGAACAGCAAAGTCAGCTACTGGGTGATAGAAAATTTTAGTACCAATTTTTCTTTACCATCAGGATTCATCATTTTTGTTGGTGAATTTGATCAGTAACTGAATTGACTCCCACAATTTGCATTTCTAAAGGATATTATCACACCAGAAATTTGATTTACAACCCAAAAACTAGACTTTGAAGGTCTTAAAAACTTCAAATAGCAGTGTACAAGAGATCTAAAATGAGACCGGGAAGGGCATGCCACATTGTGTGCCCTAGAACTCCTTTGGAGAAAAGGGACTGCCGTTCTAACTTCTTTCTTAACTTATGTTGAGGTTATTATGAGTAGCAAGTAAAAACACGAATGTTGACTCAAATTTAGGATTGGTTTCAAATGCTTTAGAACTGTAATGCATAACTAGAAAAGTTATTTAAGCAAATGAACTTACCACTGAGCTAACATAAAACCCAATTGTAGTATAATAACAGGAAAGCATACGGAAAAAGTCAAAACGATGCCCTAATCGGTATATGTCCCTGCTTAGAGTCTGTTCTCCATTTCCACAAGCCACTTTTGCTTCGAAGAGTGAGATTTGGTTAAGACCAACATCTCTTCCCTTTCCAACTTGGATGTATTCATGATGTGTAACATTTCCACGCCTTAGTGTTGAGTTGAAACCTATATACAGAAGCATATTACTCGCAAACTAATTATACAGTATTATACATTATCCTTTGAATTGAAAACTTGTAAGAATACTACCAGCGAAGATATCTTCACTCAAATTGATACCGGCAGATGCCTTGCTGATGCCACCACGGGTGATATGGAAGATTCTATCAAACACATCAGGATGACCATAGTGGAATCTAACTCTGCAACCAGCCAACATAATGTTTGAGTAGGAAGAAGTAATTACCAAAGCAGAATGCTGCTGTCATAGCTTTCTAAGATGATACAGAACAAGCAAAAAGGCTGTTATTTTATTGGGCTTTATTAAATTGGGAGAATCTGGAGGCATTCCAATTATTCAGCCTGTCCAAGAATGAACTGACACAGTGGACTAGGAAAATCGTGAAAAGTCAAGTCTGAATTGGGTGTCAACTTTTCAGCCCATAGCTAATGAAGGGCGATGACGACTTGAAGAGGGGGGGGGCGAATGGATTAGACATATCAGAATTGAGCTTGGTGCTTTCCCTTTAAGGACTTCTACAAGAAAAACTTCCTTTGATTCTTCAGAAAATTTACTACATTGAAGTCGTTGAGTGAGACCATAAGTCAATACACACACTTACTGGGAAATGCATGAGTGCAAGGGGTTACTTTTATGCATAATTGAAATGAACACAAAATGGAAGGACTTACTTCAGAGGTCTCGCCAGAACTCTTTGACCAATTGTGACAAAGCTTGTCTCCTGCATTGACATGAACCAAGCCAAAGAAGAAACACTGCATTGCAAATCATGCGACTTGTCAGAAATCAGTAAAAAGAGCAAATGTTGTAATTCACCAATTTTATTTGGTCATCTCATAGAATTTAGCTTTGCAATTGATCAACTCGTTTTTCTCCAACAAGGGGATCAACCACATATTACAAATTCATATTGATGAAAGCTCCATCAAAGAGAAGAATAACATTATGCATCAGTCAAGGATAACTAATGCAGAATAATAATGTAACAAAAATGTCCATAGCCCTTGAACTGGTCATCCAACCTTCCCGTGAAGATGTGTTCACGAACACCCAGGATTGTAGGTGGACGCACTCCATGATCTTCATTGAATTCTTCCAAAAGGTTACGCATTTTGAAAGCTTCTTCCAAGTAATTGTCCTGCAAAAACAAACATTTATGAAGACAACAATTGGCAAAATATTCTATAATATTTATTTGCTCATATACAGGACGTAAACTTTGAAAATTTACTTGATTCATATCAATGGTCTGGAGAGCTTCCCCTCGAGTGAAAATTATGGCATGGTTCTGATTTTCAGGTTTGCCTTCCCCTATCTTTGCTGAGCCTGGCAATTTTATGCGATAGATTTCCTGAGAAGAGAAGATAATGAGCAATCAAAATGTGTTCTGCTGTTTGTCAATATGCAAAGGTAATTACCTGGTCTAGATGATCGACAGCTTTGATCAACACTGAGTAATATACTTTCTGAGTCTTTCCACCTTCCCTCTCTTCAACTTCATCAATATATGCTACACGAAGGGATGGATTACTGTATTGGCAACATCAGGAATCAGTCATCAGACTAAAGTTTCTAAGTACATTCTGATGTGAAGAGTACAAAATGTATTAACTAGAGGGAGAACGTACTTAACCAACAAGTTTAGAATATCTGTTGCACGACGATCTCCACTTCGCTTTTGATTTCCATAGTTTTGACATGTAGCTACATAGGTGAATTTCATGTCAGCCACAGCTTCTAACTGAGCGTGTAAGGATCTTTGACTTCTCTTTTCCACCTCCGATGGATCTGATACAGCTTTGTAGCCTTCTAGAATCTCTGCTCAAATTATTTAATGTGTGAGAAAAGCTTGCTTTCCTCAGTTCAGTTATGTTACTAGTCACCAGGCTGTATTTCAGGGAAATATTTTTTGTGCTCCAACAGAAAAGGAAATACGTGTCTACAGGAAGATCTTATTCACTCTACCACAGAAGCACTTTACATTTAATCCATAGAGTTATGAGTTGATTCAAAGTAAGTTTCCAAAGAAAAAAATAACCAAAAGCGGAATGCTATTTTTGCCAGTAAAGGATGACTATTATGAAACATAAGATAATTTCTATCCTTTGACCTTGAAATCACAGATTTGAGGCGTGAAAAACAGTCTCTTTGCAAAATGCAAGGGGAAGGTTTCGTATATATACGCCCACCCTCCCCCTATCCCCGCGCACTCAGCCGGAAAGCACTCACCAGGTGAACCCTTTTTATTACTTATCAAAGGTCTTTCACCATTCTATCCTTTGAAATCCTTAAGTTATAAAGGTTTCCCAACATTCACTGATGTTCATCTTGAAATCACATAATTTTCTTTCATTTTGTCAATTTAAATAACCAACAAGATAATGATTCAGCTAAAATTCTGTAGATATATACTAGTCATTAATATCTTGTGCAAATGAAAATATGTTTCCTCTTTTCCTGTTGATCATTCTTTTTTAAATTCAAAGTGAAAGGGCAAGATGGAGTAACATTAAGAAGGATAATGCTACATATCACACCTCAACCTTCACTATTTTGTCACATTATTATACATAGGAAAAAGCTTGAAGGATTTTTTTTTTTTTTTTTTTTTTTTTTTTTTTTTTTTTGAGAAAACAAGGAGTAAAAATCTTTCCACATTTAGTATGTGGACAATGTTGAAGTTAAAGTCAGTGAAAAAAAATATTATCCTATTAAAAAGGTTGAGCAGCAGGAAAATGAAATCCGAAAATTTTGGTTCTTACCTTTTTCAGTAGCCATGTCAAGGAAAGCCTGAAGCTTCAGTGCCCTTCGGTAATACATCATCCCTCTAACTGAAATGCCAGCATTTGTTAGAAAAAGAGGTCAAATGTGATACTATTCATTTAGAGGAGATAATGACCATGAGCTACCTGTTCTGCTTAGTGTCTGGCCTCTTAAAGAGACCCAGTGACGCAGCTGCAATATGTTCTCTTCACTTTCCCAAATCTCACTATCGTGTTTACAATTAAGTCGCTCCATGAAGTTATTCCATTCATCTGAAGCATCAATGGTAAAAATTCTGTATTAGGGCCAAGCCAAACTGAAAACTGGCATACATGGGTTAAGCAATTGGATGAAAAAGGAGAGTTGTTATGAATCTTTAAGAACCTGGGAAGATCTTTTGCAGATAGAATATAATGGAGACACCATCTTCATTCTCCATTTCAAGATCATTCTTGGAATAGACAGTCTCCTCACTGTAATATGGGGTCATAACACTGAACGAAAAAGGAAAAACAAATGGGTCATTAAGTAGTTTAAAAGCTGCATCTTTCACAATGTATAAAGCTGTTGTACTTGTCACCTGCAACAGCATACTCCTAAATTTTAAAATACTGAATTATGTCTTGAAGTAGAATTCAAGAAATAAATCCCCCCATCTTTGTTTTTAAAACGGACTAATTTTGGTTCGTGTGGATAGTATGACTATCAGAGCGAGTTAAAATAACATTCTGAAGAGAATAAATGATAAGAAATAGATCCTCACCTTATTTATTTACATTAAACAACATAACTTAGATGCAAATATAAAAATAAAACCGTGATTGACAAGCAAGGCTGGAGGGACTTATTCGGCAAATTCTCAGCCATACCATGATGTATTAGGAGTGAATGGAATGCCAGAATATTCTGCAATCAAACTACTGAAATTTCTCTTTTATGGGAAAAAAATTGTTCTTTATACTTCGCTATTTGTTTACGCCTCAGGGACTCATAAACTTTATAGTTTAGAAGATTTGAAAATGGACTGGAGTGCAATTGTGTCTTAGTCTCTTTGTATTGTATTGGCTTGTATTTTTTACTTCTAAGGAATTAACATCCTTAAGAGTTTTTGTATATGTTTTCATACATCTAATGTATTCTTCTTTTTCTATTCGAAGAAAAAAAGAATTATTTTGCAAATTCTTGGAGAATTTAGCATCACATCCATGAAGAAAATTTGTACTACCATTGTAAAATAAATGCCTAATGAGGAAGTGTGGTCTGAACCTGAAAGAAAGCATTTTACGAACTCGAGGAGCACGGGGCATATCCATAAACAAAGAATTTGTAAAGAATGCAATCCTTCTACGGGCTTCAAGGTTTGTTGGCACCTCCATTGCAGATTCTTTCACCGTCAGGAGAAGATAAAGGCGATGTATCTAAAAGAGCAGAAAGCCAGATCAGCTATCACCGGGATTTATTTGTTTTGGTACTAAAAAAAGTTCACCCCGTGCTCCCCGCCTTGCCGGGGTAAAGGAAGGGTGGGCGAACATGTACGGAGCCTTCCTCTTGCATTTTTTTGCAAAGAGGCTGTTCCCACACCGCGAACCCGTGACCTCAAGGTCACAAAGGAGCAACTTAACCATTACATCAATGTTCGCACCTCTATATACTGGCCATATTTATGGACAAAATACCTGCTCTTCCCATTGAGCTGTAATTACAGGTGGAAAGAGGATGGCAGGTTTTGGATCGGTTCCGGCAAAAAGTTGTCGTCTAGGTACGGAATCTTTGCTACCATGGCCAAGTTCAGCCAATTCTCTGTATAAGAAAAAAGAGAGGTTTAATGAATTAGTGAAATCACAAAACAAAAGGTAAAAATAAACTCAAACCAGATGGAATAATGTTCACAAACCGTATTTCTTTCACCATCATGTCACGAGTAACAACTTCTAACATGTCCTGCAGCAAGAACACCACAGCATCTCTCTTGGATGCATCACCATCTTTCTGCAACATAAGAGGAAGAGATGAGCACTTATTTCATACAAAGGAAGAAGAGTTCAGATAATACCACATTTATAAATAGCAATGTTTTAACAACTCACCAAGATGCCCACAAGCTCCACAAATTTCTTGCAGAGAGTGGGCAAAGGGCCTGGTCGGAAATTTGCAAGAAATGTATTCTTTGAAATATTACTTTCAATTTCTTTGATGATGATGCCAATTATCCTGCAACATTATACCCTCTGTTAGGCTCAGTGAAACTGTTATAGGGACACCAAGACATATTTACGTATCTTAAAATTAATTAATCCTGTGAGTCGGTATTCTTACTGTAACAAGACTGAAATAGGGAAAAGTATAAACATGTCACCATTTTCCTAAAATTTATCCTGCATAATATCTACCCTTCTTTAATCTTGTGAGTCGGTATTCTTACTGTTACATGACTGCAACAGGGAAAAACTATAAACAGAAACACCAATTTCCTAAAATTTATCCTGCATAATATCTACTCTTCATTGATAGATGTTTCTAGCATAAGGCTGCTTGGGTCAGGCTTGTTGGCTGAAAAAAAAAAATTACAACTGCAGAAACTACAACATGCACACTTGCAAAACGGGCAGAACAGTAATTTACATTATGGAGGAGGCAAATTCACCGTTCGAGGAGAAACTCCCTAATAAATTGCAAACATTCATACTTGACTATAGCATAAAATGTCTAAGAGCTAAAATATGATTTTAAGCAGAGAACCAAGTTCTCTTAAATTTCTGACTTTAAAATTTTGATTAGGTTGTAAAGACTCAAATATATACTAATCTAGAAACAGGACTGTCACTTTATTACTCAAATTTAGTCAAACCTTTTCTCATTCTCTCCAACAACCAGCATGTTGAGGATATTCTTGAATGACTCATAGCACTCTATCACAGCACATCTCATATAGTCATCTGCACTTATGCGCTTCCAAAGGTCAGAATCCCTCGATTTAAATTGGGCTGCCATATCCAAAGCTATTGGAATCTGAGAAGGTAATTTCTAGTTAGAACCTAAGCATATGATTTATGTTTACAAATAATACACAAGAAAAATCAACAGTAGATATCTGACCTTGCTAGCTAGCAAGAAGGGGGGCCACTGAATTATTTTCAAGCTAGGATCAGATGAATAAGGAACTAGAAGCAGATCCATCTCTCTGGTTTAGACAAAAACCCAGTTTAACATCTATAGGCAGATGGAAAATATAGGAAATATAAACAATGACAATTTAGATCAGTATAGAGGCCTTTCCTGTCACTAATAAGGTCCTCCTCACGGAAACTGCAGATGACTTCATTCCACAACTGAGCAAATTTTGCAGCTTCACTTCTCCTGCTTGCAGTGACCTATAAGACCAGAGAGTTTGGGGAGGTATAACTATTGTATCTAGAGGACATTGATCATCTTACAAATGTTTATAGATACTTGGTTAAAAATGAGAGAAATAACCTCGGCAAATCGCTTTGAGAAACAAAATCCCCTCTTTTGAGTCTTATCAGAAGGCACCAAATGGGTGTTGAAGGCACCTGGTAAAGACTGGAACCGTGACCTTAGCATGCCCAGGGTTCTAATCTGTACGAAGAAAAACACATCAGTGTTGCCAAGACAGGTAGCTAATGACAAACATTGATTAGTGACACCAGTAGAATCAAGTAACTAGGAACTCATTTCAAAGATGGTTGCTCATAAATTTTGCCATAGAAATGAACCAATCTGTCTTGTGAGGTGCCTATCATGCAAATCATGAAAGAAAAGGATACACACAAATTGAATGCGGATTAGATGTGTGATATACAATTTTTTTCATCAATCCAAGCTCCAGCCCAACAAAAATCATTTTAAAACGAAGAAACAGGAAATTGAGTTTGATGACTTGAAAAACACCAACCAAAAACATCAAGATTCTGACTAAATTTTTGAACTTGCATTTATTGTCCAAATGGGAAACTTGGAATCACAATTAGGACATGAATCATATGATCAAATTCAAAGATGTATAACCATCTCATTATCTGAAATGGCAGTATGCAAGATGATAGAGACCACTATGTTTGATGTTTGGGCTCATTAGAGAAATTGCACTTTTTCATAGTGGTCTCGCTTAAGCTGGTAATTTGCAAGTTTTTTTTAAGATAAGTTTGTGCTAATCACGATGGAGGAATGAGTCATTGAGCACACAAAAAATGGAACTTAAAGTTTCATTCTAAGGACCTAGAATAGTGCCAGCAAAGAAAATTACAAGATAAAAGCACTGTAGCATCTAGCATCTACACACACATGGAAGAAAAAAAAAGGAACTTCAAAATTACCTCTCCAAGACGATCAAAAGCTCCTACAACACCACCATACAAAGTGGAGAACACAGCACACCATATCTGGGTGTCCATAAAGTAAACCTGCATAGAGCTTGTAATAGCACATGAGACACTTCATCAAGGCCAAAGAACTGGTCTCCATTCAAAGCCTACAAGAACTACAATTAGAGAAAGTTTATATAGTAAAAACACACCAAGATTACTGGTGCCCAGAGTGTGATGAGTGCGCCATAGTTGTTTTTAGCTGCATTGACAAGAGAATATTTAACATGGAATCATAACAGAGGAGAAATGGGAAGAAAGAAACAAAATCATAGAAGGTTTACCATTTGGAAAGAATTCATGCCAAGTATATTTCACATGGGTAATACTCATAATTTCTTTTGTCGGTTTCACCAACGGTTTTATCTGGGAAGGACAAATAAATTTATCAAAACCTAAAACCTTATGTCATATCTAGTGTTCTACATCATATGAGAAAGATGTGATGAATTACCTGCATGAAGAAGCTGAATGCAAATTTCGAACCAAGAAGGAGTATCCAATAAATGGTATACCTGACCAGTCAGAATAAAATATGATAATGATGTCTATTTTAAAAGGAAAACAAAATTTAAAACTACAAAAATTTGCATTATGAGATAACAAATTTATTGCCAACTCACTTTATAAGTGCAAACTGACTCTCATGCATTCCCCTCCCAACATAAATCCTTGGCTGCAAATGAATGATTGGCAAGAAAGAGAACATGGTTAATTTTTTTGGAACTAAAATGAATCTAATGAAACTTCCGACCACAAAAAGTTTTAAGCTCAACTGCAGTTTCTTGATGGCAAAACATTTACCCAACAGGAAAAGAAACAAGACAGCTGAGACCATTATTAAAAATAAAAAAGAGGAAGATGGCTCAAACGAAAACTCTATCATTAAATCTACTATTCACAAACCTAAAAAGAAAAAGCAGATCTAACTGCCTGATGTTAGAACTTGCACAAGCACTAAGGTTGATCATAACCAACCATAACACTATGTAAACTGACAAAGGAAAACTATTCTGATGTGGGGAAAAAAAAAGGTAGAGAAGCTCAATTATTTATACCTGTGACCACCACAAAAGTATCCTAACTATGAGCCAGTCGGAGTTTTCAATTGCACGTCGCAACATTGGAAATATGAACAACACTGCAGTCAACAAATTCGGAAGCAAATATATTCCCACAGCCATAATGTACAGAGGAGGAATGCCATCAATTTGACGGAACCATGATAGAAGATCTTTAATTTTTCCTGAGCCTACTTGAAATGAATGTACATAACATAGTGGGAGAATAACTGCCCATGCAGCACTAACAATGATTTTGAGTAGGTTTCTCAGAACATCTGTGAACTTCCATCTATGTCCAGGGAGGTTTAAAACAAGGTCCAAAACACCTGAGACAAGAATATGCCATATAATTGCCAAAATTCTTCAAACTTGGAGAAAATCGTGAGTACAACAAACAGTGTGAGTTTAAATTGCAGCTTAAAAAAAGTATAACGCTTTAAGAACAATGCTTCAACCTTAACACTTCAGTCATAAAGTAATCAACTCTTACTCTGAAGAAAGCGAAGAATGGCTGCGGTAATGAAGATACTGGAAATGTCGTACAGGCTGTCCTTTTGGAAAACTTCCTCCAGGGAAGTGTTATTCCATGCAATGATTACCATTGCCTGCAAAATAATAATTCATAGTAGATCATTCTTTGAATGAATCATTAGAGAGAAAAGAATACACTATTCCTAGTGAAACTAGGTCCAAAACAGGTACCTGTAAGGCTAGTATGAAAAAGGTCCACAACCTATCAAAACTTCTGTAGATGTGCCAAAATGTTCGTGTTTCTACAGAGTTTGATTTTCCAGTGCTTGCAGACTTCTTATGGGATCCTTGTCTCCCCTGGCATTACAAAATAAAAAGTGTGAGCATGAAACAAGCAATCAATGACACATTGTTGCTAACAAAAGAAAATCTAAAAGTACCTGCACCAAGTCACGTGTTGATTTGAAAAAATCACCATCATCTCGCATTGGCCAGCCCAAAGAGAAGCAATCCGGTGACCTGAATTTGTAGCAAAGAAAGTTCAAGAGTTTTTAGAACAATTACTAATTTATTTAATTCCATCCTTGACTCAAATTATCCCTTTTGTACAAAACTCTAGTTTGACTGGAATTTCCATACATACCAGAAATACTCATTTAAGTCATCATAATTGCACCAAGCTGAGTGAGGAGCTTTCCCATGTTGGCCCTTCTTGGCTTCCTGCAAATTTACAGGCAACAGTCAGAATTTTCAAACTAGAAACTCAAAAATGATCAAGGTTTTTTATTTTGAAAAGAGAAGACTTTAAAATATGAAGGTTAGAATGATATATGGTTTACCGTCTCAATAACCCGATAAATGGGTGTTATGACCTTCCGCAAAAAAGCCTCATCATCCCCACCATATGAAGGCTTAATGTTTTCACCGGTAACTATACTAACATTACCAGCCAATAAGCCATGGAGCTCATATGCCATCTGCACATGTTCATTGTGTGCTATTAAAACAGCAATATAGAGTACAATTTGAAAGGAAAAGTAAACTTTATTCAGCTAATATAAGTAAAGGCCATACAACTAATAAACAGAGCTTACATTGTGAAAAATATAACAGAGGCACTCTGGCATGAAACGAACATTAGCAGCTTCACCCCAGATAAGAAGATATAAACCCATATACAGTATCTTTCGCTGTTGCACCTCTTGTTGTCCTTGAGGTAGTCTGTTGGCATCAAGAATTTTACATCCCAGAATTACACACTCAATGTATGCTTAGTAACTATAGTTAGACAAAGCTTCCATAAGTGCATGGACCATGATGAAACATATCAAAAAATTGAAATACCGTAAACTGTGCTTTCGTCCCAAAAATTTGCACCAGTTTTTGTAATTCTTGAAAAGCTTGTTCATCACAGCATCAACAGCCCGTTCATCAAGCTGCAGATTTGCAGAGCATTTAGAAATAAGACATATGAAAAGAGGAAAAGCAGGCAAAATTACTTAACCCTGACTTTCAGATGAAAAGGGGTTGATGAGCCTTTTACCAATCACAAAGTTTGGTAAAGAGCCAATTATTTCTAAATATGGCTGAGCAATAAGTACATAGAAGATATGAAAGACTGACATACTTGTCTTGCCTCAGTATGTCACATTCCCAGAATGCAAGAATAAACTAAAATTAAGTTTAGGAAATATAACAGAATTAGAACTTAAAATGGTACTATGGTACATGCCTTGTTAAGCGGCTCAGGTTTTGGGTGAAGCCTTATATGTACATCAGCAAGTAATAAAATTAAGTGCTCTCTCTGATTCCTGACATTATCTCTCTGCCAGCATTAAACACAAAGTCAATATTCCCGTGCCATATCTCCTGCTTGAATGAAGACATTAATAGTTACCGCAGAAAAGCGTACCTGAAATCCAAACATAGCCCTCAGCCAATCGAGAAGGTCCAAGTCTCCAGCCTTCTGCCTAGTTTGCTCAAACCCGCTTGGCCAATTCAAGCCACGAGTATTCCATAGAGCAGCCACGGCAGCTTTAACCTCTTCGAGCTGCATAATCGACTGCGAAGCGCCAGCAGAGTCAAGGGGAAGAATGTTGTAAGGTGCATAAATTTCTTTCTTCTCCTGGACATCTCTGGCCGCAGCAATGATCTCCGGGGCAACCTCCTCGACTTTCTCTGTCTTGTTGACCGCGCAGAGCACTTCAAAGAGTACTCCAGCGGTCTGATAGGCTTTGCCAAGCTGAGCTCTGTAGAGAAAGAACAAATTAGTGACATGTTTTGGGAAAAATCAAAGATACCCAGATGAGATATTGGTGATATAAGAGTACCTGTCGGCTTGCTCGCCCTTGTCAAGGGCTCTGACATAGTGTTCATAGTATTGTTGATAGAAGCTCTCGATTTCTCGGGCATCTGTCTTTTTAACCCTTGAGGCAAGACTCGATGCATTGTCCTGTAGCCAAGTAACAACACCCAACTCTCTTCATTTTTATTTATTTATTTATTTTTAATCAATCATTCTAATTCTGAACGTTAATTTTTTTTTTTTTTTTTTGGTGAGAATTCCGAACGTTAAATTTTCAAACATTAAAAAGTATTTGAGGAAGAAGATGAAGGAAAAGGCTATGGACAGCATTATATGCCCAACAGCAACAACCCAATTCTAAATTCATAAAAGTTCTTTTCGTGGCCCAATTGAAGTTGGGCAGATTGGCTCAGCCCAACTCAGACAAAACAATCAAAATATTTAAAAGAGGTTAACATAAAAGGGAAAAAAAAATTACTTTATAAAATTAACCCATAAATTCTATTTACAAAATTACTTTCTAATCTTTTCCATTTTACTTAATTTTAAACAAATAATCATATAATGGTCAAATTATCATGTAATAGTGAGGCAATTTCTATTATTTTACGCAACAAAAATTTGCCAAATTAAAAATAAATGGACACCCCACACAGGGCCCCCCTTTCTAACTCCAGCAATAACAAACATGTCTTCTTCATCTATGTATTGCAAATTCAATCCTATTTATCGCTTTTATTAAAAAATTTTAATTAACAAAATAAAGAGGAATATTACTTATCATGACCATGTAGTTGTGATCGTTCATTAATTCGAATTTTGGGAATTAAAAAATAGGTATTGAGACTGAGAGAGTCAATTTTTAAATAAACCCTACAGTGTTCGAACTAGATTAGTTGGCATCCGGATACTTATCGGTCAAGTATAAAAAAACTGCATATGCTAAAAAATAAAGATTTTTCTTTTTATTGATGTAGAATGAGACTCAAATTCTAGAATTTTAGAGGCTAATGGGCAAAAATCAAGATCTTGAAATATACTATTATTGTGGTTGGCATTAAATTTTTAATTTTATTTATGATAACAAAATATGATAATATTGTTCCCTATAAGGAAAATTCATCTGAACGAAGATCGGATAAGTTTCTGAAATTTTATCTCATAAAAATTGATACTCTTCTACCGTATCCCGTTGAAAAACCCTAATTTGGATTCTTAAGATCCTCTTATCTTTCCTTTTAAAAAAAAAAAAAAAAAAAAAAAATGAAGCCCAGAGAGAGAGAGAGAGAGAGCGAGAGAGCATACACGCTCTAAACGTTGAAGAAGAGCAGTCTTGAACTGACGCACACCGCGTCCGCTGGAGCTCGGATCCAATCTATGCGCTTTCTCAAATGCATAGAATCGACCTTTTCAAAACAGAAAAAGCAAACTGATTTCAGGAGCCAAAAAAAAAAAAAAGCCCTAACAAAAATGAAAATCAAAACAAGAAGGGTTAGGGTTTGGAGCGGGGGGAGAGAGAGATATATATATACAGAGATAAGCGACGCGAGGGCGTTCGTTTTCAATCTCGGTTGCGACGCGGAGAATGGGAGCGATGGAGCCGAGCGAGGAGGGAACGACTTCATTGTCAAACACTTCCAAGGAGAAAGTTGTCGTCGCCGCACTTCTCGACGTCCCTCTTTTCAGAAGAGCCTGTGAGGCAGGCGGATGCGCCACCCCCACCCCTTCATTGTTGCTCGACGACGACATCTCTCTCTTTCCGCTGCCGTCACAACCACACTAACCAACTACCACCACCACCACCACCTTATGTCTCTCTCTATCAACAACCCCTACAATAAGACAAATGCATGGAACCAACCCTCACAAGATCAGATGATTCTGCAATCAAAACACAACATTCAAGATTCATTCATCAAGCAAAAACAAAGGGAAAGAAAGATGAAACCCAAGATCTCACCACAGTACTGTGAACCAAACCCTCATAAAATCGTCATTTTCAATTGAAAAGAAAAATTCAAGAAACGGGCTGTTTCTGTTATTCTTTTTCAAGAACGTAACGAGAGAAAGAGAGAGAAGCGACTGCACGCGGCGAGAGATGAGGGGAAAAAGAGTAATGCTGAGAGCACTACATATTCGGGGGATGACATTGAAATTGCTGGAGAGAGAGAGAGAGAGAGAGAGGAAAATGGGTTGAACGTTTCTTGATGCCCAAAATAAAGGGACTGGTTGTCCGGAATTTTATGTGTTGGATTGATGTCTGAAATGAGCTGTGTGCTGGGGAATTGGTTTTGAAACTAGCTTGACTGCCTGTGCCTGACCCACAACCGCCCCCCTAATTATTCCCCTTTCTAAATTTCTCACCCACTTGATTTAAACCTCTTTTTTCTAAATTTCTTTTTTTTTTTTCCTACTTTTTCACCTATTTATAGGATAAATACATAACATAAATACAAAACCTTAGACATGTCTCATCAAATATTGGGCACAATCTTATTATTCTTTTTTCTTTTTGTATATAAGGAGATTCGAATTAGAGATCATAACAAGCGAGAGGAAACTATGCTAGTTGAGTTATAATTTGTTGGCACAATCTTATTATTCCATGTAAGAATAGGTATGTTACATTGTGATTTTCTAATAATAAGGGTATGTATCATAGTAGAACAGAAATAAGTGAAATAATAATTTCTCGATTTTATAAAAAATTCTAAAAACTTAAGGAGGTGGGTTCGGGGTAGAATAAAGCGAGGGAAAAAACTTATATATTTATATATAATATATGAAAATGAAACTTATTTTCGATATCTTTTTTAAATAATCTCCTAAATAGTGAAATAATCTTATTTTCGTTATCCAATTATTTTCTCGTAAATTAAAAGTTAGAAATTATTTCTAGAATGAATGGGTTAAATAGATAGAAAGCAACTATTTTTTTTGATACAATGAGATGCAATCAAGGGGAATTGAATTAGGAAATGAAAGATAAAGTGAGAAGATTCTACCGCTTGAGCTCTCCCAAAAAGACAAATGAACACCAGATCTTCAATTGATAATGTTATGGTCCAAGATTCTTGCAAACCCTAATCCTTTAATTTAATTTGTGCAATAAAAATCTTATATTAAATTGAATTATTAGCATTTAGTGAGGGTTATGCCCTTTATTTAAAGGCATTAAGAATGGTATTGTCAAAAGGAAGAATGAGTGGCTTATTGAAGAACAAGATATATTGATCAAACCCAGGCTGGAAAGCCTGGTGTAGTTGGAAAAAATAAATAAAATCTCATAAGTATGTATTTTTATTTGGAGATTGTTTAATAGAAATCTCCTCCCACTTTGACCACATATGCAATGTTGAGAGCAAATGAATCTAAAATGATTTACTCATATCACAATTTATTTGGAAAAATTAAAACAATAATAAATATGTTCATAAAAATTCCACTTACAAAATCACATATTTCCTAATCAAGGTTTTTATTATTATTATTATTATTATTATTACTATTATTATTATTTTAGTTAAAAATGTTATTGGAAAATTGAAGTAATGTCAAGAAAATCAACCAAGTTAAGATTTTCAAGATATGATGTTAGTATATTTTTTAAGTCTAAAATTGAATTTATAACAACTGACATAGTATAATTTTATAAAACCGAAAATGCAATTCCTAAGTAAATATATTCAATCAAATCTAAAACTTCTTATTAAATCATATCTTACATATCCTAATCAGACTTTTGTATTAAGCACCTCTTATGCAAGTTAAATTCCTCTTTATTACACTTTTGATTCTTAGATAAAGCCTATTCATTTGTAATCTCATTAAAGCAACATTTAAAGTATAATTAATCACCAATTTATTGTAATTAGAGTTCTGAATTGAATCGGAACCAAATAAAAACGGATAGTTTCGGTTTTGTAGGAAAAACAATTGAAATTAGAATCGAGATGATGGTTTTAGTTCCAATTTCAAAACCGGTTGGTTTTAGTCCAATTTGGGTTCTAGATAAGAAGGTTCTAGTTTGGGTTCAGTTCTAGCTTTGTTCGATTTTTATAATTTTTTTTTTTCAATATTTCTAGCCGAATTTTATGATTTCTTCAAAATTCATAATTTCATGATTTTCTTAAGGTTTTGGTTCCGATCCCAATTCTATTTCTAAAAGCCAAGAATCAGAATTAGATTGGTGACTTGGAGGTTTTGTTTATAGAATTACTCTGAAACCATTTTTACGATTATAATTGATTCTATAAAGTTGATTCTAGTTTGATTTCCGTTCAAACATAATCCTTGCACATAATAAGATGGCAATGAGGCACCAATTTCGAACCCTAAATTTTCAAAAATTTAAAATGTATTTGGGGAAGGAGATGAAAGCAATGAGGCACCAATTTCTTTCCATGGCCCAATTGAAATTGGGCAGATTGGCTTATGCCGAACTCAGCCAAAACAATCAAAATGTTCAAAAGAAGATAACATAAAAGAAATTATCATTTTTACTCTATTTTTTTCCTTTAAATTTCGATCAGTTGTAACCTGTGCTGTTAATAAGGGCCATTCCTTTAGGGCCGACCCATCTTGTCCCCGGATAAGGATGGGACGACCGACCCAAATATTTACAGTATGTTTGGATGGAAAGATTTGGAGAAGAAAAAAAAAAGATTAGGAAAGAAAATTGGTTATTTTCTTTCGTTTTGGAGTTTTATGTGGAAAAAAAAAATGGAGTGATTTTTAACATTAAAATTTTTCTTCCCAAAAGTGAAGAGAAAATGAAAGAAAAAAAAGTGTCTCATAAATATACCAAATTTATCCTTTTAAAATTAAAAATAAAACTTTTTATTCCCAACGAGTTCCATTTCTTTCATTTTATTTCATAAAACTCCCAAATAAGATGATTTTTCTCTCATTTTCTTTTCTCTCCTAACTAATCTTTTCTTTTCTCTCCAAAACTCCCAAACATACCGTTAGTCTTTTTGTGGACGGGTCGGGTCATCACCAATTCCGTCACGGAACAGCACGGGCTGAGACGGGTCTTGACCAATTTCTTCACAGGATGACATGGGCCGAGACGGGCCATCCCTCAAGGCCTACAAAAAAAGAAAAAGAAACCAAGGTTTTAGAATCTCACTCCCTCTCTCCCATCTTCTTCTCTCTCTTGTGCAACACAAAACGCGTCCCTCTCTTCGTCTCTCCACCTCCAAGGCGATCTTCTCTCTCTTCACCCACCTTCATCGTCCTTCGAAATCACTCAATCGCCATCTTCTGCACTTCAATCTCATCCAAAATTTGTGCTGACAATTACGTTCTAATATTTTCCATTTTACTTAACTATTTTAAACAGATTATCATATAATGGAAAATTTATCATGTAATGTTGAGGCAAATTTCTACTATTATATGCTGCGAATTTTAGCCATATTAAAAAAAAAGGACACTCCACATGGGGGCCCTTTCAACTCCAGAATAATAAACATGTCTTCTTCATCCATTTATTGCAAATTTAATCCTATTTAACACTTTTATTAAAACATTTTAATTATTAAAAATAAAGAGAACGAACCAAAAGAAAAGTAAAAAGAAACATTATTTATTGCATATCTACACGATTAATCAAATTATTTTTTTTCATATAATAAAGAAATTAGTTATGAATTGCAAAATGTAATTGGTCCCGATAAAATTTAATTCGAGTCAAATTTAAGATGGCAAAACTCTCTCCATGCCCTTTTTGTCATGCACAATATTCAAATTTGAAATCTTGTATTATATCAGTATCAGTATCCGATCACTAGATCAACTAAATGTTATATATATATATATATATTTATATATGAATACTTGAATAACTGTTTAATTATTAAAGGTCAAAAAATAAAAGAAGAAGTTAAAAGGTTTAAATGGAGATGCTCAAAAATCAAGATTGTTAAATTGAGTTTGGTGTGTTTGTTAAATATACTATTATTGTGGTTGGCACTCAATCCTTAATTTTATTTTATTTCACAGTTGAAAAACCCTAATTTTGGATTCGACCTTTTCAAAACAGAAAAAGAAAACTGATTTCAGGAGACAAACTTTTAATTAAAAAACCCTAACAAGAAAGAAAATCAAGACAGGAAGGGTTAGGGTTTGGAGAGGGAGAGAGATAAGCGACGCGGAGAATGGGAGCGATGGAGCCGAGCGAGGAGGGAACGACTTCATTGTCGAAAACTTCCAAGGAGAAAGTTGTCGTCGCCGCGTTTCTTGACGTCCCTCTTTTCAGAAGAACCTGTGAGGGCGGCGGATGCACCACCCCCGGCCCTTCATTGTTGCTCGACGACGACATCTCTCTCTTTCCGCTGCAACTACCACTAACAACAAATTTTCTTCCTCTATCAGCAACTCCTTCAATAACCCAAATGCATCAAACCAACCCCCACAAAACCAATAAATCGAGAGGTACGATTCTCCAAACAAAACACAACAATCAAGATTGATCATCAAGGAAAAAAAATGATGAAAACCAAGAATCTCACCACGGCAATGCGAACCAAATCTTCATAAAATCGGCAGTTGGAATTGAAAAGGAAAATTCAATAAATGAGCTGTTCCAGCTGTTCTTTTTCAGGAACGTAGAGAGAGAGAGAGAGAGAGAGAGAGAGAGAGAGAGATGACCGCACGCGAGTAATGCTCAGAGCACTAGTTTTACGGGGTGATGATAGTGGAATTGTTGTAGAAAATGTCCAAAAGTGGTTTTTAAGAGTCAAAAATTAGTCAAAAGGTCAAAAACATTTCTAATAATTATAACAAAACGTTTTTTTTTTTTCCACCGATGGATTATCCTTTTCTAAGAGGTTGTCTCTCATAAATTTTATTATGAAATTCATTGAGAAATTGTCTTTTTTAAATCTTTTTTTTTTTATTTTTAAAATTCAAATTCGATATTTCTAATTAAGAGAATAGAACGTCTGACTACTTAATTTAAAGAGTTTGATATAATTATAACAAAATGTTTAAATATAATATATAATTATGAACATAATAAAATAGTAATATACCTTAGGAAAAATCTCTTCTACAAAGAAAATCCCCCCCCCCCGGTGTCTCGTAAAGAAGGCATAAAAGACCGAAAAGGAAAGAGATGGTAAAAATAGAGGGAGAGAGATGTAAAATCAATTAATGTGACTCACACAATTGTATGACGATTGAATTTTGAATTAATGATAACTTTTAATTAAAAAATCATGATTATTGAAAAAAGAAATACTACTAAGAGTTATAATCTTTTCATAATTATAACCTCTTAAGAGTTAAAAGATTTTAAGAATTATAACCTTTTTGATTTGATGGGAGGTTTATAACAGTATGTTTATATGAAAAGATTTGGAAAGAAAAAAAAGATTAAAAGAGAAAAATAAAGTTTTATGCGGAAAGGAAAAAAAGAAAGAAATTGAGTGATTTTTAATATCAAAAATTTTCTTCCCAAAAATAGAAAAAAAAAAAGGAAAGAAAAGGAGAGAAAAAAAAAATATCTCATAAATATACCAAATTTCCTCTTTAAAAACTGAAAGTAAATTTTTTTTTATTTTCAATGAATTCTATTTCTTTTCTTTTCTTTCATAAAACTCCCAAAATGATAGAGAGAAAATTAAAATTTTCTTTTCTTTTCTTTTCTCTCCTAATTAATTTTTTTTCCTCTCCAAAACTCCCAAATATATTGTAAATAAAGGGTCTGGTCCTCTCTTTGCCTTAATATATTTTTTACGTAAAGTTAAAATTGTCTTAAAAGTTTCTATCATTACAAAAGGGGAAAAAGAGTGAGAAATCATTCTTCATTCTCTATCAGATTTTCTTCAGATTACTCTGCACATCCTAATTTTCTTTAACATACTTCAAATGGATCAAGATACCATTCTATCCAAAATATTATGTAAAAAAAATATGAAATTTAAAATCCATGCATATTAATTTTGTGTGTAATTTTTGACACTTAAAATAAATTTATTTTTGGATATAATTGTTTAGCACTTAAATAAAATTACCAGTTTCATGTTTACAGCTAGAGAGAGAGAGAGAGAGAGAAAGGGTGATCCCAAGGAAACAGTCTAATGATCATAACCCTCCTCTTCCAATCCGGTGATCTCAAATTCAAATCGCGATGTAATCAGAAAGAGGAAAAAAAAAAGGTGGAATAGAGTCATGCCAAGCAAACCAAAAATAGGCAACATAGTAAAAGGAGGCATAAAAATACCTAAGATGAGTCACGTGTTGATTCGAAAAAATTCACCATCATCAACCCATTGCCCAACCGAGAAGCAATCAGATGACCTAAATTTGTAAACAAAGGGATCAGAGAAATTCCTTAAATACCAGAAATACTCATTTAGATCACCCTAAGTTGCACCAAGCTGAGTGAGGAGCTTTCCTATTTTTGTTCTTCTAGGATTCCTAGAACTTGAAAAGCATGTGCCAATTTTTGAAAACAGGAATCCCAGGATCATCAAGATTAGCACGGTAGATGCTTTTACCTTGTCAATAACTCGTCGAAAGGCATTATGACTTTCCGCAGCAAAGATTTATTCATCCCCGCCACAAGAGGAGCTTAATTTTCTCTGCTGTAACTATACTGACAATACCAGCCAATAAGCCAAGGAGCTCGGACGACCATCTGCCCTTGTGTCCAAAGAATGGTGTAAAAGAGGTGACATGAGTACGTTCGAAAGATGAGAAAACGAATGGACATTTGTAATAAGAAAAAGCATGAAATCCAAATGCAGAACTCACATTGTGAAAAACGTAGCACATCGATAAGTTATTGTGTAGTCACAATAACGAAGTTATTATAGAGTTTTGTAGTTAAATTTTCCTCTAGAACTAATCCATAGACACATAGATCAAGAGAGAAAATCGAGTTATTTGATCTTTTCACATTTATAACTTTTTATCTTGAAAATTTACGTAATTAATCGAGTTCAACCTCAATTTTTGCAACATCGGCCACTAAATGTCAAGAGTTTTAATTCAAAAGCTATCCAAATAACTCATATTCTTTACCTATCTTTAAGGTCTTGAATTCATTTCTTGGGTGGAGAAGTAAAAGTCGAAAATAACATTAAAAACCATTAGATGTTCCCAAAAAAAAAAAAAATAATAATAATAGTAAATAAAATTGTAGAGGTGTTGTGCTGTTGAACCAAATGAGTACCCATTCATATGACTTCGGGTCTAGTGGTTATGGTCCTGCTTGGGAACTTGACCAAGGTTCGATTTATGGTACCCGCACAGGCAACCAAGAACCAAATGGGTACCCAGACCCAGTAAGATTAGGGCTTGGGCTCTGTCTATTGGCTCAAATTGCCTTTAGCCGAACAAGGGTTTGCAGGACCTTGGCAAGGCCTTTTTTTTTTGGGTAGAAAAAGGGAGTCATAACAAAGAAAGAAACTAAGAGCTCAGGCCCATTCCACTGAGCTTACAAAGCAGAGCCTTACACCGAGATCTCAAGGTCTTAACTCCTTCAGCATCTTCTCTTTTCTTTTTTCTTTTTTTTTTTTTGTGGATACAATGAGGCTCGAATATGAGTCTATTACAAGAGAAAGGGAAGAAATGTCACTTGACGTAAGACTCATTGGCCTCAGCATCTTCTCTCATTAAACTACTCTAGGAGGGCAGAGGATGCTTATACTCCCACCCCCCTGGACTGCCGTTGTGCCCAAGGAAAGCAAGGTGACCTGCACACCTGTTACCTTCCCTGTGAGTGTGACGAATGTCCACCACCCTCACCTCCTCCAGGAGAGTCTTACACTCCAGAAAAAAGCTTAGGAGGATGGTCTCGAGCCACTTCTCCTGTAAGCAAACCTACCAGAGCTAAGGCCTCTTTGGCATTATCACGAGGGTTTCTTGGTGTGCTTGGAAGAGGTTCCAAATCCTTTTTTCTTTTTTTTTTTTTTGGGGGGGGGGTGTTTCGAAGTAGACCACAATAGGCATAAATAAGAGGGAATAGGAACATAACAAGATTGCTCTCTTACATTAAAACAAAAAATAAAAAAACTAGAAAAAAAAGTTTATGTCATACCCAAAAAATTGGTAAACTTGTGAAGAGACATAAAACTATAGTTTTAAATTTTTAAATACTATTATGAAAAAAAAAAAAATATTCTTTTGGTTGACTTTTAAAAATATTTGGCTGTCACAATGGGATAACACCAAACTATAACTGAGATTACTTCAATTTTACTCAACATTTTTTATTATTTCTTTTTTTGTAATTATTAATTATATATGCTCAAGAGGGACATTATGGTAATTTTGAGGAGTTCCCAAAACTACCACAACTCCCCTTCCATTATTCTCTCTACGTTTGGTGCATCACTATGTGTAGGAGACTAACCTCTCCTTCTTTGAGCATGAGACTTTTACAGAGCAATGGGGGAATGACTTGTGAGAGAAAATAGAATTCTCTAGAGAGAATTTTATTTTGAGGGTTCGAGAAATTTTCGCGTAAGAAAATTTCTCTCGTCGCAATGATCGTCGGACTGAGGGTTGCGGCGTCGTGATATTGCGGTGGTGGTTCGATTAATATCGTGATCACCATCCCGATCGCGAGATCCGTCGAGGGATGCGCGATCGATTTTTGGAGACTCTGCACGACGAGGTATTTACCTTATACCCGATCTATCTTATTTTTTCAAAAATTATTAGGAATACTTCCGCTGCATTTGAATCGATTAAAATATCCAACATTGGTATCCGAGCTTTTGTTGGATTATTAAAATTAATTTTCGGAATTTATTGACAGATATAAAAAATTTATGGTTTAAAATTTGGGGTTCGGATCACGGATGAGTTTCGTGAATTCGAGAATACCACTGTATTACCTATGATCCCTAGAATACGAAAATATTTTTTTCGTAATTTTTTGAGTATGTCTAGATGAAAAAAATTCCGGTTCAATGTTTCGGCCGTGAATAGTGACCGACCCCTTCAACCTCAGATTTGGCGAGTTTTAGGTCAAATCGGTGCATGAAAATTATAGATCTGGATTCCTTGTTTCATACTCTTTAATTTAATATATATATTGCATATTATTGTGGTTGGAAAATAAGGTTTCAAAATTGATCGCGGAGGGCCAGAATTTTGGATCTAAAATACGTCGAGATTAGGGCGCGATTATTCCAAAAATCAAGTCAAGGATGTTTGCAATAAATGGAATTAGAGATTCCATAAAAAATCCGGTGAAAATTGAGTCAAAAAATATGCTTTTCGGATACCAGGTCGAAAGACCCGGTTACAGAGACCGTCGGACGAAGACGAAACGCTCTAACCCGCAGGCGCATGCACTGCACGCGCGCGGGTGGAGCTTGGAGCCCAGGCGGTCGAGCGCGTGACTTTCACACGCCAGAGAGGCGCGTGAACCAGTCGGGGCGTCCAGGTCGGTTACGACCCGGACACGTGTCACCCATGACCCGGAATTGGACGGGTTCGGGTTCCGACCCGGGCCCCCGGGTCCGGAACCGACCGCACACGCGGGTTCGCTCGTGTAGGAGCGTAACTCGCACGCCTCGCACGCCTGCGCGTGGGGATGCCGTCACTGGCACGTGGCGGTGCGTGTGACCTCCGGCGGCGCGTCAGGTCGTCTGGAATTGAAATTTTTTCAATTTTGAGGGTCTCACATCCATAAAAATGACTTTTTGTGGGTTTTTGTATACCAAATCCTAGTCCGAATGGTGAAATGCAATCCCAGATTGTGGTGTATAGTGTCTGTTGATTCATACGCTTGTCTTGGGGTCTGTATTCGAATCATTTGTGTCTTGTTGATTCGTAGGGTGCACAAAATGTGAAAATAAGTATCACAAGTCACGATTATCTCTATGTCTGTTTCTAAAATTGTCGTATTAGATTTTTGTAAGGGGGATAAAATTGAATGGTGATAATTATTTAATTTTTCACCGGTAGATTCAATTTATCTTCGAGGGGCAAGATCTAATTAAAATTTTGAGGCATGAAATGGTGGACTCTAAAGAGAGTACCACACCTCAAACAGACGGGATTAGGGGATATCACGAGTATGGAAGAGGAATGATGGCCGAGTTAGGGCAATCCTCCTGAGTAGCATGCACGATGATGTGATCCCAGTCTGTAAGCAATATCATACGGTTTTATCGGTTTGACTCACCCTATAAAGAATATTGTAGTGCTCTTATAGATCCTGAGATAAAGATACTGACTTGTAAGTGTAATAACTTATAAGAAAAATGTTGATCATATGATGATGCAATATTTGATAAAAATGTCAAGTATGATCGCCGAGTTGGGGAATGTGATCGAGCCCATTTCAGATATATTTTCTTGTACTAGATGAGATCCAGTTCTTCACCTGATTCATGAGAAATCATGAAAGTCTATTTCACATACGACGAAAATATTCGTACTTTCACTAATGTGAATAGGCTCAGTGAGCTCGAGTAGGAGCATTTAGAGGTGAGTAGGCTATACTCCGGTCATGCTTAAGCGGTGGAGTCGAGCAAGGACTCCTGTGGGACTCGAGAATCAGGTAAGAAGAAAATATCCGAGAAAACCGATAATAATAATGCGCAGCAAGAAAGAGTTGGATACGACCAAGGTGTAGTGCTACATCTGTAGTAGATTTGGTCATTTTGCTCGTGAGTGCGACGAGTGAAAATTAACTCTTTCTTCTTTACATAGTTTGAGTTACTCTTTGTTTTCTCTCCTTCGTGGATTGCAAACATAGGAGCAACCGACTACGCAGCTCGAGATAGAAGCGCGCTTATATAGTTCTGCACAGTGAGTCCTCAAGTAGGAGGATTTACTTAGAGAAACGGAGCGTTTGTCAACATCAGAGGGAGTAGCAGTTGCAAGTTGGAGTTGCAAAGTTGCTAAACTATTTACGTCATTTACGCTCCGGATGTTCGACGGAACCTAATTTCAGCCTAGGATATGCTCTGTTAATATAGAAAATTTATAATTTTCATTTATTACGACAATTCTTTGATTTGTACTGTTTTGGTCCGCGATGGACTATATGTACTGCAACTGATTCCTTTTAATAGAATTTCTTGATATCCTCCTAAGTGTGAGAGAGAATGAACCGGTTAGCAGTGAGTGGTTTTGTAGAACCCGCTAACCAGTCTTGCCTAGACGGCAAACTTATAAGAAAACCATTCGACAATGCAATGAGGGCTGGTACTCCATTGCAGTTAGATCACTCCAACATCTATGGCCTTATGAACATGAGAACCCAAAATGGTGTTAAGTACTTTATTACGTTCATAGACAATTACACGCGTTTTGATTACATCTATTTGATCTCGCGTAACTCTGAGGCATTGAGGTGCCTCAGGAGGTTATTAGCGAGGTTGAGAATCAGATAGATTTGAGAGTAGAGACTCTCAGAACCGATCGAGGGCGCGAGTATTTGTCTGAAGAGCTTTATTTCAAGAAGGGCATTACGAGAAACTGACTATTCCTTGCTACTCAGTGGAGTATAGTAGTTGTGAGAGAAAAATAGGACTTTGTTTGAGACGGTGAGGCCGATGATGACGCAAGCCAATTTACTCGTTTCCCATTGGGGAGATGCATTGTTGGTTGCAGCCTACGTCCTCAATCATGTTCTATTGAAGTCCGCAGTCAGTACTCCATATGAGTTTGGGACAGGGAGGCAGCCTAACTTTAGTCATTTGAGATTATGGGATTGTGTTGTGTATGTTCACTATTTCTCACACGGCGAGTTAGACCTGCGAGAAAAGAGACGTATCTCCATGAGATACTCAGAACACTCCGAAGGAAATGTGTTCTAGGTGAGCATACGGACGGCACTCTTATTGAGATTGACTCTCATAATGCCGAGTTTCTTGAAAATGATTTCCCTATGAGAAGTGAAATCAATTGGGACTTTACCTTTTATCAGATGGATGAGCGTAGTGGTTTAGTTGATCCCAGTGGCAGGACCTAAGAATCTATTATGGATCTTGGTTCTAGCGGGAGCGATCTATCTATAGGTAAAAAGGTTTCCCCTCCTCTTAAGAGTAATCGAGGACGCGTACCTAACCGTCACTTCCCGATTGAGGAAGAGGCTCTCAGAATGACTCTTGAGGATTACGAGAAACCTTAAACGGTCCTAGAGGCTCTTGAGGATTCTGTAGAGGACCATTGATTATAGGCCATGGGTGAGAGGAGTTGATAAAAATCAACGGGATCTGGGATCTAATTGATTTGCCTGAGGGTAGTTGGGTCGTTGGGAACATGTGGGTTCTCAACATCAAGAAAAAGGTCGACGGATCGGTGTAGAGATATAAGGCCCATATGATAACTAGGGGTTACTCAGACTGAGGGCGAGATTATCTTGATCCGTTTATTTTTAACGATTGTCGTGGACATGATATGGATCTGGAGTGAAACTAAATGAACGTTGAGACTATTCTCCTGAGTGAGAGTTTGGATGAGGAGATCTACAAAGAATGACCATCTGGCTTTATTCTTATAGATCTGGATGATAAGGTCTATCGATTTCGGAAGTTTACATACGACCTTAATCATCAATCTAGACAGTAACGTTTGAGATTTCACGAGGAGATGATATCTTATGGTTTCGTGATAATTGAGGAGGATCATTGCATATGCCTTTTACGTTCTTTTGATTTCTTTGTGATCATGTCTTTATGTGTGAATGACATTCTGTTGACTAAGAACAACAGAGAGTATCTAATGACCACGATGACATAGATATTGTCGAGTCTTGATGTGAAAGACATGGGTGAGACTCAGTTCTTCCTCAAAGTTAAAATCCAGAGGGATCGCTCAAGATAGATATTGACTCTTTCACAGAAGTCAAACATCAAGGGAGTTCTCGAGTGTTTCGAGAAGATCGACAACGACCCAAAGATACTCTTATCGCTAAAAGATTAAATCCTAATTCTTGACATATACCATAAGACTCAAGAAAGGGCAAGAGAAATGAGTAGAATCCATTGTACCAGTGCATTAAGTGGTCTGATATACGCAGTGTCGCGTACACGATCAGACATTTGCTTTATAGTCAATATGGTAATTAGGTATCGATCGAATCCTAAAGGGGATCACTGGAGAGTAGTGAAAGGATTCCGAGATATCTCGAGAGAACTGCGGACCTCTCCTTGTGTAATGGAGGAGGTGATTTGCATTTTGATGGGTATTCAGATACCGACTGGATTGGCAATCTGAATGTATGCAAATCGATATTAGGTTTTGCTGTTTTGGAGTAGCAAGAAACAAACCTGTATATCTCTATCTACGATAAAAATTGAGCTTATAAGATGCTCAGTGGCAGTTCAGGAGAGGGTTTGGTTTCGGAGATTTCTGGATCACTTAGGTGTTGTGGCAAATAGTGAGAGGTCAGTGATGATTTATTGAGAAAATCAGGCCACCCTTGACCACACTTGAGACCCTAAGTATCAGTAAGTCTAAACACATTAATACCTAATACTATATTATGAGAGACATCACCGAGAATGGTGAACTGACAAATTAAGTACATTACTATACAGCGTGTTGGCTGATCCCTTCAATAAACCCATTGTGAGAGATTCATGTATGAGATATAGGAATCATTAGGTTTACATGTATATTGACATTTCTCACCTTGTACTGATACTTATTGTGCTATATATATGACATGTGTGTATGATTGGGTCACTTATTTATAAAACTATCTTATCGTCATATATTTTGTAATATCTTGTGATAAATGATATGTCAGGCAGGCGTGATCAACTCTCTCACACGAGTGACCACCTCCAGCTCTGAGCAAGCGGAGATGAGACGGTTTCTAGTTGTAAGAGGTTTCGAGAGTGACCCTACTAGAACATAAGTCACACTGATATGTGTTCAGGATGAGGTCATATGCGATATGACCGGCATAGACATACCCATATCCATGTTGCCTGTAAGTAGTCAGGTTTGAAATCTCAGATATCACTTGCGACTAGTGATATTGTCTCTGAGATACTCTCTCTGAGTTCTCTATGTAAAGTTTTATGTGTAAACTGAGTCCCATACCTGCACAGTATTAGAGAAATCTGATATATGTCCTTTGAGAGATGAGGGAATAACACTGTGACACGCGTTTCATACCGCGTGTGATATGATGACCAGGGATAGTGGGAGCATTATTTGAGATACTGATATGATTTTGATCCCCGTTCCCACTGTGTGAGATCCGAGATCCATTGGGTGGGATCTCTTGTACTCTTATTACTTTCGACTGTTTCTAGAAGTCTTGGCTCAGTGTTGCTACTTTAGTCTGTTTACCAATGGCCCGGAAGATAAATTGAGGTCTAAAGAGCAGGTATAGGAAAGCAGCTAAATTGAGATTAATAGAATCGAGTTTGGAAAAAGGAAGACCAATTGACATTATATCATTGTGTTGTATTCACCGGCATGCCTATTATGCTTATCCATGTTGAGATGTAAGTATAATAGTGGATACACGGTCGAGCGTTTATTGGGGATTACTTTCGATGAGGAAAGTAGTTCGATCGATGTAATTAGTCTTGGATCTGGGGTGCAGCGAGTTCTTGTGATACTAACGATGGTTTCTCGATCATCCTAACAGGTGAATCGAGAGGTCTTTACTTGCAGGTATACTCACAGGTCGCACGACGCCCAATCATGTATGAAAGTCCATCAGGGTGATACGATCGCATGAGTTGTGATTTTGTGACGAACGCAAAATGCCCTCATGTGCAAGTGAGAGATATTAATTATATATACCCAAGAGGAGTATTATGGTAATTTTGAGGAGTTCCCAAAACTATCACAACTCCCCTCCCATTATTCTCTCCACGTTTGGTGCATCACTATTTGTAGGAGACTAACCTTTCCTTCTTTGAGCATGAGACTTTTACAGAGCAATGGGGGAATGACTTGTGAGAGAAAATAGAATTCTCTAGAGAGAGAATTTTATTTTGAGGGTTCGAGAAATTTTCGCGTAGGAAAGTTTCGCTCATCACAATGATCGCCGGATTGAGCATTGCGGCATCGTGGTATTGCAGTGGTGGTTCAATTAATATCGTGATCACCATCCCGATCGCGAGATCCGATCGAGGGATGCACGGTCGATTTTTGGAGATTCTGCACGACGAGGTATTTACCCTATACCCAATCTATCTTATTTTTTTTTAAAATTATTGTGAATACTTCCGCTGCATGTGAATCGATTAAAATATCTAACAGCAATATAATTGTATCTTAATTTGTATAATCACTCTTTTATTGATTAGGACCATATCGAGTTATTAATTTTAGAGAGCAATCAAGCACGTGACACTCTCATAATTCATAGAAATGATAATTAGAGAGTGATTAGGTCAATTTAATAAAAAAAATATTAAATTTATTAATTAAATTTTAGATTTAAAACTTAAAAATATAAAAAATTACGTTGGGAGAGCTGTTTCTCTAAAATCAACATAATAAATATTTGAATTGAATTATGAATATAATTTCAAATTTTAATTGGTAGAGAGTAGGGGTGTATTCGAATTAAGTCGATCTCGAGTATTCCTATACTCTAATTCGAACTCGAATCAACTATATAATAAAATGCTCGAACTCGTCTTAAACTCGATTATTATATAATATATTGATATATTTTATTTTATTTTATTTTTTATATTATATTTATATATAATATCTATTAATATATGTAATCGATTTATTCGTTGAGTTTTCGAATTTAAAACTATATTATTTGAACTCGATTTGATATATGATTAAATCGACTCGAATTCGATCAAAATTGAATCAAATCAAGTCATTAATCGAATAATTTATGGGTGATTTCAATTCGACTCGATCCGTGTAATATTCGAAGTGGTAGAGGGAGAGAGAGAGAGAGAGAGAGAGAGAGAGAGAGAGAGGGGGGGGCGCCACCTAACCCTCAAACTCAAAAGGCTGATAGGAAGAGAGAGAGAGGAAATATGGTTGATGTCTGATGGCAGCAGCCCACTGTGATTGGTTAGCTTTAAACCAGGGACCCAACTGCAACATTTAGGACAATGAGTTTGATGTGATTTTGGAGGTCCATCTGTCACCCTATTTATATATATATATATATATATTTAATATTTTTACATAATTGCGTTGCCTTTAAAAATACTAATAATGATAAAGGGTAGGTCCAGATGTAGTTACAATATTTCAATGATCCCATAATCATTTCGTGGATAATTGGATTTAGCTTAAATACTAAACCCCTTGCTTTTCTTTTTTAATTACATTATTGTGAATTCTCCCTTTGCTTGTTCTTAGATTAATGATTCATTCAAAGGAAACTCTCTCTCTCTCACACACATCGGGGCCGGCAACAACGTGGGAGTCTATTATTTAATTACATTTGTGATTCCAAAATTCAATCATCATGTTTGTTAGTTTGATAGAATGTGTTTTAATTAATTTAACTCATAAAATATTTATAATTATATATTAAAAAATTTTGAAATTATATCTTATATTAGAGATATTGGGTATCATTCTTATACAAAGTTAGTATGAATAAAGTAATTTGAGAAGGCCATGCTATGTACCTCCAAGCTAGAAAATAAAAGGAATATCTTATTCCATTAGAAGCAAAAGTAGGGGACTATCCCTAAATTATTTAAAAATATATATATAATTTTAAATATTTTTTGCCTTCTCAAAAAATTTAAATTTCCCCTCATTTAAATTATATTCTTAAAATTGCACTGCACTTCTCTATATAAAATTTCTTTAAAAAAAATTAAAATTTAAAATTATGGAGATAAAAATTTTTGGGGGGGAAAAAAAAAAAAAAAAATTTTTTTTTCCCCATCGCCTTCTAAAGACCTCCGTCGCCACCGGGTCTTTCTACAGGATGGGCCATGTCCAAGACTAGTAAAAATGGGAAAAAGAATTGGTCCATGTATAAAGTGAATCTCCTCGAGAAGGGGAAAAATCAAGAGCATGATTTTGGGAAATTATGAGAATTTATATGATTCATAGGATTATTCAAAAAAGACAAGTGGTTGAGTAGAACCTAGGGAATTTGTGGGGTACTATATTTCCATCACTCTTGTCATCTTTTCTCGCATTGTCCATCATGGTGTGACCCACTTAACAAGAAAACTATGAAATCTTTTGAAAAAAATTTAGTTGGCTCCCATAAAAATCAGGTAATTTTTGATTTTCTTTTTATTTTCATAATCTAAATTTATATTTTTATTAATTTAGTTTGAGTGTTTATAAAAACTCTGTTTAAAGAATAAGTTTTTCAATATATATTTTTTTATTTTAAAATTTTAAAATTAAAATTTAATTAAAAAAATTAATACTTTATTTTATTACATAAAGATCCATTGATATTTTTGATTTTGCTAAATGTTTCGCACGAACTTTGTGACATGTCATTCAACATTTTTTCTTTTTTCTTTTTTTATAACAAAGTATAATGGTGTAAAATAATTTATATAGTCGATAGGAATTAAATTTAGGTTTGATTATTGTTTAATATATTACGTAGGCAAGTTGTCAATGTGATGAAAAGGAGGTCTCATTCGTCATGATGCAATTAAAGTTGTATACTTCAACTACGTATCTCCTCTAGAGACCTACATGCCTCCATTGTTGTCTTCAAATTGGAAGCTGTTGATATTGATGGCGGCTGCAGCTAGGCTTTGTATGCCTACCTGTCTTTACATTAAGATGCCTAACTTCGAATCTGTAAGGACATCCAGATAATATAAAAATTTTATTCAAGTATTTTCTTCTGTAATTTTTCGACCTTATGTAATAAAAAAATACCAACCTTCTAGTAAAAAAATATTTAGCTGTTCAAATATTGGTTAAAATAAATTAATTGGCAAAGACCATTGTAACAAAATTAAGAATTTGTTCTTAAATTTTTAAGAGTTTGAATAGAGAAAAATTATTATTATTATTATTATTTGTTCTTTTCACCATGATTTGATTTGTGCGTCATATGTAACACTTGGGATTTCTAATTTTCAAAATATGCTTAGGTCATCTAAAACTTGTCATTGACCCTCCAAGGACCAAATTTGCAAAAGAAGACATGAATCATTGTAAGAGTATACATTAAATCGCAAGTCTCAAACCAAGCAATCTAGTTTTATTTTCATACTTATTATTTGTGGAAATTTGTCAACATACTGAAATTATTTATTTTTCATATTGACCCTTTTTTTCTTCTTTTCAATAGGACCCTTATTCATTTCCGTGGGCCAAGAGATTTCATCGAGACAAGGGAATCAATGGGCATTTATATTGTATGAATATTTTGTGATGAAGGTTATTTTGTACCGAATAAAAGATTGAGGGGAAAAGTATTGAAAAAAGAAACCGTAGAGATAATTAATGTATTTAGTTTTATAGAGAGAATAATTAAATTTGATTAATACAGCGTTTAATATTACTAAAATAATATCTAAAAATTTTTTGTATACTTTTACCTTATTTTCTCTATAGGGATAAAAATATTCTAAAATAAGAAATAAAATATATCAAATTTTAAAACGGTTAATGTATTAAACCCTCCTAAAATCAAATTATAAATTAAATCAACTTGTTTAGTTTAATGTTTTCAATCTTGGTAGCAACACCGTTGTACTTATTTATCTGGCAATACTAATAATTTAAAATAGATATTTTGTAAGGGATGAAGAAACATTCATAAAGTTAATATATCATTCCTTCTTTTCCACTAGTTTCATTTGTGGGGAAAGAGAGAGACAAAACATTCATAAAGTTAATAGGTTTCAATTGGGGGGAAAGAGAGAGAGAGAAAACATTCATAAAGTTAATATATCATTCCTTCTTTTCCACCCGTTTCAACGAGAGAGATCGATGTTGCGTGGTGTAACAATCGGATATTAAATTTTTTTGATCAAAATTTTGAGTTCAAGTTTTAATAATGGAGAGATAAGTATTAAAAAAGTTGATTTTTTAATGAAACTCACAGTACTCAACTAGATTAATCAGATGAAACTTGAATATCAGAAGTAATACACTTAGAGAAAGAGAGAGAGAATTTATTCTTAGCCTTTCCGCCAAGAGACAGCCATGCATGTCAAAGCTTTTGTCCAATCTTATCTACATTATATAAAAAAGGTGTTAACATGAAAAGATATGCCCTCAAATAAGGGCAAGAGCACGAATTCTTGCAACAAATTTGGATTTTAGAGGTTGTCAAAATGAGGGTGCAACTTGAAGCCATATAGGGTCCAAATTGGAATTATGGAATGTGACCCTTTCTAACTTTATCCCTCCAAGTTGAGAGACACTTGCTAAGTTACATCAACTAAGTTAAAGTCTCTAAAATAACATTTTAGTAATTACAACTCTTTTTTCAATTCGATAATTTCATATTTAAATCTTGATATAACAAAAAAAAAATAAAAAATATTAAAAGAACATTGCCAAATGATCATTGGTACATCAAATAATTAATTTCTTTCACTTTTTGGATCAGAATGAATTTCTTAGTCTAATCATATTTTAGATGATATCAATTGTATCGTCTTGCATACAACTCATTTACATTCTAGTGATATGATCACGATTTTTTTTTTTTCATAAAATTGTTTTACTATAGTCAGATTTAATCGTAAAATCTTTTCAGATATCCATCGTGCATTAATCTCCAAAATGAAAGAATATTAAATTGATAATACATTTGATTCGCAGTGCAGATTGTTCTTTGCACAAATTTAACATAGTAATATTTAATTTTTAAAATTTCTTCAGGAGAGAGAGAAAAAAACCCTAAAGGCCTAAAAATAATTAAGATGGTATTCTTTTTTTGACTTTTAGCCCTGTAAAAAGAAGAAATTTAGCAAATTCTTCGTACATGGGGCCGGGGGGAGTGGGTAAGACTAGTTTTTCTTGGGTCAAAAAAGGTGAAAACCAACTTTTTTAGGGGAGCAAAATAGTCAAATGAGATTATCAAATCAAAAGCCGACAGAAAATCTCATTAACAAAAGTCATTATTTTAAGGTAGTGTATGTATTATGTTGGGTGTATTTTTTTTAATATATATATAATTAATTATATTTAAAATTGATATTTTAATTGAATATTATCAGATTTAATTCAGGTAGAGTTTTTTTAATATAATTTTTTTATTTTAAGTTTTAAATTTAAAAATTAATTAAAAAATTTAATAGTTTTATCTGGCCAGGTGTATGATTAGGTTATTGAAGGGATTGTTTTGGTTGACTTGATTTTAAGTTTTGAGCCTTAATGTGGGACCCAACCCTTGATCCGATGTTGAGTGGAACCTATTTGTCAACGTTGGTGCAGTGTCTAGTTTCTTGTTTTCTTTTGGGCAAGAATGATTCAATCAAGGCTAGGGGCATAACATCAAGCTACTATAACCCCTCCCCCTTCCCCCAAACCAAAAAAATATATATATTATTTTAAAAATCACTCACGAGTGACGTGAAAATTTCAATCCAAAAATATTACCCCTGGCCTATGGAAAAAAAAATCACTTTAAACATTCATAATAATAAAGGGTTTTTAGATTATCTGTCCAAAATTAGAAATATAATAAGTACTTGGTAAGAGTCATAAATAGTTCAAGAAAAAAAAAAAAGTCAAATTCCAATGCAGAAATTTGCTCAAGTATACAAAATGCCAATTTCATAATTACAAAATCATAAATTACAACTCAAATTAGATATCTTTTCAGGGGAGACCCTACGTCTTTTTTTTCCCCTGATGCTTGGCTTGGGGCCACTGCCTGATCTCTGAAATTTTATCTCAATTAATCTACGATTAGTCCCAATTAGGGGGAGGAATCTCCTGGTGGTGGGAATTTTTTTGTTTCTATAATGAGTCGAATCTGAACATGATTAAGGGTGTCAGCATCATCTTCCACTGAACGAGCCCACGTTGATAACCCTGATGCTTATTATCAGAGGGATAATAAAAATAACCATGAATTATTGTGTCCTTCATTTTTTATTGAAAGGAAACATTATATATAATCAATATTTAAATAATTTAAATGTTTTTTTATATATATTAATGGAAATTATCTCCATGAATATCTCCTCAGAGAGGTAAAGTAAACTAAGACAAATAATTAAAAAAATAAAAAAGAAAGAAAAAGATGTTGAATTTCGCATTCTCATTAAGATATTTATGTTTTTAGATACGGAGATTACGTTAGGAATTGTTTTATGTGACAAAAAGTGCGGCAGTCTGTTTTTTCCTTAATTCTCTATTCCAAGGGGATTGTCCGTCAGTGCCGGGTTGTACGAAAATTGTTTTCCAGTTTAATCTAGATTAAAACCATATAATAAAAATATTATCTTAAAAAATCAGAATCATGTCAATTTAAAACCAGTTATCCCGTTTGATAGAGCTTTTTTTTATTTTTTTTTTATTTCACTTCTTCTTTTAAGAATAAGACTTATCAAATAAATTTTTTTAGAAACTCTTAAAAAAAGAAGAGTTTTTTTTAATAAATAAAAATTCAAAAATAGCTTTTAAGTAAAAGCTTTTGGAATGAGTTTTTGCTTCTCTTTATTTTTTAAATTTAACTTTTTATTTTTTTTATTTTATTTTTTTATTTCATTTATACCTTGGAATATAAAATTTCAAATATGTTCATATTATAAATTTATTTACCTTTACATTCTTTTTTTTCTTTAATTTTTATTTTTTATTTTTTATTTTTTACTTTTAATTTTTAACTTTATTTAAAAGTTATAAAATAACATTGTTTTTAAAATAAATTTACCAAATAACTTTTAACTTAATTTTAAAAACTATTAATTTTTGTTTCTCCTTATAAAGAGAAGATAATTTCAAAAAAAGCCCTACCAAATGGGCTAGGATTTTTTTTTTAACTTCTCTTCTCTTTGACTCACCAAACAGGTTTTTTTATAAATTCTTAAAAAAAGAAGAGATTTTTTTTTTTTTTTATGAATAAAAGTTCAAAAATTAGCCTTTAAGTAAAAGCTCCTGAGAGGAGCTTTTGCTTCTCCTTAATTTTAAAATCTAACTTTTTATTTTTTTATTCCGTTTATACCACCACTTAATGAATATAAAATTTTAAGTATGTCCATATTATAAATTTATTTACCCTCGTATCCTCTTTTTTTTTTTTTAATTTTTACTTTTTACTTTTAATTTTATACTTTTTACTTTCAATTTTATTTAAAAGTTATAAAATAAATTTATTTTTAAAATAAAATTATCAAACAACTTTTAACTTAATTTTAAAAACTATTAATTTTTGTTTCTCCTAGAAGATAAGCAAAAAAAAAATCCCACAAAACGGTTACTTAATAAAGAAAATAAAAGAAAAATACATAGCCAACACATTGATTCAAATTATAGCATTAAATCTAACGTGCATAAAACATTATAACCTCGAAACTACTAGGAGCATGGTTCTCATAATCTCGGCTAACAGCATTTATCTATAAAAAAAAAATTGACAATTTAATATCTATGATACAATTCATTTAGAATATTTGATTATTCAAAAAATTTGAACTATCAAATCAATTTATTTAAATAATTGTAAAAAATATACTATAATTAAATATATTTCTGTTATCTATATTTTTTCGTAATATATATTTTTTAAAATAAAGGTACAGAAGAAAGTTAGGGTAAAGGACATTTGTCGATATTTTTGTTTAATACTTTTTATTATGGACAAAAAAATCTGCATAAGATATTCTTCCATTCACATAGATGATTTAAATGGTATTTTTTCAAATTCCGAAAAATTCACGAAGTGGAACAGTGAGCATTCGCATTCACAACAGATGACACGAATGTAGTGTAAACGTTGTGGACAGCCCTCCGCACACAAAAGGCAAAAAGGCAAAAGAAAGTATATGGATTCCCACCCCCCGGACGCCACCCCACACGTTTCCACACACACACACACACACTCAAACCTACCGGAACATCTCTCTCTCTCTCTCTCTCTCTCTCTCCTTCCTCGGTGTTTCTTAGCATAGCAAAGGAGACTGCACAATAACCCATGTAGATTCTCTCTCCTCTCTCCCCCTCTCTCTCTCCCCTTTTTCATCCAACCAGGATTTCCTACACTCCCTCCCCACGTAAAGACACACTCACATTTTCTGACTCGCTCCCCTGTCTCCGTCTATCCAAATAGCCACGTCACTTTTAAGCGCGCTTGGCCCAACTACCGCTCGCCGTCCCCCCTCTTAGCTGTTCTCCTCACTGTTCTCTCTCTCTCTCTCTCTCTCTCTCTCTCTCTCTCTGTTGCTTCTTCAACTTTTCCTCTTTCTCTTCACAACACTCGGAATCCAAACCTTTTCTCTCTTATCATCGTAACCCTGAATTTCTTTTTTTAAAGTAAACTTTTTTCCGATACTCTCTCTTTCCGTCTCTCTGAAAAATGACTTGGTTTGGGAAGAAAAGCAGCAAGAACAAAATTGAGAGTAGAGAGAAAACGAAAGAGAAGACGAAGAGTTTTGAAGAAGGGAGAAAGGGTAATGATTGTGGAGGGTTTTTGGGTTTTGATTCCGATGGCGGAGATAAGATTGGGAGACTTCATCCTCTTCCTCCACCCCTGATTTCTTCTGATCGTAGTCTTGCTGTTGTTTCTGGATATAATTCCGCTTCCAGTTCTGGCTCTTCTGGTTCTTCCGATGATCCTCCTCTTGATTTTTCCCAATTTGGTCTTCATAATAGGTTTGGTCTCTCTCTCTCTCTCTATGTTGTGTAATTTAATTGGGCTTTTCTTTTCATCTAATTTAGATTTTGCTGGTATCTGATTGTTGTAGCTATTGAATTGAATTGATGAGTCATGTGTGCTTTATTGGAGGTTTCCAATTTGTGTGATCTTTCTCTCTTACTTTGACCTTAGTGTTTTATGTTTGATCTAATTTAAGGTTTTGATTTGGAAATTTGAAGAATTTTTTGTGTTGATTTTGATCTTTTCAGTCTACGATTGTTTATAGATGTTTATATGAATTGAAGACTCATGTCTGCTGATGGGAAATTCCCTATTTCGTGTCATCTTTTTTTTTTTGGGTGTTCTAGACTTGGTCCACGGCCTACTATTTAGAGCTTCGCTCCTACAAATTTAGACCGAGTCAGCTAATTTAAGCTGAGCCATGGTCGGGTCCTCGTTCGGAGACTCTCCCAATGTCATTTTTGCCGCCACTAACTCGAACCCGATCACTTATTGTAGGGGTTCTAGTGCCCTTCCTTCCCACTAGACCAACTAGGCCAACGAAATATTGGTATTTTGTGTTTCTCTCTCTCTCTGAAAAAAAAAAAAAAAAATTGAAACTGTTTTTTTACTAGGGTTTTTCCCTTTTGTCCAATAGTTTTGTAATTCTTTACCTCTCAATTGATTTATTTGTCTTGTTATGATTCCAAGATAAGGAATTGCTTTCAACACAGCTTTGGTGGTTGGGATTTTCCTGAAGGAATTCTAATGTTTTGGTTTAGGTTATTTTAGCTTTAAATAGATGTTAATAAAATTCGTGACATAGTTACTAATTTTATGAGTCTCTGTCTCTGAATCGCCTTAAATGTTTGATTACGCATTCCTGGCTTGTGCTTACCATTTATGGGAAACGGGTCATGCGTATGTTTGATGTCATTGAGGTTTAAGGAAAATTTCAATTCAATTTGGAAATAAACGAGGAAATGCATGGCATAGGAATAATTTTGGTGAACTTATCTACTTGTTATTCTAAAGAATCCCTTATCTTGGGGGCAATTCAGGGGTCAAAATGATGGGAGATTCAACTCGGGATCAAGAAGCCCGGTTCTGGGATCAAGAGGGGCTACAGCTTCTACATCACCTATTCATCCGCAGTTCAGTGGTGCAAATCTAGAGCCTGTTACTGGAAATGAGGGTAGGTTTAGCCCAAGGACGAGGAGTCCTGGTCCAGGATCACGAGTGCCCACTGCTTCAACGTCGCCTCTACATCCACGATTTTGTGGAACAAACTTGGAATCTCCACCAGGCAAACAAGATGATGTTAAAAGTACATGCCACCGGCTGCCCCTTCCTCCAAGTTCTCCTACCAGCCCATCTTCTTCACACAGCATGAGGAGTATTGGTTTGAATGAAAGTACAAATTCTACTACTTCCAAGTGGAAGAAAGGAAAACTTCTTGGAAGAGGGACTTTTGGGCATGTTTATCTTGGATTCAACAGGTGAGACCACCTGTCATCATGTGACACGATATATATGATCTTAAACCATTTGAGGTTCTGCTGATTTAGATGCATATTGCGTAATTACATGGTTATAATTACTGTCTGCAGTATTCTCCTATCTATAGAAATGATGTCATTTCCTCAAAGAGCCTAGCAGTTTTGTTTCAATGGCATGCCTTAACAATTTTAACCATGGTGAACTTAACAATTTGTGACCTTGAGGTCACGGATTCGAGACGTGGAAATAGTCTCTTTGCAAGAAATGTAAGGGGAAGGCTGCTGCGTACGTATACGTCCATCCTCCCCCTACCCTCGCAAGGCGGGGAGCACTTTGTGCACGGGGTGAATTTAACAATTTTGGTAAAAAAAAAAAGATGTTACTATTACTTGAGTTGCTTCTTGAATTTTAATCGTGTGCGTGCAATTTAAACAGTGAAAGTGGGCAGATGTGTGCAATCAAAGAAGTTAGGCTTGTTTTGGATGATCAGAACTCTAGAGAGTGTCTTAAGCAATTAAATCAGGTATTTATTCCTTCTTTCTTTATCATGCATAGTGTTCTTATGGGCATATAAGATGTTACACTGTTGGAATTGGCCATGATGAAATTATAACCTTGTATTCCATCTTGCTTAATGTCTACAGGAGATAAACCTGCTGAGTCAGCTTTCACATCCTAACATCGTTCAATACTATGGAAGTGAACTGGTATGCACATAAGTTGAATTGGTTCCCCTGTTTAATATTATTTGTACAGACAATAGAATGGCCATGTCATATCTGGACATAAGAGAAGATTTGAAGTTGAGAGTGGATTTACAATTCTTGGCTTATGTGAGTTATGGTTATTGAACTGATTCATATGATAATTATGCAATTTGATGTCTTTAGGGAGAAGAAACACTCTCAGTCTACTTGGAATACGTTTCTGGTGGTTCCATTCACAAGTTACTTCAAGAATACGGAGCGTTTAGGGAACCAGTTATTCAAAATTATACTTGGCAAATCCTTTCAGGGCTGGCCTACTTGCATGGTAGACAAACGGTGCATAGGTAATTACTGCCCTTCCTTGTGTGGTGTTTGAAATAATATTGTATAAAATTCTGCTTCCTTGCATCAAGCTGGAAACTTGAAGTTGTTTTGGGATTTCTGGCAGGGACATTAAAGGAGCAAATATACTGGTGGATCCTAATGGGGAGATTAAGCTTGTTGACTTTGGCATGGCAAAACATGTATGGTCCTTGGGGAAGTTTAAAAAATATATTTTTTCTATTAGTTCCTTGTTTTTCCACAATAAGATATTAAGATATAAGAAAAGGTTATATGTCAATGCTTTTTATGCTTTAAAAGTTCAAAGTTCTGTGGATTTGTTTCCTCCTTACCAGCAAAATGGAACAGAGGAGCATATGACACACAAGAACCAAATGCTTGTGAGTGATCCCTGATAGGAATCCATTCTGATGATATCCTTGGCATACTTAGGAGATCGGTCTTAGGGTTCTTTGGCATAGATTCATTAAAAGGGAATAAAATCAAATTCGTCCTGATATGATCATGCTTGTTGAACAGTGAAACAAAAGTTTCAGATATTTTCTAGATTCTTGCTATTAGATTATTGAAACCAGAAAAGATGTTTCTGACTTCAACTATGTCTTCTTCAGATAGCTTCATCTTCGTCAATGTTATCTTTCAAGGGAAGTCCATACTGGATGGCGCCAGAGGTCTGTCTCTTTCTCTTCCGCACCCCCCCGGGGGGGGGGGGGACACACCCACACACAGTTGCGAGGATACACATCCACTTATTGAATTTGTGTCTGTGTTTGATTAAGTTATTTAAACTTCAGTAGAGACTTAAGGTTTTTTTTTTTTTAATCCTTCTTTTCTTATTTAGGTTGTAATGAATACAAATGGGTACAGCAGTGCAGTGGACATATGGAGCTTAGGATGTACAATTCTTGAGATGGCTACATCTAAGCCTCCTTGGAGCCAATTTGAAGGAGTATGTTTCTAGATTTGTAGAATCTGTTATAGTCCAGAAATAATATTTGTTGTAGCAAACTTTGGGGATATTTAATAGTATCATTCTGTTGTGCTGTCATCAACAGGTGGCTGCAATATTCAAAATTGGTAACAGCAAAGATATACCTGAAATTCCAGATCATCTGTCTAATGAAGCAAAAAGTTTTATAAGTCTTTGCTTGCAAAGGGACCCATCAGCACGCCCTACAGCCTTGCAGCTGCTAGATCATCCTTTTGTTCGAGACCAAACCACAACAAGAGCTGCTAGCATCAATATCACAAGGGACGCCTTTGCTTTTACCTTCGATGGAAGCCACACGCTGGTAAATAATTCAAGATGCTCTTCCCTTGTTTCCTTTGCTTTTATTGGTGTGATAACACTTCTCAGAAATTTTTACAACAGAGACTTATAAAATCTTCAGCTTGCATTAGAAGAAACTCTGCTGTTTGATCTCCTTACATGTAGATGTCATGGGGCAAAAGATTTTTTGTTTCTGAGCACTGTTGTTCATGGTAGTACTAAGGCTGTTATGACACTCGGGTAGTGTCACGAGTACCCATGACACTACCCGGTCAAAGCTCGACTCGGGCTCGGGCTCGGGTTCTGGTGGTTCGGTATCAAGCCCGAGCTTGAGCCCATGCTTTATCAGACTCGAAAGTATTAAAGTAGAATTTTCTACATAAACCCGTGACACTACCCAACGACACTTCGAGCCCGAGCCCGATCCCGAGCTTGAGCTCAAAAATTGCAAGCTCGACGAGCCCGAGCTCGAGCTTACCTAATCAATACTCGAGCTTAGCTCGGGTAACAACACTACTCAACTTGACCCGAGTGTCATAACACCCCTAGGTGGGACTCCTAAGGAAAGAAGGTGCAATCTTATTGTCCTCAAGATCTATCGGACAAATATTATATTATGTAGATAGACTGTTGTTAAAGAGGCTTGGGAAATAGGGTAAATTGCATAGGAGGGTTGGTTGCTACAATGATTATGAGGGTAGAGGCTAAATGAGAATTATACAAAGCATCTTACAATTCTAATGAGTTCCTTTATCTGGACATATGGGAAATTACTTGTCAGATGGAAACTAGTGTTCTATCTTACTCTTTGAGCTATAATTTTGTTGGTGCAGTTCGAGAAAATTTGTGTCCTTGCATTCCCGCACATATTTTCTTTAGCACCCTCTTTGGAAGTGACTGCTCAGTTGTTTTCTCACTACAAGTGGATACCTACTTAGTTTCCATGCCAAGATGTAATTGATTCATTATTCTTTATTTTCCTTGTTACTTCTTTGTGTACAACCTAGAAACATAGACTCAGTCTTCACAAACTACTCTTCGTCTAATAATGATGTGTTGCATGTATGCTGTTTGTGCAGACATCCCTAGAACACAGTACTCACAGGAAAAGTTTCACATTGTGTGAAGTAGATTACATGGCAACACCAAATATCAGAGTCTCAAGGGCAGTGAAAACCTCCAGGTAATTCTGCTAAGTATGGACTCTTATTATCCATCCACCCATAACCTCTTTTACTTTTTAACCTTGGATTCAAGATATTTTTAGATGTTGCCCTGACGCTGCTTCTCTACCTCTATGTACAGGGATAGTTCAAGGATGATAACTTCTTTGCCCGTGTCACCCTGTTCAAGTCCATTACGTCAATATGAACCAAAATACAAGAGCTGTTTCATTTCACATCATCCGACATATGCTTTTGCAGCGCAAAGTGGCTATAATGTAAATGACTTCTCATTAAGCCCAACGAGGCTGAATACCTATCTCAACATTGAGCCTCGTGAAGTTCCCTTATTCAAAACCCCCACACCAGGTGGATCCCCGCGAAGACCAATTTGATGGAGTGTATAACCACACCGATCGTCATCTTCATGCAAGAGTGAAGAAACAAGCTGAATATTACACCCATGGTAACCTAAAGGGATTTGATAGATTTTCTTTTGCCCTTTCATGCAACCTGGTTATGTCATACTAAGGGGACTGTAGTTTTCGAGGAGTGTATTATGCCCTAATCCATTTTGGGAGGCAAAAGAATATGATTGCCCCATGTACGCATTAGGGTTTTGAAGGTGCAGAGAGAGAGAGTGATGGCTCAACCGGGTGAACTATGCTGAACTTTGGTAATGTAAGCTGACATAAAATCTCTTGAATTTTGTAAATGGAAGATGGAATTCATTTGTTCATCGTATAAAAAGGTACAATAAGTAGGATTTCAGCCTAATGCAGGGGGACACTTGTGGGTTAGGCTCCTTGAAATTTCTACAAATTTTAACTCAAATCGCTTCCATTTCATCCAAGGCCGTTCCTTGCAGTTGGTAACAATTTACTGACGTAATTTTAATTCCTTTATATGGTCCGACTCCAAAAGATGGAAAGTGTCCTCAACCCCGGTTTCAAAGCTGCGGCTGGAGGCGTACTACTTATTGCAGATAGTTTGGGAAGATGGATCAAAAGATCCATGGTCAACTTGGGAGTATGCTCCATCACTGTGAGGCCCTATTTATGGTCTGTCCTTGGCAAGGGATATGGGCTATCGCGACCAAATAAACCCACCACCATTATTAACTGCGACCTAAACAGAGCCCTTTTATGCATAATGCTTTCCGAATTGACCATGCACAGGATTTTTAGTGGACCGCAACTAATCTCTCTCTCTCTCTCTCTCTCTCGTTCCTGCAGGTGTGCTTTTGCCAGCAGTAGTTTGGCCAAGCTCTCTATATTGGTTGTATCTGTACACACAGTTATTACAGAAAGAAAAATTTTGAACTATTAGGAAATGGAGATATATTATGTTCCTGTCCATAATTTGTATGTCTCTGGAACTCAAAGCATTCATTGAGTGCATTGGCAGCTTTTTGCAAGGCTGACCCTTTTATTTATCTCCCCCATTCTGTGTTGGAAGGCTTCATACCCAATTTTGACATGGTTTAGCTGCCCTAGCTTCTGTTGTGATCTAGCCTTCAATAGAAGAAATGATATCAACTAGCTGTCCGTCGCCATGACAGTTCGGATTCGATGGATTCTACGAATACTACATATGACCGCAATGGTTTGGCTGCCCTAGCTTCTGTTGTGATCTAGCCTTCAATAGAAGAAATGATATCAACTAGCTGTCCGTCGCCATGACACAGTTCGGATTCGTTGGATTCTACGAATACTACATATGACCGCAGATGCTGTGGATGTAGTTGTTATTGATGTATGTTGGTTTTTCCGAAGTTAGATTTGTTTTATTTTTTCAATATGGGTTAAGAGGAAGAGTGGTAGTATCTACTTGAGGACGGCCTCAGCCCTGGTTTCTAGTCGGTCGAGCTATGGTGACCACGTAGAGGAAAGAACTAAAATAAATGAATAACGCAAGGTTTAATGGAAGTAGATAGTCGCCTCTCCATTGATTGTTCAGACCCATTAAGTACAAAAGCCAATTCGTTTGGAGAATATTCTCTTCTCACTCCTTAACTGAATTGGTTGTAACCGTATAATTACAATGGAAACGGAAAAGGAATGAAAAAGAAAATGAAAGATAAAATAAAAGAAACAGAGAAAAATGACAGCACCCAGCACCCCTGGCCTTAGTCGACAACCTATTGGTCGACTACAACAGCAAGCCTCATTTGGGGGCTCCTTACAGGACTATATCAACTCTTCCCTACCCAAAAACTTCATTGTCCTCAAGGATAGAGAAAGATGGATATTTCTGCACAAAGTCCTCTACAATTTCCCATGTCGCATCCTCTTTGGGTTTGTTTTTCCATTGCACTAAGACTTCAGCAATGTTATCTTTGATTCTCCGATTAATAATTGCTTGTGGTTCTTCCGGTATTAAGGGTTCCCAATCTGGTAAATTGGATTTAATGTGAACAGCAGACTCTTAAGTGTTTCTTAAGCAATGTTATGTGAAAAACATATTTGGAAGTTGCAACTTATATGCCAGTTTACCAATACATTCCAGAATCAGAAAAGGGCCGAAGAAACGTGGAGCTAGTTTCTGAGAGCTACGTTTAGTCACTGAAGTCTGCTTGTACGGCTGCAACTTCAAATACACTCTATCACCAACATTAAATTCACGGTCCTCATGCTTCTTATCATAAAATTTTTTCATTTTCTCAACTGTAACCTGCAAGTTTTTCCTCAAAATTTTTATCACCTGATCTCGTGCTAGCAGCGCATCCTCAACTACCTGCACCCGGGCTATCCCTCGAACATAAGATAGAAGATTCGGTGGTGGTCTTCCATAGACAGCTTCAAAAGGAGATATCTTGGTAGAGGAGTGCTGGCTTGAATTGTAACAGAACTCTATCCATGGTAGCCATTGCACCCAATTTTTTGGCTGTGCGCTTGTAAAGCACCTTAAATAAACTTCCATCGTTCGATTTACCACCTCTATTTGCCCATCTGATTGAGGGTGATGAGAGGAGCTAAAGTTGAAATTGGTTCCTTGTAAACGAAATAGTTCCTTTCAGAACCGGCCGGTGAATATGACATCTCTATCACATAGGATGGACTCCAGCATCCCATGTAATTTGAAGATATTTTCATAAAATATTTGTGCAATAGTCACAGTTGTATATGGATAAGTAATCGGGATGAAATGTGCATACTTACTTAATCTGTCTTCGACCACTAGAATTACTGATTTTCCTCTTGATTTTGGAAGGTCTTCTACAAAGTCCATTGAGATATCTGACCATACACGTTTTGGAATCGGCAACGGTTGCAATACCCCCGTTGGTTTCCTCCGATCATATTTGTTCCTTTGACAAATATCGTATTCTTGAATAAATTATTTTACCATCTCCTTCATTGACTTCCAATAGAACACGGCCCGTGCCCGATGGATTGTTTTGAGGAACCCTTCGTGGCCTAGACCATGGAGTTCCTGTATCAAGGTTGGTATGAGTGGGGAGTTCTTTGGTAGATAGACATGTTCTTTGAAAAATATAACTCCTTTTTTCACTTCCCAGGGCCCTAGAGCTTGACGTTCTCGAACTAGTTGATGTAGACGTATGAGTTCTGGATGCTGCTTGTTTTCATCTAGAATCGGCTACCACCATAGAGGCTCAGGAAGTGTGACAGCAGCCAATATTCTAGTTGGCAACATGCGTGAAAGAGCATCATCTGCCGCATTCGTATAGCCTTGTTTATACTCAATAGAGAAATCATATCCTATTAGTTTGATTAACCACTTTTGTTGCGCGTCCGTAGTTATGGTTTGCTCCCAAAGGTACTTCAGACTGCAATGGTCTGTCCTTACGATAAACCTCCTTCCTAGGAGATATGGTCGCCAGTGTTGGATGGCACGTACCAAGGCAAATAGCTCCTTTTCATAGGTGGACAATGAGAGATTCTTTCCCTTGAGTGCTGAACTAAAAAAAGTAATTGGATATCCGGATTGCATGAGCACAACCCCAATTCCTTCCCCTGACACATCGCACTCCACAACAAATTCTTGATCGAAATTCAGTAATACCAGAATTGTAGCAGTTGTCATCAGGACTTTTAGTTCTTGGAAGGTTTTCTCAGCTTCTTTTCCCCACTAAAAATTCCCTTTTTTCAGCAAATCTGTCAAAGGTGTGGCGGTGGCACCATAGTGAGATATAAAGCGTCGGTAATAGCCTGTCAACCCTAGAAAACCTCAAAACTCCTTCAAGTTCTTTGGTCTCAGCCAATCCATCATTGCTTTAATCTTGGATGGGTCAATGCATACCCCTCCTGTGCTGATGATTTCCCCAGATATTTGATTTCCTTCAATCCTAACACACATTTCTCCTTTTTAACAACCAATCCATTGTCCCTTAAAATTGTGAGTGTAAGCTTCAGGTGAAAAACGTGATCATTCCAATTCTTGCTGTAAATTAAAATATCATCGAAGAAGACTAAAATAAACTTTCTCAAGTGAGGTCTGAAGATGTTATTCATTAAGCTCCGAAAGGTTGCAGGAGCGTTGGAGAGCCCGAAAGGCGTTACCAAGAATTCGAAGTGCCCGTGATGTGTGCGAAAGGCAGTCTTTTCCACATCCTCAGCATCCATCCTGATCTGATGATAGCCTGATTTTAAGTCTAGCTTGGAGAAAACTCGAGCGCCATGTGGCTCATCCAGTAGCTTTTCAATTATTGGAATTGGATACTTGTCTTTGACCGTTATTTGATTAAGCGCTCTGTAATCGACGCAGAAACGCCAAGAGCCATCACGCTTCTTTACCTACACATGAGATGAATAAGGGATCCTACTACTTTGCACAATACCTTGTTGAATCATCTCTTCAACTAGTTTCTCAATCTCCTGTTTTTGGAAATACGGATATCTATATGGCCTCAGGCAGATAGACTCACTTCCAGGACTCAATACAATCCTATGATGATACTCCCTTCTTGGGGGTAGTCTAATCTTATCCTTAAATACCTCCGGAAATTCAACTTCCCATTCTTCCCAACCCTTACCTTGCTCCTCCTCCTTTAATGCCCGAATGTGCAACAGAGTGCCCCTTCCCCTGTTTTGATCTAGCGCTTTGGCCAACGCCTTCTTCCTAACTGATCTGGACTTAACCCCTTCAGTCCCATTTAGCTCAATAGTGACTCCTCGACTTCGGAATCTCATTTTCATTTTTCCAAAATCACATGGTATCGTTCCCAAAGTACGTAACCATTGAATTCCCAAGACAACATCACAGCCTTCCAAATTAATTACAAAGAAATCAATGCTAATTGGAGTATTTTGCATTGAAATGGTTACCTATCTGCAAAATCCTGTGCTGGTAATGCGCTCCCCATTAGCCACGACGACTCTGAGTTGAGCACCAGCTTCGGTCTTGAGCCCCGCTGCCTTCACCATCTCCTCGCTAATGAAATTATGAGTAGACCCTGAGTCCACCAGAATCGTCAAGGAGACTTTTCCTAGTCGTCCAGTCATTCTCATAGTTTGTGGTGTAGACACTCCCGTGAGAGCATGAATAAAAATCTCTGGAATCTCCTCAATCCCCAGCAGCTCTTCCGGACCGACAACCTCCCCTCCTTCTTCCTCCATCTCTATTAGGAATAATTTTTTGCACTGATGTCGTGGATGGTATTTTTCATCACAGTGGTAGCACAAACCTTGCTCTCGGCGCTGTCGAAGTTCCTTTGGAGTGAAGCGTCTGGTGACGATTGGTTTATCTCCTAATCGTGCTCCTGTCGAGGAAGAATCACCACCGAAGGAGATGGAGTTTCTTCTTGGCCCTGAATATTACCAATGCTCGAGCAAGTCCAAGTAGCGGAAGTCTACGCCATTGTTGTAAAAAATGACTTCTCTGATAACCCTCGAGAAAGAAAAGGAAATGAAAGTACTTAACACATTTAAGCAACTGGTCTTGTAAGAAGTGCCTAAAGACGATTCGCATACCCCGACGACAACACGTGGCATCAATGGATATTCGTGATACCTTTCTTGCAAAACAACGTCATGAGTTGGGGCAAATGATGAGATATAGCCTAATATCTGTTTCAAAGGGTCAACACTTGAAAGGCCCACACACGAGACCTACAACTCTGAACATATCGCTCCAATCGATGGAACAGCTACCGACCGATGGGTAAGCACAACCCAGTGTTATAGAACGACTATCCTCTATGGCTACTTAATTGATCTATTAAAGGGTTTTAGTCGTCTCGTCTCTCGAACGATAGGGCCTTAGTCGTCCTGTCTATTAAACAAGATTTGTCAATTAGGATTTATCTTCCTGAACGGATACTTAGCCCCTGTTCTACTGAACGAGCAAACCCCTAAGGCTCCGTATTGGCTAAACGACTGACCGAAAGCTAATGGCCTCGTCGATTCTAAGGAAGAGTCAAAACACACCAACGACTCTGGTTTTCTACTTAAAATCAATATCTCCAGAATCTTACGGATAAAGAAAAGATCTCACCGAATAACGGAACTTCCCATATGATAAAAATCACGAACGTTTCGAAATATTTAATTCTCAAGATTTTCGGATCATCTCCATAGGGAAAGTAGGTTTATAACGCTCTGAAAGCACATGACTCTATCATGTATAAGATAACTTCAAGCCTTCTAAATTATATATGCTCTCTTGGTTTTACACACTGGGCACATCGATCACATGGAATCTCTCCCTCTAAAAATCTCTCAGTCTGTTTCATTAAATTCAAAAACTATTTTTTCTGACTTGAGTCTTGGAACCTCCCCCTCCGAAACACCCTCTTATGGTTTTTATAGGTCTTGCATTTCATCGGCGGTAACCGTTCGAGTTATCAAGGATCCAGTATCTGTGGAGTCATAACTCACTTCCAACATGTTGAATAAAAAATCTCCGATAGGCGAGGAACCTGCCTCCAAGCAAAAGCCGGGACGGGAATGCTTGGGATCGATATGATTGGAGTGAGAAACCAGGCCAACCGGTTTTGAATCATGAGGACAAGTGTGGTTGCAAAGCTCGTCACCATGGTAGCAATCGAGAAGAAAAGGGTAGAAAGACCAGACCAATGATCAACTTTGTTGGCAATGACACAAGATAGTCTTCTCCTCTGTAGTGCTATGTGAGGATTCCTAAGAACATCAACACCGAAGTGGCAGAAGAGAACAAGGATAGTGCATCTGGAACTATCCAGACCTTAAATTCCATCTCATGTAGAAATATTGGGATTCCTTTTGACCCCTCATTACCGTCAGGAAGCGTGAATGCCGCTGCAAACATCTACAAGACGTTGAGTGGTCCTTCATCCATTTCTCTCCTTTTAACTTCTTGTTGCTCTGTAGACAAATTCCTTTTTAACTTTTTGCTATTTTTATAATATAAAAAGCTATGCAAAATAACAACTAACACAAGAAAATTTGGATCGATGATAACTAAATTAATTAAATAAAAGTTTTTACTTTTTATCATTTTATGTCAGATATTCATACACAAACTTATTCTTTTTTAGTTTTATTAATCATTGTAATTTATAATACAAACACACAAAATTAAATCAATATTGAATTAAATATACCAACAAGTAAAATATTTTTTAAATTTTATTTTTTAGAATTTCAACTACCATGTCGCTCCTGGTGTATAAAATTTTTAATTTTGCTCATGCGCACATAGCCTTACCCAATTATAATAAACTAAAAAGAAAAAGAAAAATAAAAACTTGGGTCTAGGCTATTGGGTTGTGAGGCCCAAAAGGAGAATGGATTTGCAAGGCCTTGGCTGGCTCGGCCCAGTAAGCCATTTTTGTCGAGGTTTTTTCTATCATTTGGAGGTTATCATTACAGAGAAAGTTAATCTAAAACCAAACACCCCCTCCCCCGGGGACCCAAAAAAATGATATAGCATCCTCTTATTGATTGTTGTATTATTTTTTTGGGATAATGTTTTATGATAAAAAAAATTAAAAAACATATATCCCGAAAAGATTAGGTCCAGGCCATGAGAAATAGCATCCATAGTTTAGTAATTTCTTTGGAACATACCCACGAATAATTTGCCTAGTGGATGAGATGATACATCGCTTAATCAAATATTGGATTCGAAACTAAGAAATAAAAAATACTATTTTAGGAGACTGACCCCTTAAATAGGACTCCACAAACGTTCGAATCGGATTAATTAAAATACGACTCTGGATACTTATGGTGGGAATAAAAAAAAAAAAATCTTTGGAGCATCCCTTTCTCACTCGTCATGAATTACTCAATTTGAAAGGTATATAAATACACCAAGGTACCATGGATCCGGTGACAAAACATTAAATTTTATAATATTGAAAAAGTCAACACTTAAATTAGGTCTCGTAATTATTTGAACTGAATTAATCTAAGTTTCTTCCGGTGAAGTACTAAAATAAAATTAAAAAAAGAAAGATTTATGATTATTATTTAATCCTAAGCGTAAGTTCTCTTTTGATAGGCTATAAATTTTAAATTAACGAATTTATCTAATATGATTTTGGATGGTCTCTTTTTGACCAAGTTTCCATTCCACACGTTTTTAGGTACACGTGTAAGTACTAGAGAGAATTTATTCTAGTTTAGTGGTTAATGATATATTTTTTATGCGATGGTATTTTTTATAATTTTGTTTTTCATTTCGTTTCGTGGCACATTCCTATATATATAAAAAGCGTCGAAGACACTTGCTCTACATTTCTATCGAACGTCCCTCGATGATGATCGCCCCAAAAATATGGGACCACATTTTATTTTATTTTTTATTTAGATTCTTACATTTTTCTTTTACCTTTTTTTTATTCTTTACTTTATGAGACATAAATTTTTTTCTTTTTATTTTTTGACCTTAGATAACTATTCATTTTTTTTAGATCACAATTCTTTATTTTTTTTTATTCAAATCTTTATTCTTTTTATATTTTAATCTAAGTTTTTTTTCTTAAGTCTTTTATCTTTTCGGATATAGATATTTTTTCTTTTTTTTTGAACTCACAAATAATCATCTCTTTATTTTTAAATCACTGTTTTTACATTTTTTTTATTTCAATCTTTACTCCTTTTATTTCTTGATCTAATTTTTTCACAGTTTATCTTTTTTAGACAGATTTTTTCTTCCTTTTTTATTATCTCACCTGTTCATTCAGTTTCTTAATCTTTTTTTGACCCATTTTTTTATTCACTTTAGTTAATCCTCTTTTTTTAACATAGCTTTTTTCCCATTTGTTGTTTTTTTTGTCTCACGGATAATTATTTTTTTATTTTTTAATCATAATTTTTTATTTTTTTTCTATTCAAATTTTTTCTCTTTTTATATTTTACTCTTTTTTTCCCTTTGAATTCTTCACTTTTTTTTTTTTAAAGAAAAAAAACTTAAGTTTTTCATCTTTTATTTTTTGACCTCACGGATAGTTATCCATTTATTTTTATTACTTTTTTGCTTCACCTATTATCCATTTTTTCGTCTCATTCATCAGTTTTTTTTAGAACTCCAATCGTTAGCGTTTTTTTTTTTTTTGATATACATCGTATTTTTTACTAATTTAGATAATAATTTAATTAATATATTAAATTAATTATACATCTAATAAATATTTATATAACTAAAAAAATACGATCTGACACCAAGCATTAATGCGGGGTAATAATTAGTTTTTATTTAATGAAGGAAATAAAAAACAACTTTTTTATCCTAATCCTACCCTACCTCCATGGAAGAACTTTCTCATTTTCTACCATGCTTGGAATTTGACTTCTCCTCCAGCAGTACACCGTCTTGGAAAGGTCAACGAGGAAGAGGTCTGAGTGAAATTCTGATGGTGGGTATACCATTTCAAACCCTATTTAGTTTTCTTTTGAAGCTTAAGGAGCTTTTGTTGACTTGCATTTATTATCATTTCAACAATTAATTATTTATTAAAAACTATTAAAATTCCACACAACAAAAAGGAAAAAATGAAACACCTAAATTCTCTCTCAACAAATTAAATGAAAATATTTAGAGTTAGCAATGCTTATCATTCGAAAAAAGTTAAATATAATTATTAATTTGTCTTATTTTATAAAACAAATAATTGACATTAAATTGATATTAATTTTGAATTTTTATTAAAGAAAAAATATTATTATATATATATTCAATAAGTTTATGAGTACATCTACTAGAATAATTTTAATATATATCAAGGTCTAGCATTAAAACAAGATTATTTGATGAATAAAGAGCATGTGATGTGGCATATCAATCATAATGTTAAGGAATTAGTAATTTTTCCTTTTTTTCTTTCTTCAAGCAGAATTATCAATAAAATAAAAATATAATTATTATCGTCGTATAAAAAAATAATCATATAAATAAACGTGCGATATAAAATAAAATATAATGACATAATACAATTCATATAATCGATTCCACTTAGTGAGATAAAGACTTAATTATTATTGTTGTTATTTGCGTTCAGTAGATAATTTTTTTCTTAAGTAAAATACCAGAGGGAATATTTATTATTCCCAACCATTCCAAGTATTATTATAAAATTTCTTACCTATCATGTAATATTTTATTTAAATTTTAATTATAATTATAAAATGAATTCATTACTGCAATTTCATTGATAAATATCTGATATTATCATCAACAAAAATTCATAGAATATACTAAAGCAAAAACCTTCATTGGGTTCTGTTTTAGTTTAACATTAAGTAGAATTGCAACCTAATATGATTCCTGAAGGGTTCGATTATAATCTATAATAATTTATGACCCATTGTCTTGAATAAATATACACATTTATTTTTTAAGAAATTATTTTTTTATAACCGATCGGTATCTGGAATCATATTTTAACTAATTTTGTTGAAGTATTATTGGGTTTGATTTAGAGAAACTCTCCGAACGTAATATTTTTTATTTATAAATCTCGAATTATCATTGTTCATTAGACCAACTGTGTATTAATTAAAAAAAAATTATATATAAAAAGTTTGCTCGACTTGATCCATCCATTTTTTTTCTTGTTAATTCATTAATAGCATCAAAGACTTTTTCAAGATTGGCGAAGCACACAAGTAATCCAGCTAAAGCAGCCATTTGCAATAGCATTCGGGGATATTCCCATTTTTGGGTCATTACTCAACTCATGAATGACCCATCATCCATTTTCCATTTTCCATGCATGAATAATTGGAAATTCCAACTTGGTCATATCCAAAAATATGTGAAATTTGAAATCTTAATATATTGTTTTTTTTTTAATTTCTAAACCAAGAAAATTAAATAAAAGAATAATTTCGACACATGATCTTTTTAACTTAATGTATGAGAAATCCCAATATATTTTATATTTTTAATTAATTAATTATTAAATAAATTAAGAATTAAGAATCAAATAAATCAAATTCAGTATAACGATTTGCATCAATAAAATTTTAAAAATATTAAAATATTATTTTTTAATTAAATAAAAAGTTTAAAATATATTAAGAAAAACTGTCACGTATTCGAGTTAATCATTCCCACGTGGCACGTGTTTAGAAGTCTTAAGTCTTCGAAGGTCAAAACTGTAATTTTATCTTTTCCATTTTTGGCGTTATTACTGATTTTCTTAATATCGTATTATTTGCTACATTGAAATTAATTCATATTTTGCAAAAAAAAAAAAAAAAAGAAAAAAAGAAAAATGAAAATGGTTTCCGAGCATTCTCTGCGAGAGAGCTATATAAGACAGGAGCAAAATCAAATCCTTAGTTCTATTCTTCAACGGATCAAATCCGAAAAATTTCAAATCCGATAGACCGCAACAAGTTGGGTCTTCCTGTTTCCTTCGACACAGTTGTTCTTCTCCTGTTCTAAAATTTATTCTCCATAAAGAAAACCAACCCAAAGGGGGTTTCTTAATTTTTTTTTTCCCCTCATCAAATTTCAATTTTGGAGCGACTATTCTGATGAATCAAGGAAAGTTTTGGTTGGTCTCTCTTGGATTTCAATATGTTTGAGTGTGCTGTTCAGCTTTTGGCTTAAATGGGTTCTAGGTGAATCTCTCTCTCTCTCTCTCTCGCTGGGTTTTCTTGAATTTTGTTTTCAGGATACTTTCATTCACAAACTGAAAAGGCTATTCATGAATTCTTGCAAATTCTATGCTTTTAGGTGTTTAATTTGATTATGGTGTCAAGACGCCAAGTGGGGTCTATTTATTTTACGAGAAAATATAGAAAGTTAAAATCAATAAATTATTTATTAAATTTCGTGACTTTTGAGAATCTGGGTCTGTTATTCGTCGTTATGATGCTATCTGTAATTTCAAGAATTAGGGAATCAGACTGATGTAATTTATTATTTTTCTGGTTTTGAAGGACTCTGCCTTTAAGTGTTTCTCCTGATTCTTCTGATCCTCTTTTGGAAAGAAATTTGATATATGATCTAGAGGTGAATCAAAGTGGTGACAGAAGCTTTAAAGTTAATGAATCCAATGGGTTGCTAGATCAAGTATCCAGTCCTTTAAGACGTGAAGTAGTTAACAGGTATCCTGCCTACTTCTATTACTTGATTATTATTCATCCACAACTTCTTTGAGAATTTGACCCGTGTAATGAATTTAGAAACCTTCCATTTGAATGTCTTATATTGTTGTCCTATTTACGGAGTTGCATTTTGTCACCATAGATATGTTTAGAACAGATTACCTTGCCCACTGCTCGTTTGATAGTAGTTCCTTTTATGGTCTGTTGCTTGAAATACCAAAGGGGAAAGAAGAAGGTGTCATTCTTTATTCCTGAATTAATTGATGTATTGCTTTCTTATGATACTTGCTTAAATAATAAAATGTCTTACATTATGTTGAGGAAGATTTATAGTTGGATTCTTACGTGTAGGATACTGCTGTATCTTTCATGGAGCATTTCAATACTATTTTGCTAAAGCAATTCTCAGATAAAACCAGTTTTGTTTTGATACAGGTCGTCATTATTAATGAAGCCTCACGGTAGTGATGAAATTGACATGGAAGATGGGAAGTTGGAAAAAGATAGAGAAAAACAAATAAGAAGTAACAAGGTTGTAAAAATACACAACCAGGCATTGTTGTCCTGCCTTGCATATTGCTTTGCCTCCTGTAGCATGATACTGGTCAACAAGTTCGTCCTTTCAAGCTATAACTTTAATGCTGGGATATCTTTGATGCTCTACCAGGTCAGTTCTTAAAGGCTATTCATTCTACTTATTCATATAATCACCTCCAATAATTACTGAATTTCTCTTTTCCTCTTTGGAATTATGTGTTTATTGTCCCACTTTGCTAATGAGATGTTGACAGAGGTTGGAAGAAGTTGTGGTGTAGTTAAAGCATCTATAAAGAGCATTCTTGTTTACCTAAGAAGAGAGATGATATGTGCTTATTACATTGCTAATGTTTGTTGACTTCTTGATTTTCACTTAAAAGGGGAAGAATTGTAACTAAAAGGATTGATAATTTAATGGGAGCAGTTTGATTGTATAAACACTGATAATTAAGTGAAACTGATTAGTTGCTCAAGGGTTTTCCCACTTGATAATTTTGTTCTTTTGTTATAGATGAGGCAAGATCTTTTTTCTTTCTTTCTTTTTTTCTTTCTCCTTTTTTTTTTTTTTAAAAAAAAAAAAAACTAAATTTGTAGATTAACCTGCTATTATTCTTGTTATTTGTCTGCAGAATTTTGTCGCAGTTATCATCGTGTCGATATTGAGTTATTTGGAAATAGTATCAACAGAACCGCTTACTTGGAGATTAATTAAGGTCTGGCTTCCTGTAAATGTGATCTTCGTTGGGATGCTTGTTACAAGCATGTTTAGGTATGGACTTCTACTCTATTAGTTAGTTGTTCTATGTTTTTGTTTTCTCTGTAAAGGTTATTTTTATCTTGGTGAAATTGAAGAAATGTCTATGATAATTCTACTAAATCCATTATATTAGCCTTTATTTACCTGCATTGTTTGTGTGTAAATTCTCGAGTGTTTATGAAGCTTGGACAAATATTTCCAAGATAAATGATTGTCACTAAGCTGGGTAGACCTAGTTTGTAATATGTATGTATTAGTTTATTATTCTAAAATTCTTAGTACACTGCATGAAAAGTCTTTGTTGTCTGAGGATGAGATGATTATGGAATTTATGGTGGCATTCAGACTTTTTGTTTCGAAGACAGCACTTGCAGTTCTTTTTTGATTTGCTTTTTCATAGGACTCTTACTACTATACCCACACTTTCGCATTGATGCCTCTTGGGGAGATGTAAGAAACCAAGGATGAAGCAAACTTTGATTGTGAGGATCATGGTTACTACCTTGCTTACAAGTGGACATTTTGGGGTTGCATTATTTGGCTTCTGTCTTCTGATGCCAAAATTGTTGTTATGTAAAGAATTATAACAATGACATGAATGGCAGCTGATTAAATTGGTTGTGTTGATTTTGTGGTTCTTGATTGGTTGGATTGATGCTGTGTTATCTTCCAAGGAAGGAGTCCAAGATGTTAATTTGACATAATCGTCTTGCATGTCTTCCGTGGGGATGATTAAGTTAAAAACGCGAGACATATAAAAAAGTGAACGTTTTAAATATTTTGGGTCTATCATTTAAATGATGACAATATAGATGAGAATGTGAATCATAGGATCCAAGTGGGTTGGATGAAATGTAAAAGTGCATCTGAGTTCTTTGTGATCACACGATACCATTACAGTTGAAGGGGAAGTTTTAATCCCAAATTTTGGGATTAAAACTCAAGTTGTTATTTATGTCTTTTGTGGGGATAATCTACAAGCTATTTGAGGACCCAGGTTGTGTGAGAGAGTGTACATTGTCCAATTAAATATTCAAGAGACAGAGCTTGTGTACTTATTCAGGACTTGAAACCCAGATACAACACCTTGGTCTGTATTTTTGGGTGAGGTTCCATGTTGTTACAAGTTACATTTTCGACATTAAATGGAAACAGAATATTAAATGTGGATCTGATAGATCCCTGACCTAGTTGATCTCCATGCTAAACTTACCATTGCTGGAAAGGCTTTCGGGTGGTGCCATTCTATCATTTTTTCCGCTTCTATAGTTTCTGTTGTCCAAATACTTGCTTAAGAGTTCTGAAAAATCAAATGGTTCATATAATTTCCCCCTTGCGCATTTCTTGGTGTGACATATCTTCTGGTGGTTGTCTAAATCTTTCATGGTTCACCATCACCATCTTTATTCGAGAGTAGTATATTAATTTATTTTTGTTAGTGATTCAATATTATTGATGTTTTGCAGTCTGAAGTACATAAATGTGGCCATGGTCACCGTCCTGAAGAATGTCACCAATGTGATAACAGCAGTAGGTGAAATGTATCTCTTCAATAAGTACCACGATAACAGAGTTTGGGCTGCTTTATTCTTAATGGTACTTATCTCATTATATCTGCTTTCTGTATTGGGCCTGCTTTCCATTTGTTTTCTTCTGTGTGCAACCTACGCCCTCCTTAGATTTTCTTACAATGTCATGCAACCAAACAGCTTGTCTTTGGTCTTGTAGCAGGAAAGTTTACCTTTTTGTGCACAGCTTCTGCCTTTGCTATTTCATGTAATTTTTGTCTTTTTTTTTTTGGGGGGGGGGGGGGGAGGGGGTGGTTGAATTGTAATTACATTTTTAGTCCAATGTCAGGTTTTTGGGAAAGGTCACCAGAGGTTTATGTTGGTACAGTTCTTTTGAAGTACTTATATTGCTAACATAATCATACATAAAAGTTAAGTTGGTCTCTGGTTGATGCTCAAGATAAGGCTGCTTTTTATATGCAGATTTAAGCATATAATCTGCTGTTCCGAACCATTTCTGAGGTTGTTGGCAATTTACTTTCTGGACCTTGTTAATCATATTGCATCAGTTATATGTTTTTAGTATTATTAAAGAGTTTGTATTTAGACATATAAAATTGAAAACTGAGAAGAGCTTATCCTGGTGCAGATTATTTCAGCAATTTCTGGGGGTATTACAGATCTATCCTTTCATGCAGTTGGCTATATGTGGCAGATTGTAAATTGTTTCTTAACAGCATCATATTCTGTAAGTATATTACTTAGATGTGTTGGAAACTGCTTGTAATCATGGATCATCTGAGTGTCATTTTCATTTTTTCTTGGCTAGTCTTTTTATCATGACTTCAGAAGATTGGGTTCATGTACTTATTTTAGTAATTGTGGTTGCAGTTGACACTGCGTAGGGTCATGGATACAGCAAAGCAAGTAACAAAATCTGGAGACTTGAATGAATTTTCAATGGTCTTACTAAACAATGCTCTTTCATTGCCTCTCGGGATCCTACTCATATTTGTATTCAATGAGGTGGAATATCTCTCCACAACGTGAGTTTCCTTTTTGAAACACCTCCAAACTCTGCTAGCTTTCTTTCTCTTAAAAAATGCTTCTTACCGTTTATGTCAACCCATGGGGACAGCAGACAGCACCATAGGTTCTGCTACTATAAATTTCATTTAAATGATTGTTGATTGTGTAACGAGGGCCAGTTTATCAACTTTCCACTTCATTTTTTTTCTGTTGCATCTTCTAAGATAGGGTTGGTTAATGGTTTGTCCTGATATATTGGAATTTTATGTGCTTTGGGTGTTTTGAGGAGCTGGTGTACTTTGGTACTTATTTTGTCCTAGCATTAAAATGCCATAATGAACCTTTTTCTGACAAATTAAGTGGTAACATTATTATCTATTATTCTTCTCTGGAAGAGTCCACTATATCAATCTTTCCTGCCTGCTGAAGGTTGTCAACATAATTAGAAGTTGCTTAGATTGTTGACAATATTCTTTTTCTGAGAGTATTTTTCCATTAGTTACCTCAGTTTGGCAGTTAGAGGCAAGGGGAAGGGGAGGAAATGCCATTACCTTTTGCAAGTTGGCCAAGTAAGGTCCTGGAAGGTGATAATATCTTGCTTTTAGTGCTTGCTCATCATTAAAATGATTGTAGAGGCATTTCTCAGTGTTAGGCCATGCTTGGTGAGGAGGATGGAAAATGGGAAGGAAAGAAAAGGGAACAGAAAGGAAGATGAGGAGGAAAGAGAGGAATTTGGTTGAAGTGGTGAGAAGTGTCTCTGGAAGGAAGTGTTTCCTAACTTTCTCTTTTCCGTCCTACCAAACAAAGGAAATGTCTTTCTTTTCTATTTTCCCTTCCACTGCCCCATCCTTCCATGAAAGTAAACACGGCCTTATATTTTGCATTGCATAAAAATTGGCTCTTATCACTACATTTACATTGCATTCCAATTACACTACTCTTGTGCCTTATACACATGCAGAACACCTGCATGCCAACACATGCATGCACACATAAAAATATGTTTTGGGACTCTCTTCCGTAGTGCTCTTTGCTTATTTGCTTTACTTGCCAAACAGAACAAAGTATTTCTTAAACATCCCTAGAGTGGCAAAATCTAGTGTAACAGCTGGCACTGTTTGCTTAAAATTAAATTGTGGAAACTCTATTTTGTGATGCATTGCTTCGAGTTATTTTTAATTTGGGTCAAATTCAATCTGCAGGCCACTTTTGAGGTTGCCCACCTTCTGGTTGGTGATGACATTAAGTGGGTTTTTGGGCCTGGCAATAAGCTTCAGTTCTATGTGGTTCCTGCATCAAACTGGGGCTACCACCTACAGGTACCTGAACATTTGCCAACAGTGGGCTTATTTTGATGTTTCTGCTTATCAAGAGTTTCCAAAGGTTGAAGAAATTTTGATGATATGTTTCATGTAATTCTGAAATCTGCAGCCTTGTGGGGTCACTGAATAAAATTCCTCTCTCTATTGCTGGCATTTTCCTATTCAAAGTTCCTACAAGTTTGGAGAACTCTGCCAGTATTTTCTTTGGTAAGTTTTCGTCAAACTTGAAGCTTAAGAATACTGTATCCTGCAACAAGTCTCACTTAGCACAAAAGATAATTCCAATTCTTCTAGGTCTTTTGGCTGGAGTGCTCTTTGCTAGAGCCAAAATTCAGGAGAGATCACAGTCGCAATCTTGAGAGGCCTTCTCAAATAGCACCGACTCAATCTGCCACCCCAGTTTGTCAGAGAACTTTTCCTGGTATTTACCTTCTAAATACACAAAATTCTTGCTTTCGATAAACTGAGGTGTTGGCTAAATTGATAAGAAGAAAAAAGAAAGGAGGAACTTTTCCACTTGGGCATTGCTGGCTGTTGTATTTTTCTTTCTTATGTTATGGCAAACAGATTGGGACTTGAGTCATGCACCGGGCATTGGGTTTTGGTTGTTCTGTTTAAAGGGTTAGAGATAGAGATGCTGCTAGAATTTTTTTTCCCTCTTTTTCCCATTCCTTCTTCTTCTTCTTCCTTTTTTTTTCCTCCTTGCTTCAAATCTGTAATTTTTATTGGGGGAATTCATATTTACCCCTTGTATCTCTATGATGTCTTGTATTGTAATGATGTTTGGCCCAAAGCTTTAATACAAGAAGTGATTTGGATGGAGGGTCACCATATCCCATATTTTCCTCTTAAGAATATGCTGTCTGCTGAGAAATAGAATGGATACAAACCAACACTTGAAGGCTCTCATTTTCTCATTACTTAAACAACAAAATGGAACGCAAAAAGTAGGGTTGGCATTCGCAAGACTTCATCCATTTTTTTATTAGATTTCAAATTTGGTTTTTTTTTTTTTTTTTTTTTTTTATAGTTTAGGAAAAAACCGGATGAAGGTAGTATTTGATAACCCATTAAACGTTGAATTTGTCCTTAAGAAAGTAGTCTAGTGGTCACAATCATCTCTTTTAATATCAAGATTTCAGGTTCAAATCTCGTGTAACAAAAACAAAAAAAAGTTTAAATATTGAAGTTTAGGTAGGCTGAAAATTTATCAATTAATTTTAGGCTCGAAAAACTTTGCTATGCAAAAAAATGCTTAATAAGTTTCCTTTTTGACAAAATTATTTGTATTTTTTAATTAGAAAGACATTATTATTATGCATTATAAAAATAAGTTTTATTTTTATTATGTAACTTATGATTTAATATTTTTATTTCTTTACTCTCAATGTAAAATAAGAGTAAATGGTTTTAATATACACACATGAAAACAAATATTATGATTGATTATTAATTACTAAAGAAATTTGAGTTTAGTATATGTTTATTGCTGAGTAGTAACCTTAAATTTCATTTTAACATATTTTATTTAGGTAATCATTTAAATAAATAGAATAGAAAACAACATAATAAATTAAAATTCTAATGATAAAATTTGGATTTCTTATATTTGGAAAAATTCTGCAGCTTATGCCGATAATTATACATTTTGTAAATTAGTATTCAATTGATTTAATCTTACATTTAAATACATAATTGAATTCGTATGAGGATAACGGTAGGTTGTTATACTTTCTTAATCATTAATCTTAATGAAAAAAATAAATTTTAAAAAGTTAATCTCTTAATAATTTTCACAATACTCAAATCGATTTAATAGAACAAAATCTGAATATCGATTGGTAAAAAAAAAAAGCCACCCTCGTACACCCAAAAAAAATAAACACATAATTTATTGGGCTGGTTTATGAGGGCGAGCCCAAACGTTGTAACCCATATCTCCAGAATGAAAGAACGACATCGTTTTGGTTGATTGAGAACCTTGACCTTGACTTGTCCTCTGCTCAGAAAATAACAGGATTTTATTTCGACGTCGTAGTTTTCTCGATCAAGACGATACGAGAGAGAGAGAGAGAGAGAGAGAATGGAGACACCTCAGAATCAAAACCCTAATGCATCAACGTCGTCTTCGATATCGGGACCAGTCTGGCCAACAATAGATGGAGCATTAGGGTTAACAGAAGAGGAAGAAGCTCTGACATATGCAAGAAGATTTTACAAATTTGGATTCTGTCTGCTTCCTTGGCTTTGGGCTGTCAATTGTTTCTACTTCTGGCCTGTTCTTCTCCACTCACGCTCCTTCCCTCGCATTCGCCCCTGTAATGCCCTCTCTCTCATTCTAATTTCATAGTCTTAATTTGCAAGATCCAATTTTTGGAAACCCATTTGAAAAATCTCAAATGGGGTTCTTTAAATTTTGGTAATTTTATTTGAATCCGGTTTTCATTTGATATTTATTTTAGGATTCAACTTGGGAGAAGCTGAGAAGTTTGGTCCTTTAGTGTTTCAACTCTTTTTGGGCCATTGGTATAAGTTATAGTCTCCATTTTGAGTGCTTTTGTTCTGATTAAATCGATGTTAAACTGTAGCTTGGCATTTATTCTTAAATATAAATGCTATATTTTGACTTATCAATCCATTTGTACCAGTAACTTCATCATGTATTGAACCTACCATTCGAGGGATTCATTGGGATTTAGGGTTTTTTGTACGTCCAACATTTTGAGTTCAAAGAGCTGCTTTTTGAGTCCATCTAGTGAGAAAATGGAAGCATTCCTAGTGGTGAAGACCAAGAGATGGTACTACTAGTTTAGTATAACGTTAGGAACATTGTCTGACTTGTGAGAAAATGGAAGAATTCCTTTGGGTGATGCTTATGACAAACATCATACATGATGGCTTTTTGCGCTCTTCTACTCAATCTTATCCATTGATGATTTGGTTCTGATTATTCAGTTGATAGAGCTGTTTCATCAATGCTCCAAAATGCATAAGGATCTGCAAAATTTTATCTTATATGGATTGTTTTTGTTATTCTGTAGCACTTAATATGATCATAGAAAATCCCTTCGCACCCCCTTATTCAAGGATGAATATGAGTGTTCATTTTTATCATGAGCTGATCTGTGTATCATAAGCTCGGGACAAAATGGTCATGTCTTGTTCTTATGTTTCTTTAGCCAATTTAAGTTTGTCGATCTATTCTTTCTGTCATAGCATGGTTCATTACAAACAGAAACATTCAGCCACTTGAAGAAAGAAAAATTTGGTTGGTTCTTTCTATTGTCTGTGTCACATATCATACCTGATGCCTTGTTTCCCTGAGAAAGTAGCTTAGCTGCACATTTAAGAAGGAAGCATTCTTTGGTTTGGTTTTACTTGTTGACATGTATTGTTCAAAAATTGACATTCCACAGTGATTTCACCTGCACAAAGTAATATGGTAAAGCTATCTATGTATCATGATGATTATGAGAGTTCTGACCATTATTTTGGCTTGGAAAACAGAGGCTTGCTCTCTCAAATTAGCATGGAGAGCATATCAACTGACATGTCTTTTGATGAGAGCATATCAACTGACATGTCTTTTGATATTCTTTCTATGTTTAATATGTTTCATTCACTGCTCTGTGACTCGATTCCTGTTCCCAACTGATGCATATCATGTTTTTTCTATTGTCCTTTGTTGCTTCCTTCTATATTATCTCTTATTAATATTAACATCCTCGTTGATGCAAGAGCTATTTTAATATTATGATTTTCTTTTTCCTTGTGTGCAATGCTCCATATTGGTGAAGTAAACTGGTCTTAAAAATGTGAAGCTATCTTTAGAGAAATATTAATGGATTTGTCAAATCTTCCTTGTTTTGCAGATGTTGTTGGATCAGCAATTGGTTTTGTGATATTCACGACTGTACTCTCTGCATGGGCGCTTACTTTTGCCATTGGAGGGGAGAATCTCTTTGGATCTGTTTGGGATGATCTGGTTATGTACAATGTTGCTGAAAAACTAGGTCTGGTAGGGTGGACCTAGCTGTTTTAATTTGCCAATTTGTGGCCACAAAGTGATGGTACCGTCTATATCCAAGGCGTATCTTTGTATATGATTCAAAACATTCCAAAAATGACCGTGGCTTATGCTTATATCAACCATGTGGTTGTGTAGCAAACAAACCTTTATTCATATAGCAAAATGGGGTTAAAGTTCTATTATTCGTGTCCATTAAGTTGGTACTCCAATCCCCCCCCCCCCAAAACACACATCCTGCTCGCACACAACACGCTGAAGAGCCATGAAAATTAATACTGGGCTAGTGCACAGCAAAGACGAGCTGAAGTCCTGGACAATGAAGATGGCGTGGGTTAAGATATCTACGGAAGAGTGCATCTACATGCTCATGTTGCTTGCACAACCAAACAGGCAGGAAATGACTTAACAAAGCTGACAAGGCTCTGATTTTGAAGGTTGAGCGGTAAAAAAACAGGTTTAGAAAGATTGATCTCTCTACAGGTTTCAGGAAAGACAGAAAATATAATTAGCCCAAAAAGATTTTCCAGAACAAGGATGGATCCGAGGAAGTGAGAACCAATATGGCTTCAAAAGAAAGAAAATGCAATTTCATTGACCTTGTTGAGTTACATATCACATAGATATCAAAACACAAGGCCAAAAAGTGCCCCCGCGGGGGGGGGGGGGGGATGACTGCCGAAATACTAAGGTAAGCAAAATTGGAATTCTATCACCTCCAGGCAGAAGCCACAATCAGGGTTTTGTCTTCCCAACCAAAGTGAAGTGCGCCTCCTTCATCTTTAACCTTATATCTGTTGCTGTACTGATCGAATAGAAGGTCCCTTATGGAGCTTTTCACAGATGAAGTCAACGGACAAGATGTGAAACCAGCCATTGTCACTCTGGCCCTCCACTTCCCCGCAACCTCATACCTCTCTATCCTTTCCTCTCCTTCACAAGCCACAATATTGACTATGTCTCTAGCAAGACAGTGCTTTTCAACATTAATCCTATCTGGACTTTCTCTTGGCAGTGTTGCATCAAGTGATTCAAATACAGCAGAGTAGTAGTTATAGGCTTCAATAAACCTGGGAAAAAATGGTGCAGTATTGGTGTTCACGTCTTGCTCTACTACAGTCACAAGTTTAGGATTTAGACCTTTCACCATTCGAAGAAGCTGGTCCCGTTCATTTGTGGTTGACACACTTTCATCTGGCATGTGGTGAAGTTGGAAGGCGAAGTTAACTACAAGTGCCTCTCCTGGTCTGCAGTTTAGCATTGTTGGTGTCACATCTGCAGTTTTGGCAGCTACAGCTCGGAACTCAAATGGCACGCCAAGTGCCTCGGCAAGCTTCTCCAATCGCTGCCCAATGGTCTTCAGGCCACCAACTGTTCTCTGAACTGACTCCGGGTCATCTACTCCTGTCATTCTGAAGAACGAAGGTTTTACTGGCTGGGCTGCAAGTGACTGTATAAGGGTTATGTATTGACTCCCTTGGTTTATGTCAAAATCTATAATATGAACTCTTTCTTCACCACTGAAGGCTTCAAGGATTGCTGCATTTGCTGCCATGAAGCCAAACCTGAAACAAGGGCAGACTTCAAAGAGAATTTGCATTGCAGAGAGGCGATCCCAAGAAGGAGGCTCTTTGCATCTCAATGCCTTGTAAAGCACTTTACCTGATGCAGCCATCCGAGCAGCCAGTGCTTCCACCATGTAAGCTGCAATCCTTTGTGGAGGATCACCTTGTATTGAAACCATCTGCCGAAGCTCATTTATTATAGCCGATGCCTCTTGAAGTCTGCCATCAGAAAGTGCAGCTGCACAATAGATAAGCAGTTCTTTCAGTGTTGTAGGTCTGGTTGGCACTTCCAATACAGCTTTATCACGGAAAATGCTGCTGAAGTTAGAGTCAGCTGATGAAGGTTCCTTAGGTGAATTGGGCAACAAAAGCTCTTTGATTTGATTTGCCCAATAGTTGTCAATATCCATGTCCTTATCAAGTCCACAAGGGTCACCACGATAATCACCTTCAATATCGTTGTCATTGAGAAGGGCTCTTTCTAGCTCTTTAAGCTTCAACCTGATCTCATCATTATCATAGTCTACTTGATCTGGACTGCAGCTCTGAATGCAAGAGGAGCTGGCCTGCGAGATAGGTAACTCTTCTTCCCTACTAGTTCCAAAGGGGCATTCTTGGAGAGTGTAGTCACTTGGGTAGTTGGAAACAGATACTGAAGAAGGTGAGGCTCCACTGGTCCCTTTGTGAACTCTGGATTCCCAGATTGAGGGGGCAGATGAAGATTTCGAGGGTCTAACTAAAGACATGATCTAACGTTATAAAATTGATAATCCCAGTTACAAGAGAATCACTGGATTCTGCCCCATAAGCCACAAGTGCCCATGACAATCACTACAAATAGAGACCGACCTCTCTCTCCCTCCCTTGATGGAATTGGAGTATTTGTATCTGTAATTTTTATATTGTTATAAATATCTTCCCTCTCTCACCGCTGTAGAAGCAACAGGAGATGAGGCACTTGACAACCTAGATTCATGTAAGTAAAAGGGGGCAACAAATACTTCAGTGGGACATGGGAGAAGGCAAAAACCAATTACATTATACAATTGAAATACATAATAAGAGAAATCATACATGTCGACAACCAAAGAATGACTACAGACTCAGCATTATGCAAAAAAGTGTATATATATATATATATGTTGATTGAAATTTGTATGAACAAAACATACTATATATCAAACAAGATACATTTAAGAGACATAAGCAAATAGCTAATGAGTGGTGAAGGGGGAAAAAACCTAATCCACCTGCAGAAAACAGGGTGGAGGTGGATCACCTGCTGCAGAAGCTGGCTGTCAATTGACAACTACAGTCATCATTCGACTTCAAACATTATGAAAAGCTGATTTTTGAGGAAAGTTGAGAGACACCCAGATAAAGAAAAACCCTCAATAAAGGCTTCGGGAGTATTTTCATTAAAACGCAACAGGATAGATGCGACATCAACACTTCAATTATTTGAGCAATAATGCCAATTTTGTTGGTTGAAGATGAAAACCCAACAAAAATTACAGCAACCATAGAGCAAATAAGCATGAAAAAGACCAAAAGTCAAAAAACCCAGATCACGAAAATGAATCATGAACATTAATTTGCAAGCACCAAAATGCCAGTACCCACTTTTTAAAATCATAAATTACATTAGATTTTTTTTTTTTTTTTTTAAATTTCTTTTCCAAGTTCTTGAAGAAAGAGAGATCAGAAATTTACCCACAATATAGAAACCGCTGTTTTTCCCCAACAAGTTTCCGAGATTAGCATCACACAGATTTGACAATACGAGATTCTAATTTTCTTCTTTCCTATTAGATCACACGTGTTAAGGTAATTAATAAAATCATTTCATTGAATTTTAGGGGTTTGTTTGGTAGTTAAATGTCTTTGGACTGATGGAGACGTTTTGGTTTAGTTGCAATATTTAATTAAGAAGTCTAGTTCGATCATATAACATGACCCTTTTTGTCCTCTTCATTGTGTGTGAAAGGAATCATTCCATGGACAAAATGGTCTTATTATGTTCAGAATATTGATGTTATTTAATGTTTTCCAATGCCCCTTGTACAGTATACTTTAGAGAAATCAAATTTGGCTTTGTGCCCCCAGAAGCTTAGATCTTTTTTTTTATTTATTTATTTTTTATTTTTTAATGTGCTTGGACTCGATCCATCACCTGATATTCAAAATTTTATTTCGATTAATCTAAATTAACCTAATTGAGATCAGGATAGAAGTCTTTCAACATGACTAATTTTATGTCTAAATCACGAGTTAAATTCGTGATCTTAACAAAAACACGCAATGACCTACTCACAAAAGCTTAGATCATTGTTAATGAATCTCTCCATCGGTGAGTTCAAACCATCAAAACATAAGAAGATTTAGAAGCTTATTAAAAATCTGAATAAGATACTGATTATTATTGAAATTATAATAGATATTATGTCTATTTAGTAATTTAATAGATTAATAATTCATTTTATGAATAATAACTATAACTTAAATAAGTAGAACGCTTCTCACGGCTGCTCTTTCCACACTCAGGATATCTGGTGCCAAGTTTCCTTATGCAAGAAAACTCAATTTTGTAATTAGAAACTTAAATAGATTATAATAATAAATTCATCTTAAAATTAAAAATAATGACTCTACCTTAAACTAGTTGTGTGCCTTGAAAAATGAGTTTGAGAGGGCCAATGCTATATTATTGTAAAATATACTAGAAATTCTAAAAATTTTGAGGGATGTCACGATGGGCTTAGAAGCCCAACGGACTACGCCATGCACAAGTTGAGGATGAATGTTGACTAACATTGATAAATACCCCAAGTGTCGGCCCAATCTTTCTTCTTAGAGGGTACTGGGTATATCATATAATGAATAAACCATTGAACATGTCCGCCGGGGATAGTCTATCATTCATGATTCCTCTTTTCTACCCTCGTGATTTGAAATTCAAATTTTTATGTAATAAAAAAAATAATAAACTATTGAATATACATACATACATACATACAAACATATATATATATATATATATACACACACCTATCATTGGTATTTAAATTCATATTCCAAATAATCCCGTTTGAATATTTATAGGGATCCTATTTAGGAGATGAATTTCTAACATAATCTTTTCCATTCTGTAAAAAATTAATTAAAAGACCTAATAGCTCATTTCATTATATCAATTATCCGTTAGTGTGTGTATATATATATTGATATTTGACTGATTGATATTTGATAATTAATTTATTAATGTCAACTAACTCAATTCAAGTTAATTATCAGATCAATTAAATGACGAACTCTCATAATATCTGATTTTTCCATTCCTATAATACATACACACACACACATATATATATATATATATATATCTATGATGCAGTATGTGTATAGTAGCTGATAATGAGAGCAAAGAGAGGTAGCTAAAAGGTCATTTTCGTGCGGCACCAAGGTTTGATTGATGTTTGTCAATCACTTGAGCAATAATCAACAATACAATTGGAGACTGTTTGATTCAAGTGTGAGGGTTAACTAAACTAAAAAGGAAAGAGAAAGACCCACTAGCAAAACTAAAATCCCACTCGTACTTAGCTCTCATAAATCACAATATAATAATATAATATAATGTGTGTGTGTGTGTGTGTGTGTGTTTTGTGTTTTTAATTGGGTAAGCTTCGAGAAGCATGGACATCCAACACCAACTTCGCCTTTCCTCTACCTTTTATTCCGTTGCAGAGCAAATTATAATATATAAAATATTATCAACTAAAATATTATTAGATATTATAAAAATAAATTCTTATTTCATTGAGGTAGCCAATCTATGACAATTGCCCTCTCTTTCTTTTGCCTCTAGTGGGTATAGACTCTAGTATTTTCAACAATTTCAATGGTTTCATTGAGCTCATCTCTTTTTTTTTAAAAAAAAAATTAATTTCAAAACTTAGATTTGAATTATAAAATAAATTAACATAGATATTTGTTCAGTGAAATTATAATCCGTGACCTTTTAAAAAACATGGCTGAAAGAATAAATCTAGAAAAAAAAAAAACCATCAGAATTGATTCGTTGTGAGATAATCATTTAGGGTAATTGTTTCGTTTTGTCCATAGATGCTCCTACGATACTCGAAAAAGGGCTCAATCCTTTGGATTAGATTATTCTTCATGGAATTGTAGGTACAATACAATTTGACATTTTTCAAGAATTACAAAGAAAAGAACAATATCATTTCTTACAATCCATATAACAACCCTAATTTCTTCTAGTAGGACTAAGTTAATTTTAATATAGAAAAGTAATTTATCTATTTTCTCTAATCCCCCCCATGAACTTGATGACTTCATGCAAACCCCAAACTTTATCAAATGAGAAAATTGCTTGGTAACTAAATGTCATGCAATGTATGCATCACAAAGTTACATTCCATCCCATGATATGAAATTTAAAACTTTTAAAATTAGAAATTTGTATTATACAAAATTCTCACAGATTAGTTGTTCTCAAATTGCTGCCAGAAAATAAACTTTAAAATCCGAAATTGTAATAAAACAATTTTGTCACATAAGTTGTTCCTAAATTAAGTCCAAAAGAAAAAAAAAGTTAGTATTTCATCATCGGAATTTGAAAATCTGATTAATCCAATTCAAACAGTTGTGGGCCCAACTCAAGGCCTTGATTAATGATTAAAATAATTTAGTATCCTACCACTAAATTCATAAGTGATACCATACAAATGTCACAATGATGGAGTGGATCTTCTCAAAATTGTCAAATTAACGAAATTTAATTTCAAATTTTTGCAATATTATTCTCAAAATTTTCTCATTTTAATATTAGCAAAATCTAATTTTTAAAATTTCATAATACAATTTCAAAGGGTTTTACTAGCTAAACCTACCTCATCACAAATTTTTGTTATGTCAGTTGTATCCAAATTTCTACCCAAAATAAAATTAAAAATCTAAATTTATAATAAAACAAAAAATTTCACCTAAATTTACCTTAATTGTGCAAAAAAAAAAAAAAAAAAAAAGGATGCAATATATGGTTGTCACTATGGACACCACACGTTTTCACACCTACACCAAAATGGGACATTTTCATTATCTTGTTATAGCGTATAGTTGTTAGTCAAATTGGTTTGATGGTGTTTTCAAGTGTTTTCTTGGTCTCACAACCCAATTGATTAAGCAAAAAATATATGAAATTCTTACATACATATGTGTGTTGCGAAAGAATTGGGAAAGAGACTTGTTGCCTAAATGGGTCTCTCTTTTTGTTTTCTATCAAAACCTAATTCCAGGGTTTGTTCAATTTTTGGGCAATTTTCATGAGAGAAAAACAAAAGTAAGTGGAGGGTTTTTTTTTGGTGTTTAGGTGGCTTATATAGATTATTTGTTAACTTTAATTCATTGGGTTGTTGAGAGAGAATAATGGTGAGAGAGAATAAAACCAAATTTTATACTCCTTGGGTGTTCTTTTCTTCTAAAGGGTTTGTGGGAGGAGTCTATTTTAGGACATAATTTACAAAGACCTATATTTTGCAAAATGCACAGGCTGTTAGCTGTCTAATTCAATCCTTACATTCCCTGGGAATCATCCCTTCACTATAATTGGAACTTTCATTTATACATGTATTAAATTTATATACGTATGTATATATATAATATTTCATCTCAACCAATGACAGTTGATCTAATAGGTATCGGTGTTATATCTCTTAATCAAGTTTTTGATTCGATAGGAGAGTTTCCCCTAAATTGGACCCGATAATATTCGAATCAGATTAATTGGAATATGATTTTGAATACCCATTAATTATACCAAAAAAATAATATTCCATCTCAAATATCATCTTTCAAGTATAAACTGATTGCCCACTGAGTATTATTTAACAGCTCATGAATTATGCACACCAAACAGATATAGTAAGAAAAACTGTAAGGGGGGCTTATGGTGGATGTTTAATTTAATGTGACAATGTTGTTGATGGGGTGGATCATAAATTAAGTCATTTGGTATTTTTGCATGAAGCTATGTTTAATGACCATGTCATCAAATGGCTACTTTAAAAATTGCTTAGGCCTTGATAACATTTGGTAAAGCCTTATGAAATGAAAATAGTTGTGGTAACTACACTTATAAAAATAAAAATCTGAAAAAAAAAAAAACCCTTTTAGCAAATTGCTCATAAAGATTTGTTAAAATGACCTAGTTCCTAGAATTAATATTTAATAATATAGTGGTAAATATTGATTGTAGTTTTAATGATGGTGAAGGTTAACCTTGATTTTAAACTTTTAGAAGTAATTTAGGAGGGATAATGCTTTGATTTCGTGTGTAATGATATGTATGAATTGACGGATTAATCATACCCTAATTATATATATATATATATATATATATATATATATATATATATATATATATATATATATATATATATAAATTATCTTCATTTGGTACTTCACTTTCAGATCTACATATAGATATAATAAGGATTAGAAGACTAGCTACCCAACTTTTATAGTGCATATACTATCTCAATATTCAACTCATATTTCCTAAATAAGATTTTAATATATTAATTTGAGAAAAATGAAACCACCATAGCTCTTCGATCTTTCCTCGAAAGTTTTTATTTTATTTTATTTTATTTAAATCATATGAATTTTTCAAGTGGATTGCATTATGTACATAAATTTCCATCTTACGTTGTTGTTTCTTGTAAGCGATCTCTATGATTTATCTTTTGTCAATTCATAAAAAGAATAATCTAGAAAATGAGCAATCCAAGAGTAAAAGAGAAAAAAGAAGTGAGAAAATAGATATTTTTTTTAGGGTAATATAGAAAATGCAATTTTCTATTAGATATAATTTACAAAGACAAAGAAATATGTAGGAAAATTAAGAAATATTGTTAAAAACTTTTTTTTTTGAATAAATCACAGTTATCCGATAATTATATTAAATCTAACTAAATATAGTTTAAATTAAGCTAAATTCTGAACAAAACTCTCCTAACACATGCTTCATCAATACACAAGACTTGCCTATTTCATGTTTTTAGATTCCAAGAAGATAAAATTCAAGCTTTATTTAATTAGTGAAGAATCAAAGTCAGTATACCTTTAACAGAGAGTAAAAATTGGGTGTGAATTTGCATTCTTTTCTTTTTTTTTTTTGGTTGGGGGCAAAAAGTGGAAAAAACCACCCTACTTGAATATCAGTATTACATAAAATGTGATGTGTGCTTTGTCATGTCGAGAAAAACAAAAAAGAAGTAAATCATACTATATAGACATGTTTAATTAATATATATATATATATATATATATATATATATTTATTTATTTATCTAGTTGTTTCTCTATTTTCCCTTCTTTTGTTTTTGGGCACTGCAAAGAACAGTCCGTTTCCAGTCCTGCTCAACCAATATTGGAAAACCACATGAAGCTGTGGAATTTTTCTGCCCCTTCTTTGATCTTTTGTGATCTTAATTTATGTGTGTGAGAGAGAGAGAGAGAGAACCTAAAACTCATTTTCATGCATATAAAGTAAATACAAAGTTAACTAAAATTTACAACCATCAAAACAATCATCTGATTTAGTTTTGAGTTTAACAATAAACTACTTAATAATATAATTTTGCATATCTTGGGAAAAATTCTCATAATAATTTCTTATTATATAAAAATTGTTGTAAAAATGGTAGTTGTGGGTGTAACTATCATAGTGATATTTTGTAGCTCAAAAGATGTAAAATGTCAAACCATGAGAGAGAGAGAGAGAGAGAGAGAGAGAGCTGTAAAAAAAGGTTAGAAGCAAGTATGTAGAAAATATGGGCGATAAAATGCGATAAAAATGAGTATGATAGAAATTGGAATCTGTTGGGTCATTTTTTTCTTGAGTATATAAAAAAGCTCGAGCTGATTAAAAGAGACTTGTCATCGATTGTAGCCCTAATGTATGACAACTTACTCTTAATTGTGTAGAATTATCTTTTCCTCTCTCTCTCTCCCTCCCTCCCCCCCCCCCGGTTCATATTTATATGTGATCTTCCTTTTGGTGCAGAAGATGCTAGAAATTTAGATTTTGTTTGGGTATTATATATATCCAAGCACCTTGTATTGAAACAAAGGTTGAAGAGATGGAGGAAGCTTTAGATGGAAGCAGCTGTGAAGAAGGAAAGAATTGTCTGAGAGGACATTGGAGGCCATCGGAGGATGAACAGCTCCGCAAGCTTGTTGAAAAATATGGTCCTCAAAACTGGAATTCAATTGCTGAGAAACTTGAAGGAAGATCAGGTAAACTCATCAATCATGTGGAAGGAAAATTCTCTCTCTCTCTCTCTCTCTCTCTCTCTCTCTCTCTCTCTGTGATTATGACATCCTGCATCTCGAGGTAGAACATATTCAAAACGTGGGGATAGTGGATGTTGATTAATCTTCAAGGTTTTAGCAAATACCCTAGTTTTCCTTTTAGGTTAAGCTCACAGATATTTTTCTTTCACTTCCTTCTAAATTGTCTAAGATTTGGTAAAAGTTCTTGTCATTCTTGTTCCCATTAAACCCCCCCCCCCCCAAAAAAAAGATAGTGGCTCGCTCTCTCTCTCTCTCTCTCTCTCTCTCCCCCTCTCTCCCTCTCCCCATAGTGATTTTCTCAAGTGCTAAGAAATGGTTTGTTTTCTTTCCTTATATTTGTTTCTCTAATATGTAGGAAAAAGTTGCAGATTGAGATGGTTTAACCAACTCAACCCTGAAATCAACAAAAATCCATTCACAGATGAAGAGGAAGAGAGGCTTCTTGCAGCTCATGCTCTTCATGGAAACAAGTGGGCTCTTATAGCTAAATTCTTGCCCGGTCGAACCGATAATGCTATCAAGAATCACTATCATGTCATCACGGCAAGAAGAGAGAGACAAGTACGGAGAATCCATGACAATAAGAGATCGAGATCATCTTTCCAAGATCATGAAGTCTCCTTCACAAACAACCCTAGTTCTTCTCCTTCACTTGGAAAGAATGGAATTTTACACTCCTCATCATCAAATTTTCTATCTTCTTATAAATGGAGTTCAACGAAGCCTACTTTTAAAGTTCCACTCTTTGATGTTTTTGGCGGTGAAAGGAGGGGTTGCTTCATGAGACCCTATGAAGATTGCAAGTCTAAATTAGGGTTTCTTGATCATGGATTGCAAGACCCATATGGGAAGAAAGGGATGCTATTTCCATGCAATCCAAGTGCTGCTTGGGGATCAACGAGATTGACAAAGATATCTCCTTTTGATCTTGTTTATGGAGGAACAAGCTGGAAGGATCATTCAAGTTCCTCTTCATGCATCACGGATCGATCGTATGATACAATAGGAAATGATCCAAATTCTGGTCACAATTACAGAAATGTACAATTCAGTGGTGCTAATGAGTATCAAAGCCATGAGATGATGATAAGAAGTGGGTTGGTGAGATCCGGTGGGGATCATTTAAGTACATTTTCAAATGTGTTGAGGCCTAGTACTAGTTACAACGTAGACGATCCACTCAAGCACAAAGGCCCTCTCATTGATTTTCTCGGACCATCCAAGCTTGAAGTATCTGAATCCATCAAGAACAAGGATGAGGTCTCCTTCATAGACTTTCTTGGGGTGGGAAATTAGTACACACACCTTTTTTGTTTCTCAAAAAAACTGGAAATGTTTGCAGTTGCATTGCTCTCCAAAATGAAATGCTGGGTTATAGGCATTTTTACAGTAGAAAGAGAGTCTGTAGTAAAATGCTAGCTTTTGGGATTGCTAGAGAAGAGGCTTAAAACCTAAGTTATGTTTGGATTTATACAAATTTCCAATACTTAAATAAATATTTCAATGTCTATATTAGAGGCATCATGTTATTAAAATTTTGACTCATTTTTGTTTCTTTTTCTTTTCGTAATTTTTTGTTTGGTTCTTAATCAATGAAAGCTTCATTTCCCATATGTTTTTGTCTCATTGGCTTACTATATATGTGTATATATATAAACAAATGCATTAATCCTTCTTCCAAAGGCAAATTTTACAACCAAGCTTTGTCTTTTTCACTGCAACTTGAGCTACATATATTAAATATCACCTTGAGAAAGTTAAAACATTCACACATTTGTATGTTATTATAAAATATATATATATATATATATATATATATATATATATATATATATATATATATATGACTAAACAAATATTACCTTAACAGAGTTGAAAATGTTCACATGTTTATATATTATTATGAAGTATATTACTGCTCAACACAATCCTGTGAATATGAATACTCTAAAAATAATAGAAAATTAATATATATACAGATGAATTTAAAATGGTATGCTTTGTTGAGTAAGATGATCTCTTTACCTATTAGCTTCAACTCTTTCATGAAATTTTGTCAGGCTCAAGACATGCGTCCCTAGGGTGGACGACATGTTTATCAGATATAAGAGAGTGGGAGAGCGTATATTAAAGGTTACTGAAACGGCGTCGTTTAATGTGCTATTTTTTTTTTTTTTTGGTGTCCTTGAATATTTCTCACCGATCGTTATTTAGAGTCATATTCTAACTAATTCTGTTCGAATCACGATCAAACCCCTTTTCGGGAACGAGCTTTTCTAGCATAGTTTTTTTTTATAATTTTTTTTTTTTTATTTTTAAAATTTAAAATTGAGATTTATCATTTCTCACTAAATTAAGGTGGTAATGACTTGTTACTATATCGTCATGAAGCATATTTTGAATTAAACGACGTCGTTAATTTTAATGACAACAGTAAATGACCTGTTTGACCTTATGGGCCACAAATTTTAACATCTCCAATAACCAAGCCTCGCATTCAATTCCAAAATTGGGTCGTTTTAATCTCCTCTCACCAACCCCCCCCCCCCCCAAAAGAAAAAAAAAAAAACCCTTCTCTCTTTTCTATCTTGCATTGAGGAAACGAGACATTGTGTGACTTTGTTCCTCGGACAGTTTAATAATTAGAATCTTCATTGATCGATAATTTTGAATTTAAATATAAAAAAGAAAGACCTTGTGTGCCTTTATATTTGGAAAATGAAGCCATATCATATTTTTTGAATGCCCAAATGACAACTGTTTTTTCTTGTAAAATTTTATTTTGAATAAAACTGTGTCGATTTGCTTATATTTTTCGTTTTCTGAATAACATTTGAAAATGTGCCACGCATTAACTTATATAAAACAAATAATAGATTTTTTTTTTTTAAATCTTTTTTACTACATTTCATATTATAGAGTATTAACCAACATATGTTACGCGATGTTTGGATCAGCCATACTTGGTTTTCATATCCTGATTGATCAAATTTCTTCAAAAATATATGTTTATTTTGTATGTTTAAAAATGACTACAAAATGTTAAATGTGCTGTATGAGTTCTCAGACCTCCGATATCCTACCCGATTTCTTTTCTCCTTATATCAAATAAAATTATTTGAAAACCTTTCACTTACCGTCCTTCCTGTTGTTTTCCATGTTTTTGTCCTCTCTTAAACCAGAAGCAACAACCAAATCATTTAGAATAATTAATTCCACAAACAGCAACCCTTTACAAACTCAAAACTACCCTTTGATCAAGGAAACATTTAATATTTGGGGGGGGGGGTGAGGGGGAAGAAAAGGGGGGGCGGAGAGAGGGAGAGAGTCGAGAACTTGGAGGGTTAGCACCAAATTCAAACCACACAAATTGATTCCTACGTGGGCCTACATACTCAAACCAAACCCCACAAAAAAAAAAAAAAGCCCATAGTAGCTATGTTTGCCAATGGGAGTGAGGAAATCTCGCCTTATCCACACTCCAACCACAATCTTTCCGAATACATCATCCACGTTACTCTCCTCACCTGTAATCCACAAACACCCAAGAAACACAAAATCACAGATCATCATTGCGATACCCATTGCTCTTAAACTTAGTTTTCTTTTCCTTGTGACACCAAGTTTTGACATTTTTGCCTCGGCAATACTTGCATCTATGGCAGCAGTGAACTCAAGTGTTTTGGCTTGCAGCTATGCCATCTCAGGAGTTTCCTCCTCTGAGGTCAGCTCAAAGTTCATGCCATCTAGTGCATCCCAAGTTGTGTCTGGTTCTAAATTGCCTGTGATCAAAGCTCAACAACAAAAGACTGTTGATGCTAAGGAAGTGAAAGGCAGTGAAGGAAGAAGAGCTGCACTTCTTGGCCTTGCCACGGTGCTCTTTGCTACCACCGCCGCCTCCACTCCTTCTGCCCATGCTGGAATAATTGAAGAGTACCTTGAGAAGAGCAAGGCTAACAAGGTAATTTAGTCAAAAGACTTCGAATTTTTTATGAACTCGTACTCAACCCTTTGAATGATCGTAATGTTTTCTTGTATAGGAACTTAATGACAGGAAGAGATTGGCAACAAGTGGTGCAAACTTTGCAAGGGCATACACAGTTGAGTTTGGCACATGCAAGTTCCCCGAGAACTTCACCGGTTGCCAAGATCTTGCCAAGCAAAAGGTCAGTGTTCATCAGCATTAGTTTTCGAAAACTTTGTGCTTTATTGGTATGTTGCTAATTTTAGGGGTTTGGTGTGTTCTTGCAGAAAGTGCCATTCCTTTCTGATGATTTGGAGTTGGAGTGTGAAGGGAAGGACAAGTTCAAGTGTGGCTCCAATGTTTTCTGGAAATGGTAAAAGGAGGAGCTCTCTTCCTCTCTTTGATCCTTGTATTACCCCAACCACAATGTACCAGCTGATTCTCACTGAAACACCTTCACCTCTATTTCTTTTATTCACGTGTGCCACTTGTTTATTCTTATTTCCTCTTGGACACCTAAAAAAATGCTGCTTAGATATCTAGAACCATGGAGTAGTTTTTTGCGGCCAGAATATCCACACTCGTTATTTGCCAGCACAAAATGACTCATATTGCACTCAATTTTAGAAATAAGTGTGTACGACACTAAACAAATCCGAAATTTGTGTGTTCATGTCACCCAAAAAAAAAAAAAAAAAAAAAAAAAAAATTAGACATGACACCATTGAAAAAATTTATAATCATCTTTGATATCTTGTGTCAAATATGTGTCGTGCACCAAATATAATACAACAAACTAAATCTTAATCTCAAATTTAGAGGTCGATCATTTTTTTCTTTGGTCTCTCTTTGTTGACAAAAGTTTTACGTTGATTATCAACCTAGGGCAACCATCCTTTACGTGGACTTGGGACCAACAGTGTTAAAAAAAACACACCTACAGTTATGCACCAAAGAGAGTGCTTATGCAAAATTTATTTATGTGGAAACCAAAATCAATGAGTTTCATGACTAGCCATAAACAAGAGAAAACCCAAACGAACAAACAACATAACGATCAGTAATGAGAAGATCAAAAACAAAAAACTTGGAAAAAGCCTATTTTTTTCTATGAATTTGGAGAGTAAGAAATGAAAAGACGCTAATAGAAATTACCCCAGATTTTAAACAGATACTAAGAAAGAGAGACAAAAGTTATTTGTGGCTTTTTCTGAAATAAAACAATCCTGTGTCTATATTTGGGTTCTCTCTATACATCAGAAATGGAACTATTGTAAAGAACGTAAAAGAATTATCAAACGAGAGAGAGAGAGAGAGAGAGAAGTCCAACCAACCCGTTCAACTGCATATGCGCCAACAAAACCTGTCCATATCAGATGGCCAATCTGCATCCGCAATTCATCGGTTCAATATCATAGGATCCTCGGAAATTCTCCTTCCCACTACTAGGGACATCAAGTCCCCTAAGGCCAACTCAAATCTATCCAAAAAAGCATCTTGTCTGACTCCAAATTATTCAAACACGGCCTGATACTTGAAGCTTGGAATGTGGACTCTCATAATTAATCCTTGATCAATAGCTTGTAAGTATACAGCAAAGTTTAAGAGTATAAGCACCAGGAAGCACAGTGATTGTTCTGCAGCTGGGGACATGCCATTGGTGAAATGTCCTCTGTAAAACCTGAGACAAATTCACAATGCCATGATGCAGAAGAGGGCAAGTTGAGAAGAGTGACATTTTTCATACATATCCCTTCAAACAGTCCATTCTCAATACCGTGTAACATGGGGCCTTTTGTTGAATTCACACTGATCACGTTAGAAATGAATACACCCTTCACCTTTGGTATGGCTTTGGGATCCCATCCATCATCTGGGTGATCATTTGCACCTCTACTGAACCTTAAGGGTATCTTAACTCTCTCCATCGTTATGTTAGTTATGGTAATGTTGGTTATATATCCTCCTCTACCCTTATCTGTCTTTATACGTATCCCAGCTGCTGAATCTCGAACATGCAAGTCCTCCACAACTACATTTGAAATTCCACCAGACATCTCACTTCCAATTCCAACTCCCGAGCACGTTGGAGTGGTGCCTGAAATTCTCCTTATGATTATATTTGAGCTTGGACGTGCCATGGCAATGCCATATTGGTCCCAACCACTCTTAACAGCTACAAGATCATCCCCGCTCTCAATATAGCAATCTTCGATACAAACATTTGTGCATGAATCTGTGGATCAGACTAGCCATGAGACTTTGATGTTTCACTTAATTTGATAGGTCAAAGGAAAAGAAGATAATGATTGAAGAGCAGAGAAGAAATGAAGACAAAAGAGAGCATACCAGGGTCTATGCCATCTGTATTCGGAGCATTAAGGGGAGCCAAGATTGTCACGTTTTGAATCACAATGTTGCTGAGGCAAAGTGCACTTTTACATGTAAGACTTAAGCACTTTTTGCAACAAAATAAGAAAGAGTACAAGGAATTTTAATTGGAAATTATCAGTTAAAATATGCAGGTTCCCTTTACTGTCCCTACTCTACTTGCACATAGGATTGACAACAGATCGAGCAGATTCAAAAAAATAAAATAAAATCTGATTCATATAGCCACCTTCGACTAAGGTTTTGGACTTGAGATTTTCCACCAAGATGAGTTGAACTAACAGATTCATACTTCCCTCTCATTTTAGCTTCATGAGATTCTTGATTTTGGGTCATTAAGGATAGAGTAGATTTCTTAGATGTATAAACCTTGCAAGAGTATAAGGTCTTAAGCTCCAACAAAGATTTTTGATTTTATAATCAAGAAACTAGCATTCTTTTAGATAATATTTAATACTAACAAATTTGAATCTTCTTTCTCAAAAATGATACATGGAAAAAAAAAAGTGAGGAACTTGTACCTGGAATACACAGGGTGGACAGTCCAAAAAGGAGAATTCAACAAGGTGATGTTGGAGATTAAGATATTGTGGGAGTTCATTATTTCAACAAGGTGCCCTCTGGTGCGCTCCAATGTTCTATTCCACCATAGGTCCCACCACATTCTCCCTTGCCCATCAATACTTCCATTACGCCCTGCATCATGCCAAATAGAGGATTCTTCATAATCTATCCACCATCTTATTATTTATAGAAGTTTCCACCAAAATCCAGATTATTGACATTATTTGACTAGAACAGTTTTCTGCAGGTTAGAAATTAAAGAATAATGTCTCATGGTGCAGTTATCAAGGTCTATATAAATCTTTTTTCTTTTCTTGCTAGTCAGAGAGTCTTAATAAGATATCACACAGCTTATCCATTGTGCGTTAGATAATTAGCAATCAGGAGAAAACTAAAGCAGGGATATCACCCTGCAGTATTATATTGCATCCTCAATGCTACCTGAGTGACGGATTAATATGCCATTTCATTTTGCTTAAAGCATAGTAGACTGAAATTTTAATTATTTTTCTTTGTCATTGTATTCATTGAGAGGCCCAATGTCAGACTTCCCTCTGTCCACCCGATAATAATGTACTAACGGGTCTACAACCACCACCTTACTAAAGGTCAATTAATATAAACAATCTAATAAATAAATGTATCAACTTTTACCATAAGGCTTATGCTGCTTCCCCATATAAACACTATTAAACTTAAATTACTAAAACTTCTTAAAGGCTTATGGTGTGAAGAAGTTAAGTAAGAAAACAAGAGGAGGGTGTAAAAACTAACAAAAAGCTATAATTGCCAGTGGTGAATAACCAAGTTCAATTAACACGCCCTGTAATACTGAAGGAGATATAAATCTCTTCAATACCAATTTAACCCTACCTTGTCAAATAGGAACGTCACTACATCAGATCCCCAAGAATAACATTTTCCCCTGCCAAGAACTAGTTTGAAAGTGCAAAAAGTTGGAATTACGATGAATGCCTTCTTCTAAGCAATATACTGGTAAATAATAATGAATGTTGCCAAGAAATATAGATAAACATGCAGCCAATACCTGTGATGACAACATTGGTAAGACCATTTCCGTGAATGAGGCTAATATGTCTTCCTCCTAATCTCTCTCTCCCTCTTCCATAGCTAGGCAGTGGCTCTATGATAGGCCATTCTTTCGGGTCCTATATGTTCTCGCAAACTTTCAAAATTAAACAAATGCAGAGCTAAAGCAGGAAAAAAAGAAGTAAAACAAAGAAGAAACCAAGCAAGACAGCACATCCATGTGATGACTTCAAATTTATCGTCCAAGCCAAATCAGTACATTATATTCAAATAGATCCTAAAGCATACCAGCTAGACAGCGTTATGGTGTGCCTTGGGTTCAAGGAAGTTAAATCAGACAACCTAGTAAATGATCATTATTTTCCTCAGTGAGAAATGTAAGGCACTTAAAACAGAGGTACTGTCTTATTATGTATTTTATTTGTCAGGTTCCTTTTCATTACATGTGCCAACTCTCGTACGAGGAATCAACACCTCCTACTAAAAACTTTTAAATTTCAAAAGAGCTCATTTACCCCCCCCCCAAAAAAAAAGAAAAGAAAAACCAAAAAAAGAAAAGAAAAAGAAAAAGAAAAACCACCTAATAGCGTTCTCATGTCATTTTCTTTTGTCACAACTAAATTGATGAATATACCATTTTCAATCCCTTTCAACTTCCTTTTATCTTTTTTTTTTTTTTTTTTTCATTTTTTGTCTTACAAAGAGAGCAAAGCCCTTTTAAGGAGGGGGGATTACTTGAACCCCGGAGCAAAAGGTAAAGGGGCAAGATATTGTACCACTCAGTCAAAGGAACTACAGGACCATTATATCGTGATACTCACATTGGAGTTGGTTAAATAGGCAAAAATGAACGCCGAAAGGAGAACGAAGTCTGGAACAACCTCAAAGTAGAAAAGGTACAAAAGTTCTAATCAAAAACAAAAATTTCTTATGTTTGATATGCAACACTTCAAGCCTTTTAGTCAAATTAACATTAAAAAATCAAATTGATAATCTGAAACCAACACGCAAAATTCAAGGAAAAGAAACACCATGAAATGGACAAGATTCACACGAACAGGATATCACTAAAGACGGGAGTAATCAACATATAAACAAACAAACGAACGAAAACTCACTCGTATGACAATTATCATTATCTCCGAAGCTTCATCCATCAAATAAAACAATCGTCAACACAAGCTCTTAACCAAGAACCTATTTTATTTTATTTTTTAAAAAAAATCTAACCATCCAAAATTCATCATTCAAAGCAAAAAAAATAAAAAATAAATTATGAGGACAAAATTAAAAAATAATTAAAAAAATAAATCAATTGAAATTATGGGATCACCTGAGAACCCAAAATAACAGCACCCTCATCAAGAAAAAGCGTGAAATTGCTGGTAAGATTAAAGCTACCAGTAACATATCTTCCTTCAGGAACAACAAGCATAGAACCGCCCTTCTCAACAAAACCATCTAAATACTTGATTGCCTTCCTAAACGCCTCTGTATTCGATGTATTGCCATCTCCAACACCACCGAAATCTGTAATCGACACAACGGTTTTTCCCCGAGGAACTTCTTGGAAAAATCCGGAACATGTCAAACCCGAGGGTACAGGAAGCAGGGATTGGAAAGAGTGGGTGTTGGAAGCAGCAGGTTTGGGAAAAAAGTAAGAAAGGGGAGAAAAAGACGATGGATAGACGAAGGAGGATTGGAGGAGAGAGAGTGCGCAGATGGCGAAGAGGAGAGAGAGAAAGGCGCAGGTGGGCTTCTTGAAAAAGTCGCCGCCGATGATTGCACCAATTAGTGGCTTTTCACCGTCCATGCATGTTTTTGTTTTGTGAATTCTGTTTCTATTTCTTAGTTTTGTTTGGTTGACGACAACGTTATGAGAAACAAGAACCACAGAGAGAGAGAGAGAGAGAGAGAGAGAGAGAGAATGTTGAATGGAGCAGGGAACGAAGTATCTGGGGAAGAGTGCGTAGCGTGCGCGTATTGGTCGTATTGTAAGAAGAGTTGGCGAAAGGCGACGTGGACGTGGAAAGGAGAGCGGAGGGGTGCGTATTGCGCGTCTGGGTGCACCGTATATTGGTTGATCGGAAGAAGAGTAGGCGAAAAGGGGGAGGGGTGCGCATTGCGCGTACGAGTGCACCATGACCACCGTCGAATATATTTGGTGGGTCCCACATGGAAGAATATATAAGTTAAGTCCACTAAATTTGTCAAACAAATATAATCTTAAAAAAATGCGGACATCCAATTATTTAAAGTTTGTTCATTGCGGGTTGATTTTAGAATTAATTAAATTAAAATTATTAAAATTTAGTAAAAACTTGTTAATAGAAAATTTAATTTTTTTTTAACTAAGTTAAGGAATTGGATTCACTATTTAACCCCGTGGCCCAATTGTACCAAGGGGGATTATCATTCATCAATGGTGAAGATTCAAACCCTAATCTCCTCACTTGAAAGATTTTGAGAGCACTTCTCCTATACTCAAAAATTAGAATTGGATTTAAGATTAAAAATCTTAAAAATAAGTTTCGAAAATCCGTGTGTTCACTTATTTTAAAAACCCATAATTTGAAAATTTAATTTCTAAATTCAATTTTCATTCCATTAACTCAAATAAATCATATCATATAAATTTTAATCTGATTATTAATTTCGATTAATTTTAACAAGTCCTTGACTTCTAAAATGGGGATGATTCATACCCAAATCCCCTCAAAGATAGGCTATAAGAAGGAAAAAAAAATAAAAAAGATTACAAACGATACAAAATATGAATATATATATATCAGTGCTCTTTTATCGGCTATTTTTTCTCTTATCTTTTTTCTCTAAAAATAGACAATTTTATAGAAAATATTAAAAATATTTATAAAAAGTAAAACTTTCTCTTAATTTAGTGAGAGTATATTTTCTTCTCTAATTAATACTAATTTATCATAAATATCCTTAAATATAAAAGTTAAACGGGAAAAAAAAATAATAACAAGATCTATAACCATCAATTTCTAGACAATTACTTATGGGAGAAATAGTTTAAAACATTTATAGGTATTTTTCACTTTGGGTTCTATCTAATTCTAATATGAGACATTTTTATTTTTCTTCTTTCTTTGTCAAAAGGAAAAAAATGAATTCCTTGTGCATTTTTTTTTTTTTAATTTAAACCGTAGTTTGGTGCAACAAGCCGCTCTTCACGGAACCTTTTTTCAAAATATATGTTTTCAATCCAATGATGGGATGGAATCGCGTCCACACATGAGAGGATGCGTCAAATTGAGTAAGTTATTTATTAAAGAAACCTTTTTCAATCATTTTGAAATTCATTAAATAATTATAATATTTTATATTTGAATCGGAATTAGAAAAATCAACATCAAATATCTCAATTAATCAAAGGTTTAAATTTCAGTTCAATTGATAGAAAATCTATTTTATTTAATAAATATATATAATTTATATTTATATGAGGAAAAGAAAAGGATAAAATGGCATGATGGGCCGCCATGGTTGTGTCTACATGGGGGTTCTTATTTCTCACCACAACAGAGGCGAGAGTATGAGGCTTCCATAGGTTTTTGAAGGGAGACGGCGGAAGAGAAAGTGAATCGTGAAGAGTATAGACAGCATTGAAAACGTCAAACCATTGAACGCCGAAACATGCGGTGTCTCTGACTTCATCTGTCCTTTTAACTGGGGGCGTTGGTTCGGACACGTCAACGGATTTTTGGATTATTTAATTTGAGTTATTTGAATTTTGAAGAATAACCAATTTAATTGAAAACTAAATCGAATAAAATATAAAATCTGAATTAATTTATTTGAATTAAATTTGAGTTATTCAGTTTAGGTTATTTGGGTTTTATTTATCGGAATAATTATATAACATGAAAATTTTCTTTAATGATTTGAATTAAACGGTTTGGATTTTAATCGGATTGAATATAAAATATTATATGAGTATATATTATTCAGGTTTCGAACGGACCCCGAATAAAAATATTCATTTTCATATCCAAACTATTTATCTAAATTTTTAATCAGTCGAAACCATTCATCTGATCCAAACCAAATAACTCGAACCGAATAACCCAAATTTAATTTAAATCGGGTTGGATGAATAGAATTACCTGAATAATGAACACCCCTATTTTTAACTCTGGATTCAAGCCTCCCACTTAAGGACTATTCATACTTATAAATCTTGCCAACGTTAAATCCCATTTATTTTCAGTTTTCTCACATTCATTTATAGTTTTCAAGTTAGTTTTATTTATTAAGTTGGTGTGATCCTGGAATAAATTTTAAATTTAAATTTTATGAAAATAAAACAAAAGTGATATCGAAAGAGATTTGTTTTTTAAAGGGATAATCCAATTTAAATCAAATTTAATCAAATTCAACATAATTATTAGATATTAATAATTTATTAAAAAAATCTTTGAGTTTCATTTTTTTTTAGCAGTTTCATTCACCTTTTACACTAGTTCCAAATAAAATTATAACTTAGGATATTTTTTTTTTTAAAAAAATCTTTTTTCAGGATAATTAATTAGTGTCTTTGTCTTAGAAATAGAAATACACAAGTGGTATGATTAGCATAATACCTAGAAAATCACAATCTAAAATTTACTATTTGCTCTGGCATTTACCCTCTTAACTTGAGTCAAAAATAATTAAAAATTGTTAATTAAGTAAAAACTTAATGAGTGCCCCAGAGATCTAGACCGGGATTAGATTCTACGATATCAAAGCAATGAAGTATTATTAATATAGACGGAATATCTATTATTACGTAATTTAATCAAATGTATTGAAATGAAAAAGAAATCAGTTGTTTTGATCAAAATAAACTAAATTATCCCACAAAAGAAATACAAGCAAAATCGGCACTGCAAACAATTTTAATCCATCGTAGGAGGTATCACCATTTGGGATTCACTCACGAGAGGAGAGATCACGATCCGTAATCAACGAATAAACAGTTAGTTTAATAAATAAAGGTATTAAATTATTTAGTTAAATCTCAGATTTGAAACATAAAAATGAAAAAGATTATGTTTGAAAAGCTCCATTTTATATTAAACTTGATAATACTCAAAATAAATTAATCAGAGCCTAATTCGAAATACTAATGGGTTAAAAAAAAAGAAAAAAGGAAGAGGTCGCGATCCGTTGGAAAGAGACACCAAAAAATGCAAAACTTGTAGCGGGCCTTCCTATGCTTCCCATTTGCAAATTCCAAATAGTGAGCCCGACAAGAAGAAACCCTAAAGTGTGGAGAAGAAGCACAATGCCCTTCGGAAGGTCCGCTAGATGACCCTTTATCCAAAGACAAGAGGCCCAATCCAAACAAACCCACCTCCCCCAAACCCAACCCCAACCCCAAAAATTCGTCCATCTGGATTTTTTTTGAATAATTATCATCTACATTCATATTTTAATTAACCTGATTTGAATATTTATATAAATTCTATTTAAAAGACGATTTTTTCAACTTGAAACTTGATTGATTAAGAAAGTTAACATTCTATTTCACTATTTATCTACCTACGCGTGCTCTAGAGAGACCTACATGGTCGACTAAAGGCACATCGTAACTCAAGCGTGTGGTCCCTTTGAAAAGGAAATGTTCTTGTTCTGAATTCACAATTAAGGCAAGTCTAATCCGAGGGCTCCCACATACAATGCTTGAAAAGGCCTAAACCATCATGGACATGGTCAATGACCCAATTTGCATTTATTAGTAGATAAGTAGTTCTTCTTTGTTTTAATTAGATTTGAAACTCACTTCTCACGATCTCACCCATATATAATATTTAATTTAACAAAATCAAAAGGAAGGGGGAAAAAATCCAATCTTGTACCACTTCCCCTTTTCTCTTGATAACAAAGTCTCGTTTTTCTTTTTCTTTTAAATTTTATGTCGAAGAGTCTTTTATTTGATAACATTTATATAGTACAAATTTTCAACTTTTACCTTTTAATTTCTACACTCATAAGTTTTTTTTTTTTAAAAAAATAAATTTGTAAATAAAAGAATAATTCAGGACACCAAACTTTTCATTGTTAGCAGATCAAAGGTTGTTTTTCTTATAAAAGCATGTGGATAAGCTTTGACATTTTAATATTGTAATAATAGCTTTCCATCTTGTAAACCAAAATTTTTATCATAATATTTAGGAAAAATAGTTAAGCTGTTTTTTTTTATTTTAATCTAAAAAAGGGTATAAACCAAAAAAAAAAAAAAGAAATTTGATGAAATGTACAAATAGAGAATTTTGGAGTAAATTTTTTAAGTTTAGTTATATTAAAATTTTCTCTTTTGAATTCAAATCTCTAGTTTTCACTTCAGATGATATATATATATATATATATATATATATATATTGGAAGTAGCAGGGCATTGACTAAACAAAAGGCCAATCCCCAGGCACAGCCTTGTTATGAGTGTCACTCTCTTGGAACCTTCGCGTGCCGTCTTGACTACTTAGATTAGTCTCTAAGAAAAGCAATATCTTCAATTTTCCAATTTGTCATAAATATTCATTTGTTAAACAAAAAAAAAAAAGGTTAAAAGCACACCACCTCAAGTTCTTGTAATTTTTTTTTATCCCACAAATAAGAAAAAAAAGAATATTGGCCCACATCACCATTCACCAAATTTCCCTGATGAATTGATGAAAATGCTAAAATCAAACCAATAATGGGAATTTTGATTGAGATATTTATCAGAAAGCTAGAAACGATTTTTATTTTCTCGGCCGAAACACAAAATTCTAGATGATGTCCGTCCCCATTGTTTTACCAAACATCGGACGCGGTTAGATCAAACAAATCTGAGCCATAGATACCCAAATAATAGAATTAATTTCCTACTTAATTAATCATAATCCCAGTTCTCAAAAAAAGTAATAATTGTAATAGTTCGCATCATAGATTATATCTCCATTTCTATCCCCCCCGTCATAGACGTTGTTGATAAATAGTATTCTAATTCATTCGTGGACTTGAAAACATTGTTTGATAATTCAAAGTCTGCTCCTCTGTTTTCTCCAACACATACAAAACCCAATCTTTTTTCATTCTCTCCAACTTCAATCTCCAAAACCCATTTCAATCTCAGACAAAATCGAAAAAACCCACCATGGATAGGGAGCAAGAAGAGCTTCAATTCCTCGGATTCTTTGGAATCCTTCATGAATCCTTCAAAATCATCTTCAATTTCAGGAAAATCTTCAGCAAAATCACCCTGTCTCTGATCCTCCCTCTCTCCTTTGTCTTCCTAGCCCACATAGAAATCACAAATATCCTCTTCTCAAACATTTTGAACACCGAAGACAAGCTTGATCAGACAAGAGAAGGAACAAAAACTCATGACAAACTTGCACACATGATTTCCTCCGAATGGCTTGGCTTTTGGCTTTTCAAATTAGCCTACTTCATCTTCTTCCTAATCCTTGCTCTTCTCTCAACCTCTGCAGTGGTGTACACTGTTGCATGTATCTACACAGCAAAGGACATAACTTTTAGGAAAGTCATGAGTGTTGTCCCCAAGGTTTGGAAGAGGCTCATGGTGACATTCATTTGGAATTCCATCATTCTTTTTGCATACAACCTTGTTGCTATCCTAGTTTTCATCACATGGTTCGTCATTCTAGCAGATACGCGGGCTGGATTTCTCTTTTTCCTTATACTCTCGATCACATATTTCATGGGTATTGTGTACATAAGCGTGGTATGGCACTTGGCATCGGTTGTTTCGGTGTTAGAAGACACTTATGGCATTCAAGCCATGGCTAAAAGCAAGGACCTGATAAAGGGTAAAATGGGTATTTCGATTGCCATATTTGTGCTTCTGAATTTGAGCTTTCTGCTGATCCAATTTGCCTTCGAGAATTTGGTTGTGATTGGTGTTGGAAACATGGGAAGCAGAGTGATCTATGCAGTCATATGTTTCCTGTTGCTTTTCCTGTTTTTCCTCTATGGTCTTGTGATTCAGACCGTGATTTACTTTGTTTGCAAATCTTATCACCATGAGAACATTGACAAGTCTTCCTTGGCCGATCACCTGGAAGTCTATCTCGGAGAGTATGCCCCTTTGAAGGGTAAAGATGTCCAATTGGAACAATTTTATGTCTGAGGTTTTTTTCCTCCATGTAATCATTATTGAACACTTATAAGATATCTCTTTCTCATAATCTGATGTAATTTTTTTTTTTTAATTTTTGATTCATGATTTAGATGGGTTTTGATTGATTCTCTTTCTTTGTTTCATTTGTTCAAGAGGTTATTAGTTTTGATTTTGTTAATGTTGCTAATTTTAATCAATAGAACAGGAAAGACCAGCGGTAGTCTCAACGTTTTCTGTGGTTTTGTTGAGGATTATAAAATTTCTGGGATCCGAGGAGAGAGAGAGAGAGAGAGAGAGAGAGAGGGGGGGGGGGTTAAGGTGTCAATTGTTTATGATGAGATTTCCAAGTCCATGATTGTGGCCGTCGACCAATGAAAAGAAAGGGGTTGCAATAAATTTTGATTTTGAGTTCATAATAATTTTGAATGGCTATTATGTTATAATAAAAACTTGAGAGGGTAAAAGTAGGAATTTAAAGGAAAAATTCTAGGAGCGATCGAAGATGTCCGAGATTAAGGGGTCGTTTGGGATTGTTTAAAAAAAAACTGCTTATAATCACTTAGTGATTATAAACTTATTTTATTTTTTTTAAAAAATAAGTAGTTATTTGTTTGAATAAACGTTATTTAAAAGTAGTTAACTGTTTAGTAAACTAAATACTTAAAACTATATAAAATAAATAAAAGATCATAATGGGCATAAAATGCTCTTACATAACTATAGAATACATATTTTAAAAGTGAACAATATTACAATTTAAATGATAGGAAAAAAATTAAAACAATTCATGTAAAAACGGATAAATGAAATAAATAATTTTTAGATTTATTTTTATAAATAGAAATATATAATTTAAATTAATATGGTTTATAATAGAGTCCATAATCATAAATATATTATAAAAGCCAGAACAAAAAATTTTAGGTTGTGAAGAGATATATATTACAAAAAAAATATGTAAGTTGACATAATGAAATTTCTTAAAATTAGTGAAATTCTATTACTATATGAGAATATAAAGTCTGTGATATAATTGTAATTTTTGTTAAAATATAAAAAGTAAAAATGTATTTTTATTGATCAAAGTAGATTATTTTATTTGTATTTAAAAGTATCAAAATGAAAAAATTAGTAGAAACAATTTATTATTTTTTTAGCTTATAAACATTTTTTAGGTTTATAATTATTTTTATAAATTTTAATTATTAAATAATTAAAATTTTAATTTTAATTTATAAATTAATTTAATCAGTTTATAAACACTTCTAAACATCCTCTAAATTCGAAGAGCCCATTATTAACTTCATTACTTGCAACCTCTCCTGTCCTTACATCACTTTAGTGGCTTTAAATGATGAAAAATTCACAACCTAAACTTGTAAAGAGAGGGACCAAGAGCCCTTAATTAATACAGACTCAAAGACTCTTTCAAAGAGTCACAACAATAAATCTTTAAATAAATTTTTATTTTCAATTCATGAATTCATCACATGTATCTTAATAATTCAACACATGCATTTAGAATTTTTTTTTAAGGTGATTATGATAAATTTAATGAAATTTGATTTGAACCGAATTAAATCATTAAAACATGAAATTTTGTATCAAACTCATTTGAATTGAATAATCGGACACTATACTTCCTTAATCAGAGATCTCGAGTTTGAATCTTGAGAATAGAAAAAAAGAATTTAAGAGAGTCAATCTCTCAATGAACCCCACAATACTTAAATCAGATTAGTCGGATAAACCTCAGATATCAGTTGGTGAAAAAAAAAATTTAATACATATTTTTTTTATACACAAGATTCAAAACCAATAATACATCACATAATAGTGTGTCATCAAATTACCAAAAATAAATTGACATAATTCACAAAATACTAGTATAGAATGAGTAAGGTCGTCTTCCCAAAAAATGGTGGATTCGCTTTTTTTAAGGAAACAAAAATAAAATATATAGGAGTTTGAAAATTAATTAAACTAATAAATTAATTTAAGAAAATAAATAAATAACTCAAAAGTAAATGAATAAAAATTAATAAAAAATCAATTTCTAACCAAAGAATTTATATTCATCTTAATTCAAGTTGATTGATCATCAATCCACCTAATGAATTCAACAAATTATAAATAAATTGATTATAATCATTTAACAAATGCTAAACAATCAATCTCTCTTTATTTTATTGATAATTAAGAGAAATTCGTTAATTATTTTTCTAATTGAAAGATATTCCTAAAGAAACTCTTAGGATTTAGTGTTCCAATAGTATTAAAATTTAGAAAAAATCAAATTCTAATTAACAAACACACAATGAGTTTTCTATTTTCTATTGTTGCCCTCTAATGTTCATTCCTATAAATGGGAATGAATTTTCTATCTTCTAAAAGGGAAATTTTTCTAAACCCTAGAGCAACTATTAAATAAATAAAAAAAGAATTTTCTAATGACTAAATAGTTTAAAGAAATAAATTAAATAAAATAAAAAATTACAAAAGTTGAAATTTTTAAAATTTATATTCCTAAATATTAGGAATAAACCAATATATTTTGTAAATTTTCAACGCTTCCAAATCAATCTCAATTTTCCTTGAATTCACTTGCAACTTAAGAAAGAAAAATGTTGCTTTGGTTTTTAAGAAAATCTTACAACATTTCTGAGATCTGCATGCCCACGCGCTAATGAAAAAGAACTTTTGTCCATTTTTTCTATTTTTTGTATAATTGCTCCAAATTGACTCATTTTCTTTTTCACTTTCCTTTATAAACCTTCTCCATTAACTCTAAAATATCAAATATCATAAAATATGACTATTAGTGTAATATTTATTCAAAAACAAAATAAAATCAATTAAAATTATTACATTAATTTATAGGGGTGTTCATTATTCGAGTAAATCTATTTTCCCTCCCGAACCATTTAACAATCGGGTATTTGGGTTCGGGTAAATTGGATTCGGGTCGGTTGAATGGTTTCACCCAAATTAAAATTCGGGTAAGTGGTTCGGATATGAAAATGAAGATTTTTATTCGGGATCCATCCGAAACCCGAATAGTATGTCACAACTCATACACCTAGCCTGGCCCGGCCCAATTTTATTCTTTTAGGGTTTTTTTTTATATATATATATACTTTCCCGGTCCTTTTACCTTTGGTTTCCTATCTTCTTCACATCACAACTTGTCCACACAAGCCTGAAGCCGCCGCCTAGTTTACTATCCTTCCACTTCCACTTTCATCCAGATCTAGACTCTTCACACTGTGGTGAAGTTCATAGTTCAGTGCTCACGAAAGAGAGAGAAAGAGAGAGAGAGACAAAAGGAGAAGAAGAAGATTATTCACGAACCAAGATTTATTTTTTTTTTCCTTTCGTCTTCAGCTTCACTCCTTCCTTTATATTATCTCCTTTCATCTTCATGATCACGACTTTTTCACCACTTGATTCATTTTTTTTCCCTCAGATCTGGTTTCTACACTATCGATACCGAGTCCGAGAGCGAGAAGTGAGAAGAAACAAAATTTTCTCTTAGATTTGGGTCAAATTTGGGTTTCTCGAAGAAAGGTACCCTCACCTCGAACACTCCTTGATCTAATTTTTTTTTTAACTCTACTATATATTAGGAAAAAAATTTTCCCCTCAGATCTGATACAGGCCTCTCAGTCTCAAACACCCCTTGATGCAGATCTGATACAGATTAGGAAAAGATTTTTTCTTTTTTTTACTTTTCTATAGATTAGGAAAAAAAACGGTGAACACCCCTTAGATTTGATCTGATGCAGGTCTCTCGAACACCGCTGTTGATCATGATCCAATTAGGAAAAAAAAAAATTCCCCTTTGTTTGTTATCCATTTATTAAATTTCTACAAATTTATTTAACTCTATTTACTAATTAATAAAAGGAAAATGTTCGATGGCTTATGAATTACAAATATGTACTCTATAACAAAAGAATATTTTTGTGTACATGCGAATGTATGTATATGCACACATATATATTTGTGCGTATTATTATATTTTAATTTTTTGATCATGGTTTATGGTCCTTGGCTCTACACCATAAGCATCTCTTCCCATTCAACGAATCAACACTATGCAAATTTGAGTTTGCCCCATAAATTGAGATCAATGAACTTCCATTCAAATGGCCTCCCAAATATATACAAATTAAGCATGTTGCTTCATATAACCAGTGTCAAATGATAAATTATTTTTTTTCTCTTTAGGATAATCTTTTTTTTCCAATGCACAAAGAAGTTAGACAGCTCTCCAGGAAGTTTTGTAGATTTTCTTTTTAACTCTTTGATCCATTTAACCATTCTACAAATTTGTTTCAGATGTCTCAACCTATGGACAGAGCTGCAAGTAATGAAAAGATGGTGATGGACTTGGAGGAATTGGAAATCGAAAAAGAGGAACAACCAAAGAAACGTAGAATAACTCGCAAAAGATCTAAGGTTTGGGATTATTTTGACTCTTTTGTAAATGAGAAGGGTGAGAATAAAAGCACTTATAGATATTGCGAAAAAGAGTACTTTTCTTCCACTAGAATACATGAAACTAGTACTTTGTTGAGTCATTTGAAAGCATGTGCTTTATATCCTGCAAATAAACTCTCTGGTCAGACTGAAATTGCTTTCTAAAGTGGAGATGGGGATGAGAAAAAGGTTAATTTAATTCCTTGAAAATTTGATCAACAAGCCATTAGGAAGGCATTATGTCACATGATCATTGTAGATGAACTTCCTTTTAAGTTTGTTGAGGGAAAGGGTTTAAGTATTTTATGAGTGTTTGTCAACCTTCATATTAGATTCCATTTAGAATCACTGTGGTTAGAGACTGTTACCAGTTGTATTTGGAGGAAAAGAAAAGGGTTAGGATTCAAATTAAATGAAATATTGGTAGAATTTGTTTAATTACTGATGCCTGGACTTCTTTACAAAAAGTCAATTATATGTGTATCATGGCTTATTTTGTTGATAATAATTGGAGGTTACAAAAGAGAGTGTTAAGTTTTTGTCCAGTCTTAGGTCATAAAGGAAATGATATTGGGAAAGCCGTGGAGATGTGTTTACTTGAATGGGGTATTGACAATATTTTCACAATAACAGTTGATAATGCTAGTGCGAATGACGTGGCTGTTGCATATTTGAAAACAAAGTTTGCTAATTGGGAAAAGTGTCTTTTGGGAGGGAAATGGACCCATATTCGGTGTATTGCTCATATCATGAATTTGATAGTTCAATATGGCTTAAGCCACATTGGTGGTTCTGTTGATTGTATTCATACTGTAGTTAAATATATTAGGCAGTCCCCTACAAGAATAAAGAAATTTAAAAGTTTTGCTGAGATTGAGAAGTGTTTTAGCACTAAAAATTTGGTCTTGGATATCCCAACGAGGTGGAATTCCACTTATTTGATGTTAGAGATAGCACAAGAATATGAAAGAGCATTTAATAGATTTGATGTAGAGGATCAACACTTTAGGGAGGATCTTGAAAAGACTAGGGTGCCTAGTTCATTGGATTGTGCAAATGTCAGAAGATTGGTAGGTTTTCTTCAACATTTCTATGAGCTTACTTTGAAAGTATCAGGGACGAAATATGTGACTGCTCATACTTTTTTAGATGACATAATTTGTATTGATGTTGCTCTAAAAAAATGTCTTAATGATGCCGATGATTTTGGTCTTGTGGACATGGCAACAATGATGAAGGCTAAATTTGACAAGTATTATGGGAAGATTGAAAAATTCAATATACTTTTTGTTGCTTCTGTACTTGATCCTAGAAATAAATTTGACTATCTTGAGATTTTACTTTGTGATGTGTATGGGAAAGTAGATGGAACATCAATGGCTAAACTAGTCAAAGATTTCATGTATGATTTATATGATGATTATGTGAGAATTCATGCACTTCCTAGTATACCTTCTTCCTCTACTTGTGAGTCCTCTTCTTCTCCCTCATCATTAGAGCAAAGGGCTACACCGGCTGATATGGAACCAGCAAAAATATTGAAGGAAAAGTTCAAAATAGATAAAAAGAAGGAAAATTGAGAGTGGTATTAGGGACTCAAAATCTAAGTTTGATAAGTATTTGAATGAGGAGGTTGATAATAATTCTACACAATTTGAGATTTTGAATTGGTGGAAAGTTAATAGTCCAAGATTTCCCATTTTATCTTTGATGGCTCGTGATGTTTTGGCGATCCCAATCTCCCCAGTGGCTTCCGAATCTGTTTTTAGTACAAGTGGAAGGGTTTTAGATGCATTTAGGAGTTCTTTAACTCTTAAAATAGTTCAAGCATTAATTTGCACTCAAGATTGGCTTCATGCAAATTCAACCCCAATCGAGGTTGAAGAAATTTGGGAAGAGTTTCAACAAATTGAAGAAGGTTGTAATGTTTTAAAATTTGTTAATATTTTTAGTTATTATTTTTTTTAATCTTTCTTGATAGTTACAACTTACAATTGTTTATTTTTATTTTTCTATTCAATGGCAGAATTAGGGACAGATGGTTCTGGTATAAGTGTGGAGGCTTCTTGAATCAGGAATGTTAAAAATACTGCATCAGACATGCAGCTTGCAGATGTAGTTCTGTTTTCTAATGTATTGGTTGTATGAACCTACTAAAATGTAGTATCAAACATGTATTTGCTTCAGCTGCTGAAATGTTGTTTTTTGCTTCAGTTGTACCTCAAATTCTGCTGAAATAAGTTGTATTTGTTGTTCTCTATGGACGTTAATCTGATATGAAGTTTAGTTGCTGTTCTTTTTTAGCAACTGAAGTGATTTTTTTTTTTTTTTTTTTTTTTTTTTTTATAAATTTATTTACAAAAATATATGACAACATTAATACATTATTCTGATGGCTTCAGTTGTTGTTCTTTTTTTTTTTTTTGCACTTATTGTGCTTTCAACCTGAGAATTGGACTGTGTGGCTTCAGTTGCTGTTCTTTTTAGCAGTTTGTTGTATGGTGTAAGCCAATCATGGATGCTGTTGATTGTTGAGTGACTAAAGAAACCAAGGGATACGACTGAGTCATGGCCTTCTTTGTCTTTATCTTTTGTATTGAAAAAGAATAATAATTCCACACATCACTGATCACACAGAGACGAAGAAGACAACAGAGTAAAATAAAAAATCAATGGAATTCTATAGTGAAAATTATCCCCTTTTTGTTATTTTATTGGTTATTTTGATTATTTTGCAAATTAGTGAAGTTTTTTGTAGTCTTGATTTTTTTGTTATTTAATGAAATTCTTTGTAGTCATGATTTTTTGGTTATTTTGGATGGTGGTGATTAGAGGAATTTATCATTTGTTATGTTGTTATTCGGGTAAATGAAATCCAAACCGTTTAATCCGAATTTGATTCGGGTAAATTGGTTTGATTTTCATTTTATTCTGTTAGATTTTCAGTCAAATTACATAAACTTCAAAAATCGAATAATCCGAACCGAATAACCTGAAAAACCGAAAACCCGCCCGAATGAACACCCATATTAATTTATGCCTTATAATTTTCTCTATATTTGTCTCTCAAATGACTAATCTCAATTATTGAGATTAAAATTTAGATTGCTATTATTGTTGTATACTAATTTATACCCTATCAAATTCTCCATACCTAGACAATGCTTGTCCTCAAGCATTCTCAACTCAAATAAAATAAAAACTATTTTATATGTCAACCTATTTTTCTTCCAGAATCCCAAGCCAACATGTGTCATAAAATCAAACCAGAAACATAATCAAAACGACAAGTATTTTTCAGCATTTTGCACTATAACAACGTTTATATTCCTTAACAGTTTCTCCAAAACCAAAACTACAAGATTCAATAATTCTCTCCAAGGGTTCAACCAAATTTACTCAAAATGGGGTGCAAAATTTATAAATCACTCAAATCAACATAATAGAATGACATTACCATACGCTTGCAATTATATCAAATCTCCACCACTTAAAAGTTTTGAATTTCATGCACCAATAAAAAGATCTTTCATTTGACTGTAATGGAGTTAGAGTTAAAGGTAGGATAAAAGGGATATTTGAGAGTGAAAATATACCAAAAGAAATATATATAATTAATTACATAACTTTTTCATATTAAGCATTTTTGCCCCCAACAAATAGCACACACGATAGAATTTGTTTTCTTTCATTGTCTCTTTGTATTTTTTGTCAACTTCTTTCTTCTCATTCACTTGTTTTTTTTTCCTACTTTCGTCTCCATGTATGAAAAGAGACAAAATTCAAATTTTTTGGGGCTTATTTTGCTTTTTTTTTTAATAATCATTCAACATTGAATAATCAAAAGGATAATCAAGATTCTTTCTTTTTTGCATAATCACAAAGTTCATTTTCATATCATATCTATAAAAACATGAGAACCAAGATTTCAATCATTATCTTTCATTTGGGATGAACAAATAATCAAATTATACAATTAATTATATATACCTTTGGTATAAGGGTTTGAAAAGAAAGCTAGAAATAAAAGGGGTGGGGTAGGTGTTGTATTTAGATGTTATAAACGAAGAAAATATCTTAAACTCAACTTGGTTAACTAAGAGGTTTATAAAATTAAGGTAGAGATTTTTATGAAAATCAAAAGGGTTTAAATCTAAATGTTTTTATCACTTCAATGCACAAAATTCTAAAATATGGTCTCGATATGTATAACAGAGCAAGTTCTAAAATGTCCAATCCAAATATGATAATTACTCAATAAGAAAAACAATCTAGAACACATAGATTGAATTTTGCTTATTTTAGACTCAAAATCTCACTTTTAAGTAGGGTTTATGTCAAATTTTATATGTTTATCATTCAAAGAAATGAATAACTATTACAAGCATAAAAATTATTAATAGAAATTATTTCTCATAAATTTTCAGCCAATAAAATAACATATATCAACTAGAAAGTTCGAATTTTTTTTTTCAGTTTTTTTCTTTTCTAATAAATAATTAAAATGAAGTAAAAGTTAATCTATTGTAGAGAAACAAGCATGTTACCACAAACAAAAGCACAAATATTCTTCCACATCTAAATCATACATTATCCCAAATGTATGTTAAATGAGAGAGAAAAACAAGAACAACCAATTCAAATACAAAAAAAAAATAAGAAAGTAAAGTAAAAACAAGACTTTTCTAAGGTGGAATGACGAATAGAGGGCAAAATCTAACAAATCTGAAAGAATGAGTTTAAGGCATGGGCATGCGCTAGTCTTGAACTGTTTCTATTGAATCTTCCTTATTATAGGCAATAAAAAAGAAGGTGTGAGCACACGCTAAAAATTGAGCAGATCTGGTCATTGAAGTTTTCAACTTTTATTCATCTATGAAAATCATCAAAACTGAAATTCAAATTAAATTAACAAAGCAAATATTAAATAAAATTTATAAAACATTGGGTTATCTCTCAACAAACGTTTTTATTTAGTATTTTCGCCTAGATATGGTCTCTTTGCTTCAATCTCCTCAAATATCGATTCAACCCATTTAAACTTCAACTTATCTGGCATGAACTTCAATTTTGACTTGAAGTGAAGGACTTTTTACCTTACCATGGATTGTTTTTAGTGTGAGAGTTTGTCATGAAGAAACTTATTCCATTGTATAACTTTATCTATTAAGTTTTTCTTAAACACAAAACTAATTCATCTTACATAAAATTCTCATGTATAATAAAGTTCACCGAGCTATCATAAAAAACATATTTAAAATCATCTGAATATTTTATGATATCAAAAATATTAAAAGTAGCAACTTTATCATCAAACTCAAGAGTTAAAATATCAAATCCGTATCAATTTTTGTTTTGACTATTTTCATAAATGATCTTGGTACTTGCCTTATTGCTTCCAAGAATTGAATATTGATCTCTATCTTTCAAAAAGTTTTTAAAATATCTTTATCTTCCTCCTCTTTCATTAATTATGCCAACCTTATGGAAAAAGATGGTAGAATCACTATCTCAGATTTTGAATTAAATTCATTACTTACCTCTTCAGTCAAAATATCCAAAATTGCTGACTTTTTTTCACTTTTGTTCTTCTCTTGTGTTTCCACTTTTGGTGTAGTTCTTTGCACCTCCTCTCTATTTCAAAGAATTATGATGTTAAGGTATTTTTTTTTTTTTTTTTTTTTTTTAGATTGATTTCAACTTGAAAAAACAATTTTCTATGATTAGTTCGAGTTTGTTCACTGTTATCGCCTATTGCGATACTTGGATGCCGAGATTTTGAACATTAACTCTTGTTTCTTGCTGGAATTCCTGCATCTCCTGCATAAAGCTTTTCACAAAATCTTCTAAGGTTGGTTCTTGATTTTGTGAGTGAGTTGTAGCTGGAATAGTGGTCCGTAAGGTTGTTGTGAAAATACTTGTGGTTGAATCCTGTAACTTTAATTTGGATGGTCTTTCTAATCTTGATTATAGGTATTGGAATAAACATCATATTTTTATTGGGGCTACCTAAAAAGGGATCATTTTGAAAAGTGGGACACATATCAATTGAATAACCCATATTTAAACAAATTCATAAGTTTTTACCTGATGTATTTGCCCTATAATAAATTTTTCCACAAAAGATGTTAATTTATCTAATTTTTTATCAATAAGACAAATACTTATCTCATTGAATTTTTTTTAAAATATCTTGTCTTAATCCAAATTGTAGTGTATTGGTTACCATTTTAGAATTAATTTTTTGCTTCTTCGGATGTTTTATTTACCATTACACCTCCACTAGCAGTATTAATAATATTCCTATCTATATGTGAGAGTTCTTTATAAAAATATTGAATAAGTAGTTATTCTAAAATTTGGTGTGGGGGACAACTCGTACATAATTATTTAAATCTCTCGTAATATTCATATAAAATCTCTCAATTATATTATTTTATACCATATATCTCATTCCGAATCATGACTATATGAAATGTTGGGAAAATTTTTTCTAAAAACAAATTATTCATATCATTCCAAATAGTGATAGAGCTACAGGATAAACATTAAAGTCAATTCTTTACTTTATTGGCTAATAAAAAAGAAAAAACTTTTAATTGAAGTTGTTTTTCAATTATCTCTTATAACTTCATTGTCGAACACACAATATAGAACTCCTTTAGACACTTGTTTCTCTTACAATACCATGGAAAATAGACAATAAATGTATCAATCTATAATTTAATTTAAAAAAAGCCTTATTATTAGAAAAATCAATATGAAAAGAATGTTCATTTACATCAAAGATAGCTAACTCCCTTAAAGTCTTTTGTATAGCCATATTTTCATCTTTAAAGTCATTCTCTTCTATATCATTGATAAATTCTAGCAAATTCACTGCAAAAATTAATTCCAAAATAAGAAGAAAGTAAAAGTTAAAAGAAATAAATCACTTAGCACAATTTCCTGACAACGGCACCAAAATTTGGTGTGTCGTCAAACATCCAAAAATAAATTAATCTAATTCACAAAATTCAAGTATATAGTGAGTAAGGTCGTCTTTTTAGAGAATGGTAGATTCACTTCTTTTAAAAAATAAAAAATAAAAAATATGGAGTTTTGAAAATTAATTAAACTAACAAATTAATTTTAAAAAATAAATAATTAACTAAAAGAAAGTAAATAAATAACTCGAAACTAAATGAATAAAAATTAAAGAAAAATCAATTTCTAACCAAAGAAATTATATCTATCTTGATTCGGGTTAATTGATCATCAATCTACCTAATGGATTCAATAAATTATAAATAAATTGGGTATAATCATTTAACAAATGACACATAACCAATCCCTCCTTATTTCATCGATAATTAAGAGAAATTCATTAATTATTTCCCTAATCAGAAAACAAATTTAGAAAAAACTCTTAGTATTTAGTGTTCCGATAGTATTAAAATCTAGAGAAATTCAATTCTAATAAACAAACACACAACAAATTTATTTAAATTAGATTATTTAATTTCATGATATTGATTAAACTATTAACAAAATTATTAATTTATGTCATTTACCACTTTATTAAAACAAATAAATAATTATAGATTTGTTATTTTGATTGATTGTAAACTATTTTAGGATTATCAAATATAAATCTTTTATTCAATAAACTTAAAATAAATCATAAACAATAAAATATAAGAATTAAATAAATACTTATAAGGTGTCGATGTAATATACTCAATTAGATTTTACGATTATAGAAAATTAAGATTTTAATGACACTTTAACTAAAAAATAAATTTAGAATAAAAATATGAGAAAAGAAGAATTCACAAATGAATAAAATTGTTGCTTGAATTGCATAAATGTGCTGGAAAAACTACACTATAGGACGTGACCCTTGCTCGAAGAGCTATAGGAGCGAGCGAGGTGGCTGCCCCCTCCTATTGTTGCCGTCTAATGTTCCATTCGATAAATAAGAATAACTTTTCTATTTTTTAAAGAGAAACCTTTTTAAACTCTAGAGTAATTATTAAATAAAAAAAAAAAATTCTAATGATTAAATAGTTTTAAAAAATAAATTAAATAAAATAGAAAATTATAAAAGTTGGAATTTTTAAAATTTTTATTCTTAAATATTAGAAATAAATAAATATATTTTATAAATTTTTAATACTCTTAAATCAATCTCAATTTTTCTTGAATTCACGTACAACTTAAGGAAAGAATATACTGTTTTGGTTTTTCAGAAAATCTCACAATATTTCTGAGATCTGCATGATCACGCGCTAATGAAAAAGTACTTCTATCCATTTTTTCCTATTCTTTGCATAATTACTCTAAATTAACTCTTTTTTTAGTATAATATTTATTTAAAAATAATGTTAAATCAATTAAAATTATTATACCAATTCATATTCTATTACATAATGTATGTTTACACATACATCACAGAAGGCTTCATAACTTTAGCCCAAAAAAAAAAATCTTTTAAAAATTTGGTCTGCATATTGATTTTACATATATACATATATATATATATATATATATATATATTTTAAAAGTGATCTTAACTTTGATAAAAATTATTTTAATCATGTGATTAATCAAACGATCATATAAATTGTGAAACTATTATTGAGTTGGACAAAATTTGAATATATTTTATTTTTCTCGACTTCTTTTGAGTATATTTTATTTTTGTTGGATATTCTTATAAATAATATGACAATTTGCAAACACCCTTAATGTATATTTCTTAACATTTATTAAATAAATAATATGAAAATAAGAAAATATTTCTCAATCTAAACATAATAAATAAATTTTCTTGGCCAGACATTTCTTAATGCCTATGATTTTTTTTTCTTAACCACCAAATGATTTTATATTAAAAGATTTGTATTATTTCCATCATTTTTTTCTCTTTGTTCTTGTCAGTGTTTTTAAAATCGAGTTGAACTGATTGGTTTGATCACGAATTGTTCTTTATCCAATTTAAATTTTATTATTAAATCAGATAAAATCAAATATGATTAAAATCGATTAAAACTGATCAGGCTAGTAAACTATTCAAA